>CM043015.1:105557631-105573254 GCA_023690525.1 Holotrichia oblita | reverse complement strand
CAGTAGTTATTAAATACTGAACGTCAAACAATTAATATTTTTCCTTTTTTGAAACCAAAAAATGAATATACGGACGATACACATTTTAAAATCAATCTTAAGATAGACAGTTACAGAATGACCTCTTATGTTTAGATATTCTTTGCACAGAAAAAGAACCAAACGACAAACAACTTTTTTATGTGTGATATATACAGGTACATATGTTTGAGATGGAGTTATTGAAAATATTTAAGTTGAGTTGAGAATATTAATGGGAAATCAATGAATGATAAATTTTTGATAAATTACTTACATCAGTACGATCATTAATGCTATTAGTATCTTTTTTGATATGGATCATTTCGAGTATACTTCGAGTGTAGTAATTTGTTTCTTTAGCTAAGATTTGGGTATTTTCAAAATTAAATTTATGATCGTGTTCAATTTCATGTTTTTTGAGAGCCGTTAAATTAGAGGATTTATGTCCCTGTATTCTATTCTTTAAGTATTGTTTAGTTTGCCCAATATATGTACTGTTGCAATTGTTACATGGAATTTTGTAAACAAGATGGGTGTTCATGTGAAATGGCGTTTTGATTTTAATTTTGTATATAAACTAGCGAGATTACTGAATTTTTTGTGAGCTATTTTAATATTTACTGATTTGAAGAATTTATCAAGTTTTTCTGATAAAGAGTGGACATACGGGATAGCAATATATTTAGGATTATTTTCATTTTTTGATTGAATTTTTTTATTATTTTGTGATTTATTTTTATTGTAAAAACAATGTAATCTTTCTTTTAAAATTTTATCTATAAAGTGTTGTGGATACTGATTATCAATTAATAAAGATTTAATTTTTAGTAAAATTTCTTGTCTAAATTCTGGAGTAGTTAGCCTGATGCCTTTATCAAAAAGAGCAATAGCTACATTTTTTTTGTGGGAAAGAGGTTGTAGAGAATCGAAGTTTATATATCTACCTGACGCAGTAGGTTTGCTATACCATTTAGTTAGAATAGTGGTATTTGATTTTATTAAAGTCATATCAAGAAAATTTATAGAACGATTTTTTCAATTTCAAGGGTGAATTGTAAACTTGGATGAAATTGGTTGAATTGGTTAAGTAATTGATCTATTTTGTCTTTTGGTAATATAACAATACAATCATCCACGTAACGTTTGAATAATTTTTGGTTTAAAATCTAGTTGTGAAATTACATTTTCTTCAAGAAATTCTAGAACTAATTGCGCAATAACACTAGATATTGGGGCGCCCATAGCTACTCCGTAAGTTTGCATATAAAACTCATCATTGTACTGAAAGTATGTTGACGTAAGGGTCAATTCTAAAGCACTCTTGAATTCGTTTAAAGTTATGTCAGTATGCTTAGAAATTTCGTTCCATTTTTTATCAATTACTAAATTTACCAGATCTATAGGTATATTAGTGTAGAGAGAGATTACATCTAGTGAAATTAAATAATCATTACTTTCAATATTGATCCCATTGAGTGTGTCTTTTAATTCATCGAATTTTTAATATAATAGTCATTTTTATTGACAACATTTGAAATTGGTTTTGCTAAATATTTTGATAAAGCATAGAAAGGGCTTTGTATGCATGATACAATTGGTCTTAAAGGAATGTTGTTTTTATGCAGTTTTGGTAAGCCATATATTTTAGGAGGTAATGCATTATTTATTTTTAAACTGTTGGCAGTTTGAGGGGAAATAATATTCTTTTTTCCCAATCATTAATTAAGGTATTGTTCTTTTTTTGGTAGTTATTAGTGGGATCTGTTTTTAGTTTTTTGTATGTTTTTTCATCTTGTAGTAAGTTCATCATTTTTTTGTGGTAATCATTACGATCAATAATGACAGTTTTGTTACTTTTATCAGGCTTTAATACCATGAGGTGTTTATTTGTCTTAAGGAAGTTTTTTGTGAGAGACTCAACTTCAACTTAAATATTTTCAATAACTCCATCTCAAACATATGTACCTGTATATATCACACAAAAAAGTTGTTTGTCGTTTGGTTCTTTTTCTGTGCAAAGAATATCTAAACATAAGAGGTCATTCTGTAACTGTCTATCTTAAGATTGATTTTAAAATGTGTATCGTCCGTATATTCATTTTTTGGTTTCAAAAAAGGAAAAAATATTAATTGTTTGACGTTCAGTATTTAATAACTACTGCTAATGTACATAAGATGTCCAGGTAAATAGTACAATGACAAGGTAACAAAAAAAAAAAAAATAAAAAAAAATAAATGATAATTAAATGCATATTGTGTTACAGAAAATTAAGAAATAAGAATAATGTAATGAATAATTTTCACACTGAAGAAGGTTATCGAAACACGTGTATGTGAAAAAAATAAAAAATAACAAATTATTAAAAGCCTTATTTCCACGAAAAATTGTTTTATTAAGTATTACAATATAAAAATTGTTATCAGTAATAGTAGTTAGTCTAGATCAGGAGGATAGAAAAGTTATTTGTTGTTGACTCGTTTTAAAGATTGCTTAGCAGCGCAATCATCATTCACATACCTAGACAATTATTATCACTGTTAGTTTTATCACTGGTGATAATGGGTAGTCTATCTGGAGAATCAAGTTTTCTAAAATTGGATTGATTTAGCAAATGTCGTGAGGGTGAAACTTGGCTGCCAGTGTTTGAGTATATTACCACCCACTAAACTACTCTATAAAAAAGTCACTAAATATTGTGCTGTTTTCCTCCAATTTACAATGAAAATAGTGGGCAACCACCTTTCACACATGTTTGTAATTTTTTTTATTTCACGTGAATAAATGCTTGTCAAGGACCGAATTATGTGATCTTTGTTCTCAGGATGTTTTTTCGGAATGTGAATTGACTCAATGATGCTCTATGTTGACGAGATTGTGGTATCATTGTCGCAATATTTTTACAAGTGTTGTTGTTGAAGGCGATATTATTAAAGCTACTTATGAATCAACTTCTAATATGGATCCTGATAATGATGCTGTGACGTCGCTTTTTCAAAATTGGTCTAGAACTACCTCCTATCAAATAAAGATAATCCAAATAATATGAATAATTATTGCCCGTTTAGTATCTTTTGTTCGTTATTTTTTCCAAAATATATGAAACATACAACAATTCTATCACAACGTCAACATAGTTTCTGCCGAAGAATATTTACAGGTACAGATTAACTTATTACGTTATATTTATATTAGCTTGTACGAAAAGCTGATACTTGTAAATAAGGCTTTCGATCCATATTGACATATTGCCGCACAATGCCATTAGCGCCATATCTAATCTTATCACTCTAAAGAAAACAAAGCTCCGACGAGATTAACACGCATATGGGTGATTCTTAGATTCTTTTTTGGGCACATTATTGTTCCTTGTTTCTGTTAAGCTGCTAAGCTTGCTTAAGCAATGTCGCCAGTGCTGCTAGACGCAGATGCTAATTCAGAATTTTTTCAAAAAGTGTTGTGATCTTTTAGTTGCAGCTTATGCGACTCTGTGTGTTATCAGCGAATCTATAAAGATAAATATATACTATGCTTTAACATCAACAATGTGACGTCTAATATTTTGATACTTAGCTGACTTCAAGTTGATTTGCTTAGTTCATGATTAGTTGTTTTTAGTAATGAAGGTTTAAAATGACCTCATCATGTGTACCTGTTGTGTTGTATATTATAGGAAACATCTTGGATTGTTTCAGCTGAGAAAATCGTGTGGCGTATTTGCTTTTAAAACATTCTATTATCCTGACTTTTTTTAAGTTTTGCCACAAAAATAGATCAGAAAAATCTTCAATCTACACCAGCGTGACTCGTCTAGAAAAGTTTTTAAAACTATAATCGCCATCATGTCAATTACATTTTGCCGTTGGATGCAGGTTGCTTAGTGTTTTGACAAACAAGTGAAAAACGTGGACGACTTTACAGACTTATATAGAGAAAAAAAAACACAAAATTAATTATGTTCTCTAAAATATATTTGTTATTAATATTTCTCGTTGTACAAAACCTGTTGAAAAAAGTAAAGAAGGTGAAGATGTCAAACTTGTTTTAAGCAGAATAACTTTACTGTACATTTTAGTTAATCAGTTAATGAGTTTTTTCTTTTGCTTTAATATTGTATTCGCCCCACGAGAAGTCACCAATCAGTTCTTTAGGCAATAGGTCCCTATTCTCAACCAATGTAATTCTTTCTTCTTTTCCCTTTTGAAGAGCAGAAATTTCTGATCTAAGTCTTGTGCCTAGCATGTCCACGCACGTTTAATAGGGTTTAGGTCAGAAAAATACGATGGCCACTTTATTGTTGTTATACTCACTCATTGGCTTAGAAGTCAGTTATGCAGTAACTGACGTTTGGACGTACTTTATCCTATATTACCGTGAAATTTTCTCTAACATTAGGGCAAGAGATTTCACATAGTATTAGAGGAATATTTCTGATGTAGCTATCTACCCCATACCTTAAAAAAATCTCCACCAAAAGATACAGTACTAATAATAATAATTAAATGGTGCACCTTGTTGCTTGATATCAATATAATCTTGATGTCCACTGTTAATTATACAGAAAAGGAGCTCGTTCGTAAACAATATTTGACCCCACTGATCATCATTTCAATTTTTATATCCAAACTAAATTGTAATCACGTTGGGAAATTTTCCTTTGGGAGAATTTTCCTGTCGGGGAATTGTTTGTCGGTGAATTGTAGTCGGGGAATTTTCCGTCGGTGAATTGTTTGCGGGGAATTTTCCGGTTCCCTACACAATGATATCTCTAGAGTCTTGGAGCTTTTATTAGCATATAGTTACGTCTTGAGACCAACATCTTGATGTTTTCTTTTTGCTGTGTGTTTACTTCAAAGGTTCGGTATTACGGAGGACTCTGCAGCTACTACCTATTCGCTCATTTACATTCAGGACAACGAATAAGGCGAGAGAATTATAATAGATAAGAAAGGAGCGTCTGTTCACCAAGGAGTACTATCCGGTAGAATGTATGTATTACATACACGTGACTGTACTACATCTGCTCTTTTAAAACGTGAATCAGAAAAATTTTATTTTTATTATGGAAAAATGAATTATAAGTTTGCAACAATTAACGAAAACTTATTGATGACTTGAACCGTTAAAAATTTGATTGAACTCAAAAATGTCTAGTATATACACATGTATATCTAGTGTGGCATCAATTTCTGAATAAGTAAGTGTCCTTTGTATTAATAACAATATTATATATGTAACATGAAAAGCATAGCATAGAATTATTTAAATATGTAGATTTGGAAATGTCTGTAATTATAAATTCAATAATCATGTTATCGATTCGGTATTTTTAAATCTTTTGATTTGATGAATAAGTATTTCTCATTAATGCGTAACGTTTTCTAATAGTTTCCTATGTATATTACTGCGCGTCCAAGAATGTTATGCTTTTATAAACAAAACGTATGTATATGCTATTTTTATAGTAATCTTGTTTGTACAGTCCGTTGCACTAGTTTATAACTGTCAAAACCAGTCGTATTAATGAATTATGTTTGTTGCTTATATAATTACTTTCCATCAAAACAGTTGGTTGTAATGAGTGCAAACTAACAAGTAATAAATGACAGTTTTTATCAAAGTTATGAAGAGAAGTGCATCTGCCTTGCCTGCAATTTGTCATTATGTGAGTGAACACCATGAAATTCTGTTTTTTCGAAAACTTGTCTAAACAGTAAAGGAAATATGGCAATAAGAGCGAGTGTTCCGCAGGGCTCTGCCTTGGGACCTACCCTGAGATATATTTTGTACGACAGTATCTTAAACCTGAAATTAATGCAAGGCGTAAAATCTATCATATAGGCTGACGATCTAATTATAATTGTGGAGTCTGTGGAACAGAAAGAACTTATGTTTAAACTAAACGAATTAGTCGAGGAGCTGGTTACCTGGATGCAAGCAGCTTCCGAGAAAACGAAAGCTGCAATGGGCTGCATATTTTTAGTACTCTAGGATGTCTTTAAAAGAGTGCTAAAATACTTAAGAATAGTATTGAATAAGAAGCTGATGCTCGGTTCGAATGTCAAACTCGTTGTAAAGAAAGCGGAAATCTGGGAGGTTTGTCGAAAATGGTCAACGTCGGTACTACTAGCAAAAATAGAGAAGTACTGCAGAGAGTTATAGGATCTCAGATAATCTGTACATATCCTACGTGATGGAAAGTCATGCGGATTAAAAACATAAACATTCATAAGAAAGGATGGATTGAAATGCCAAACGTAATATCCCGGAAATTAACTCATTAATAGCTTCTTTCGAGACACTGATATATCTGCACTTCCACTAAACGATTTAAGATGCCTAAATCTATCGTCTCGCTCCAACACAGTTTTAATATGCAGCAGGAGGAAGCGGGGTAGGAACAAGCTTTTGCTAGAGTTGAGAAAAGACATGTACCAACGTAGTGAGAGATACTGGAATCAGAAAAGAACTGTTCATACTTTTATTATAAGAATGATGCGGATGGGGACAAAACAGAATGAGTAATAAGGAAAAGTAAGAAACAACAACTAAAAAATCTCGTCGAGGAAAATACCGTTGAGGATAGAAGGCATATAGTGTGTTGGCTGAAGATTACCCTAAAGATAGTAAGAAAAACGGAGATGTTTTGATGGATAAACTGTGCATGCACACCGCGCATAGGAGAGCATGCTGTTGTAATGCAGTCAACATAAACTTCTGACATCCATAAAGGATTTGACCTCACCAGACCGTCTCTTTGTCATCAACAATAAATACAACATGAATATTAGTAACAATATACATAATTTCTTTCAATAACCTCTTTTTCGTAGTTCATTGAAATGCCTAGTTACCGAAACCTTTATTCTCCGTCGCCAATGTATTACGATATATGTAGTTACATAAATAGAATATGATTCCCAAAGAAATTTTGATTTTGATTGGTATGTATGGCAGCGCTTTGGTTTCGCTGTGCGAAGGTGATTTTATTTTATTTTCAACGTAGGTTTGACTCAGATACATAGTCCGCCTGAAACAAAAGCTGGACTGGAATTGTGCGTTCCGGATCTTTGAAATTTGAAAAGCAGACAGAGAAAACACAAGACAGTATACGACATTGTTATATAACACGTATGTACACTGAAGCAACATGAATCTAGTTCTTTTAACAGCTACATCTCGTATATGCTGAATATATTTTTTAAAACGTAGATAGATAAAAGACAGATAATGAATAGTTAGGAATCTGTCTATAATAATGCTTAAGTAACTTAGGTAAAAATATCTATGGTTCCTGACAATTAATGTAATATTTTACCAAACTATTTTATAAATATATTGATAAGTAACGGGTGGCAATATCGTTATCAAAGCGCAATATGCCAAATTAGCAAAAAAATGTATTTACCTGATTACACTAATTCTTTGTTTATCATTCTCCAAATAAATTTATGACGTAGGAATAGGAGCGACCTTTGATTTGTTGACAAATTATTGATTTGTAATATTATATCATAACGTAACCTATTGTTTTGGATAAAAGTAGATTATTTGCGGTTTATAAAAATTGGAAATTTATTGTAAACAATTTCAAAATAAGTTCCATCAACTGCATTATTTAAGGATCATAGTAAACAGTGCATGTAAATGTTAAAAAAATATTTAAAGCTGTATAGTGGTAAGTACTGGTAATTTCCTATGTATACAAAAAATGTATACAAAACTAATGCAAGCGCAAAATTAGAAAGAAGATACAAAACTATACTCGTTACTTATAAAAATAAGCTAAATACTAAACTAAAAATACTTATCAATACAATATTGTTTTTAAGCTAAAGGTAATTTTTTAATTGAATTTTAAAAATTTTGCAGTTTTTGTACTTTTTAAATTTAACATTGCTCTTACCGAAGATTTATATGCAGCCAAATTCGCAGTGATAGTAATTGGTCTGTACTGTTTATAGTTACATACTTGGACATTAAAAGAAAGATTCACTTGTTTCACCCTACTTTGTGAACCGGCTCCTCTAACGCATACTTTTGCTAAAGTCTTTAACATTATTAAATCATTACAGTGGTCACAATTACTAAACTGGCACTACTTTTACAATCGAAATTACAATCACTTCTTGTATATACGCTTTTTCAGGGTCAATAGGTCTCGAATATGCGATTACAACATGATTAGTACTAAAATTGCCTATTTATATATGCAGGATGAATAATCATATCACCAATGCCATAATTTTTGGACTGATAGCACACAGAGTTACAATCATGAAACCAAGAATGACATTTCAACTTTTAACATTTTATGCGCTGGCTTAAAAATACTTTGAATGTTGGTTGTGACGAATAAGTTGTTGAATTTTATTGAAAATAATTATTTAAGAATAAAAAGTAAGCAAAATTCGATATAAAGTCCTTAATATTTAAACCTACTTAATTCTTCGTTTCTATAACTTTTGAGCGTTTATAGCTATAGATATGATATTGTTTAGAGGTAATCCCATTCCAAATGTCCAAAACTCTTTTTGTCAAAACTGTTTTCATGCGTGAGACACATTTTTTAATTCTTTAGCTTGTTTTATTTGTGCAAAATATAGCGTATATCCTTGTACTGAATCTGATAGTGTTTTTCGCTAACAGAATTGCCGAATTTGTATAAATTACTAAAGTGTACTTGTTCACTTTACTAAAACAAGGAAGTTTCTATGTAAAAGTTTAGTATTACTAAATAGGAAACAAAAACTATAGCGTTTGAATGATATCAATGTTTAAGGATCAAACTCCAACGCGACATAAGCTAGGTTTTTTTAATGCTATAATCGCGTTATGAACTTACCGAAAGTTCTTTGGAAAACGTGAAGGATTAAACAACATTAATATATACATATGTAGTTTGTACTAGACGGTCATACCCCCCATTGTAACTGCTAGTAGTATATTGGCTAAAAGTCAATTAAAAAACCAGATAGTGCGATAGCAGCGATTCCTGATTCAACATTTTTTCCTTGTGAACTCCAAACAACTGAAAAAATTACGCACGCTTTGTATGGTTATTATTAAAATTCTATTTTCCATATTGCACAATAATTTATCACAAAACACTAAACTACTTACAGGGTTTTTTTCATATAAAACTAAAATAATAGCCTGAATCCACAAAAAACGAGTACAAAATTAATTTAATAGAACAGAACATTCATCACAGTAAGCTAAGATTACGTTAAATTTGAAAAAATCTTTATTAATTGAATTTGTTTGAGATATTTACTTGTATCACTTTGAATATGTTCATTAAATTGATATTTCTGATAAAATGCTGCTGAGAGAACAAAACTATTCGTACTCATTCATCTCCAAGCAACAGATCGAAAATATGAACTCTTTTAGAATGGCTTCTATTCTATCTTACACACTGAAATACTGATACCTGGGTCTTACAAAGATTTAAATCATTCAATCATCAAAGAAAATGTCAGCTAAGTATGTAAGTTATTCCAACAAATAATGTAAATAGTCAATAAAAATGCTTGGAGTTAAACTTCCATTGAGAAGGGTTCCAAATTTCTCACAAAGCTCATAAAATAGACGAGAGTTTGTAGCACATGATTTTGTCAAACTTAGTGTTTACGAGTGATAAGCTGAAATTATTGAGAATAAGAAAATTTAGTACGCCGTGAAAAACAGTGATGCAGTGACGATATAGAAAAGTATTTCTCCTGACTTTTTAGAGGTTTTGCAAATAATACATGTTCTTGAACGAAATTACGAAAATAATTCAATTATTTTCAAAAGCTCACCTTTCACAGCATTTGCCAAAGCACTTCTCTGTGACATTGTATGATTTGATACGGAAACTAGATTCAATTTCTTTGCCACTTTTTCTTGACACACATCGGGACGTCTTTTGCACACGGTTCAATAATTTTTTTGCCACGTTATGTGCTTGCCCAGGTCTTGTAACTCTGCAGTTCACTCTAAATGATACTTCACGAGCCATTTTACTGTCTGTGTTTGAAATTAACAGGAAATAATAAACACTACACTTTTTATTATCTACGTCTTCAGGACAGATTGTACAATAGTCGTTGTTATATTGTCGTTTCTTCGTTATCTTCGGTTTTTTTACCGTGTTCGCCTATTTCCTCATTCTTTTTAGTTCAGTAAAGCAGCAGCTCGTAATAAGTTTCACTGTCGCAATTCTGTGTTGATTCCAATCAGATAGTGAAGCACAAGGCAGGGCAATCGATTACTTATCCAGCTGTTTGTCAAATTTCACAAATTGACGTGTTTTAACCATAGATTCTTAATAAAATTACAGAGTAATAATTATTAGAAGTTATTTGCACGAAGTGACATCGGTAAACTGTCGTAATATATTAAATCACAAATTAGATAAATTGTGGCAACAATCTTATTTTCATGAACCATCGGTTAGGTACCGCTGGAATAGAGAATATCTATTTTGAGGTGCTGCTTTTAAAAGTCCTATAAAGTTTTGCAAACAAACCATTATTTATAATAAACACGTTTTAACATCCAATGGTTTATAGGTATTTTACTGAACTATGGTTTTTCATATACTATATTGCTACAGCAGTAAAACACAACGTTAGAATGACATAGTAATTAGTTGTGCTTTCATTAAAAAATTTATTCCTACAATTGCTTTTCGATATTTAGGTAGTATTTATAAAAAGTGCTACTTTATTACAATCGAAAAACATTGGAAAACGTTATCTTTTAATCCCAAGTCATATCAGATAAAACAGCAATTAATTAAAAATAAATTTATTCCAGAACATAAATTATTATGTTTTCGTTTAAAATACTTATTCAGTGGAAGAAATTAACATTTAATATGTATCAACTATTATTTAAAAAATATAGCCATACTTATCAACAAAATTATCCAAAAATAAAGAAATCATTGCTACCTACATTGAATTATGAACACATCCTCAAACAACATTAAAGCACTTGTTAATGTAAATTTATATAAAAATAAAAATGATTTCGAATTATCCATATTTCAATGTATTTTTATCAAGCTCTAACAATTCTGTTTCAGGACTAGGAAAAGCATGACAAAAAACCTATAGTCAAGAGATTAAATTAATAAAAATTATCAATATTGGTTCTAGAATTCACCGCGTTTTTTTTTCTTTTTTGACATATATATCATTTCATAAATTTAATATTTTTCTAATTATCTGCCTTTTTCAAAATCAAAATTATGTCCTCTATCTTCAGTGTGCTTAGATAAAACAGTTCAGGGGTGATGTTATGTGTAACAGTGTATTGGTGATTATAAAGTCGTTTCGTTGAATATCCTTTAGTGTGACCGACAGTCTAATAGGCGACATTACTTTGATTATCTTTTTTTAATGGATGTTTTTAAATTAGTGAATAAGCGTTTATTGTTAGTAAGTGTGAATGTTATATGAATGTCTGATTTTTTTAATTCGTGTTTTGTTGTCTTAAAAGTGTTTATGTATGGTGATATATGTTATGATTTGATTTTATACATGTGTTATATATTTTTTTATTCTTTTTTTTATTGATTTATCATAGAACTCTATTGGGTAACGATTTTTTCTAATATTTCTATATTTATTTCTAAATTTATATATATGTATATACTAACTTAAATTCTCTTTTCTAATATACATACATATATGTATACAATATACCTGGGATTAAAGGATGAACACTTACAGGTCATAATATAGATATATTAATTGCAAAACTCTGACCATTATAAATAAATCTACATAACTGCGAATTTAAGAACGTAAGGAATGAATCAGTTCAAGGCAAAGTAAAAAGTGTCTCCATTGGAGAAAATTACTATAGTGTTTGTGTCAGGAAATGAGAAACACTAAATAACATTTTTATCATGTGATCTACAAAAAATTTCTGAATAGTTTTCTGTTTAGAGTGACGTGTGCACGTGTGCACTGACGGTGGCATTTTCAAATACCTTTTTCTCGTAATTTCCGTTGAAATTAGAAACAAGCACAAGTTCTATTTTTTTAAGTTAACACTGCATTTTACTGCTACTTTTTACATTTTTCCAATCTACATATTTTTTCTGTGTTCATTTAATTTTTTTGTTTGTTACATAGAGACATTTAGCTATAAATCCAGTGAAATAATTTTCATAACTTCAAAACTGATACGTACAAGACTGGTGTAACATAGTATATAAAAATAACCGCTTTATTAAAGTTAAAGTATTCTTTCTATGAGTTTGACATCTGCATGTGGTATGTTATAAAAAAAAATGAATAATCGCGTCAAATTTACAATTAAATTTCCTTACTTAACACCAATTTTCGGCATTTTTCACATTTTCAACATTTTGGGCATAGATTGAAAAATATTCAACACAAAAATTTTTTTAAATATATTTTTCCGAAGACGAATTCTGTTTTTGGAATCAGAGGTTTGAAAAAATTGCGACTTAAATTCGGCTGTTTAAATATTTTTCACATTTCCCATTAAAATTTGGTGTGATTAAAAAACAATAATCTAAAAATGTGGAAAAATATACAAAGTATCATTTAAGTAATAAATATTTTGTCCGCTTTCGGTTCAATCGGAAGTGTGAAAAAGTTTGAATATGCCATCAAATAAGCAATTTTTAATAAATTGCACCATAAAAAGGTTATTGAATTTCCGTTTTTTTAACACTCTGTATTTATTCTGTAGAATTTCGTATCTACATCGTTTTATATCCTATTAAGAGTTTTGTTAAGCGGGATTCATAACGGTTGTCTATTTCACAAGAAGTTTTGCTAATTTTTTCTGGTCTAGCCAGTAATCTGTAAGTCTCTATAAGGGCTTTCTTCCTTGAAGAATCAAACATTTCGAAATAAAACTTAAGAAGTGTTATGAAACTGCGAAAGGCATTACAATGTCTTATTTCCACGCATGGCGACTTGCAATAATTCAGACAAGTTGATGTAGTGGTAATTAAAGCTGGCCATTTTTTCAGCTTTGCTATTGTAGTTGAACTTTGGCGCGTAGTAAAAATAGCGCTAACCAGTTGTCATCAACATGTGTGTTTCGCGTAGAGGTAACTGCACAAAATGCATATCTGTGCACGGTAATTCGAAAACAAGTGTTGTTACTACTGGCTCCGAGTTAGCCCACATGAAAAGTTTGCTAGCTTTAGTCGTGATAATATATCGAAGTAGGCTCGTTATTTTTAAATGATGAATTTTTGTTGTAAACAATTGCGATGGTAGCTTACACAATGTATCTAATTTAATATTTAATAAATATGTACTGCAATCTTTTCAGTGTTTTTATAATTAGCTAAATAGATATCTCTCAAATTTATCCGAAAATTGAAAATCCCTTTTATTACTATTGTGATCCTCTCAGATATCAGAATCATATCAGAGTTAATACAAAATTTATGGACAAAATTCCACTTTGAAGAAAAAAAAAGAAATGTATCACGGTACCTAATGTATGCATAAAAGTCATATATTAGATATATCGCAGCAGCTAGCTTGAGTTATGATTCTTAGATAGTTTACCAAATATAAACAGGACAATAAATCTTGAAATACTTAAGAATAACAGCATAACATAATTACGCTGATTTAGAAATTCCTCTCACGCGATATTTGAAATCCCGCCCATTTTTATAACCTATAAAATTAATAGCACAGCTATGGAACAGGTGCATGAATTTACATAAATCTTTATTTATTCAAAAGACAAATATAAGCCGATTATAATGATAACATAATAGAACAAAATATAATAGACCTAGATATCACAATGCATGCAGGTAACTTACCGTTTCGGACTTCATCCCTTTCGAAACTGGAGCACCGAGCACAGCTGTGTTGTTGCCAGTTGCCCTTCGCCTTTAAAACTAGAACTCAGTATTCGGATCAATATTAAACTTTCTGTCGCAGAGATACGCTTTTGTTAAATAAGAAAATAAATGTAGAATAAATCAATGATTTTTATTATAACAAACAAAACAATGAGCACTTAAACCTATGTAAATTCTGTTGAAGAAATAATATGCTACTATTACATATACATATACGCATAATGCAGCTTTTAACGTAAGTCACCTAACAACCGGTTTAAACTTCTTTATTATTCAAACGGAAATTTTAATAAAAAGCTCTCAAGAAGCCAAGTTCTGTACGAATGTTTGATCGAAGCGTTAATTACAAAGTTTCTAGAATTTTTCGTTATCTAGCTAAGGGATGTCCATACAATAACCTAAAAGATTTACATATTTTAGTTAAACATTACATCGTTGATAGAATTTATTTGTTTCAAAATATAATTCGAGATATTGATGGGGCGAGATTATATATAAAAAACTGACAAAGTTACGTAAATAACCTTTTTCGGTTACTTATTTTTTTCAAGTAGCTGTTAACCCGTTTTTTTTGGTTTCTGTATTTCAATAGTAAGTATACTAGTACCTACTGCAGTGGTAATTTGGTTTTCTAACCATTTTCCTAGAATAGGAATTTCAGAAAATGTAAATAAAAGACAAGTGTAGGTACAGTGTAGTCCATTATTTGTACTTCAAATTATTTTGGGAAATATCACACTTAGTGGTCATATATTCGCACATTTTATTCAATAGAGCATATTTGTAGGGAATTTACTCAAGAACTAATTGATGGCAATAAAGTTTTCAGTTGAATCCACTAAAATGAATACAACATTTTGCATAAAATTCTGTTAGAAAATAAAATCACCCCCAGACTTTTACTCACCTCTTCAGGCTTTATTTTCTCATGATGATTTTTTTCACTGGGTTAGTCATCGACGGCGAGTATATGTCGGAGCCATATAATGTAATTAATCATTTCATGAACAGTTTAGACATAACAGGAAATGCTAACACATTATGTAATATAATGTGACCCACAAGTGGAAATACTTCAGGAATTGAAGGACATAGAATCATACAATAGATATATTATGTAATTGAAGGACTATTTCGTTAGTTTAACAATTTTAGACATTACACAAAATGTTGATTCAGTGTGCACTCTGTTAACTGTTACACAAAAGGGGCTGCTTCAATTTAGACAGTGTTTTGTACGGTCAAAGCGCTCTTACAGAGTATAGGCTCAAAATGGCTATCAACCACGAAGATGTAGTTTTTACTGACAAAAATCGTTACTATACATATATTGTAAAGTATTAAAATAATTCATTATATGGTTTTATAACTGCCTTTCTGATTGACAAAGTATTTGGTTTGATCGTCGTCATTAACTGATAAAGATGACCAATCAGCTCTCAGCTATTCTTTCTGAACCAAACCAACCATATTTGTAACCTATTTAATAATAATAATAACAGGCCTTTTTTCCAAAAAAAAAACACGATACAAAGTAATGAAAAATGATATATAGACACATCGAAAAAAATCATAATTAGAGTAGGCTATGTGAATGGATTGTTACTTTAGCCACTTTCACATAATGACATGATTATTCCTTGACATTTAATTTGAGGTTATAAACTTTGGTTATAATAAAACATTTAAAATGTCAAATAATAAATGTCATTATGTGGTAGTGGCTAAAGCAACGATCAA
>CM043015.1:105078889-105557131 GCA_023690525.1 Holotrichia oblita | reverse complement strand
CATTTGAGATTGTACTACACAGTACAAAACTTCTCTCTTCTTACTACCAGCCTCCCCCTCCCCTACATTAGGCATTATTCTGGATAACGCAGCTAAGTTACGCTCCGCTTTCTCAACCACATATCTTATGCGAGGTCAAAAGTTAATTTATCAGCCAGTATGACACTCAGGTATTTTAATTCCTTCTTCGGGAAGATAGTATTGCCTAAAACATTGAACTGGATATCTTCACGTTTCCTCGATCCCTTAAAGATAGCCGTTTCTGTCTTATGGGGAGCCACTTCCAGTCCGTGCTCGTTCATCCACGATACCAAGGTTTCCCGCGATTCATTGGTTTTAAAAAGGTCTCTCCGGTCTTCAGCCTCTACGACGATAAGAAGGTCGTCAGCATACGCTATCGTTGTTACTCCTTCCAAGAGCTCTAGGTCCAAGACGCCATTGTACAAAATGTTCCATAGGGTCGGCCCCAGCACAGACCCCTGTGGGATTCCCGCGCCCATATCCAGCTTTGCTTTGCCAACGATGATTTTCCGTTGACGAGGAAACTCGAATGACGTTAATAAGGTACTGCGCTATTTTTCTTTCCGTTAGTACTTTCATTATTATATTCAAGAAGCTGAATTAAAAGGCGTTCTTGATATCGAGAGCGCTACTGCCGCTACCCATTTTTCTTGGATTCCCTTGACTCTTCGACCACCACCTTGATTGCATGCGTTGTGGACCTACCATTTACAAATCCAATTGTCTGCTGGACAGGCCTCAGATTTCTTCAGCTCTACTTCCAGCCTTTCTATAACCATGCGCTCATATAACTTGAACTAATAAACAAATTGGCCTGTTACGACGAAGCTGAATTTAATGATTTAACCCTTCGCCATTATAATTTTGGCTTCTTTCCAACATTTTGGAAACTCTGATCCCTTAGAAGGCAGTTGAAAATGTCCAGCAGGACGTTCGGTATCGTACCGGCTAAGTATTATTACGGCCTCTGCAGTTAAGCAGTCTGCCCCTGGTGATTTGCCTTGTTCTACTACCTGTGTGAAACCTTGGTAGGTCATCCGTTTCCATCGGAACAGCTCCTTCGCTATGCTCAGTTGTTGGTATATTGGGAAGGTATGGAGGACACAATTTTTTCAGGCTATGCATGACTATCTTGTAGCCCTCACCCCATATGTCGCGGTCCAGCTCGTTCAGGAGTTCGTTCCATTTCGCCTTTTTGGCATTTAGGATCATGCGTTGAAGCTCCAATTTAGCGTGGTCATAGGCTAATTTGCCCTCCCAGTTCCATACCAATTGCGCCTTGATTTCTATTCGTCCTGGTTAGGATGCGGCGTAGTCTGTGACATTCTTTCCTTGTTTTCTATTTCCCCGTTCCACCAATATGGGATGCTTCTGTGTTCTTCTGCAATAGAGACCGTGGATTCGCGGTTAATCTTACTTATTATTTTGATAAATTCATGCGGAGATATACCAGCTCCACATTGTGAAAAGCGATCCTTCACCTTGTTTTTGAAAAGCGTCTTGTCGAGCAATCTGAAATGACGTTTTCTCTTTTCTCCACGCCGTCACTCTGCTGAATTTCAAAGTAAATATAGTTGTGGAATGTAAATTCCCCTGTCAATACCGCCCAATTTTGAACTCGATTGGTCACAGCCTCCGTTGCCCATGTAATGTCTATGTACGTCTTACTATTGCCTCTTTCAAAAGTTGGTATATTTCCGACATTTAATACGTTTAGTCCTATTTCAGCTGCCCATTCCATGAGGTACTCTCCCCTGGTGTCCGTAATGGGAGATTTGGAATTAAAATCCTTCGCGATAACTGCTTCCTAATTCTGTGGCTTTTTGATATCATTGGCTAGCTCATCTATGTAAGACTTAAAGTCTTCTGTTGTAATGTTAGAGAGTATGTATGCATATATACACCAGTTCTTCCATCTCATACATATGTAGCCACTGCCGGTGGAAACACTTTGAAAACTGATGTTCTTATTTCTTATGTATATAGCAACGTTCTGCTTTTTATCTAATATGTATTCATACATTTGAGAGATCCTGATGTTAGGTTCACTTATAAGTACAATGTCGATATCTTTCTGCATTGCAGTTGCATATACCATGTCGTGCGCAGCCCTATCCTTCCCTAGGTTGAGTTGGAGGATATTATTAATATTACTCATGATGATGATTTGTTATTTGCGTTAGTTGCCTTGCCTGCTCTTCGTGAAGTAGCTTGGGATTTTCAGCAGTTCCCTGAATTTCGGGCATTTAGTAGAGTCTGCTCGGTGCCCAGTGCTATGGCATGTTGGACAGTAGTCATCGTCTGTGCAGTCTTTGGCTTTGTGACCTGGCTGATTGCACTTCAGGCGATCTATCGATCTATCTTCTCCTTTACACTCGTGTCTCCCTGTGGTCAAATTCTAGACACCTAAAACATCTAGTTAACTCCACCCGCTCACGTACTCTGCAGTCTACCCATCCTATCTTCACACTAGCAAGCTTTGTCAGTATGTTACCGGCTACTTCACTAACCTGGACCGTGGCTATTTGGTTACCGTCTCTTCTTGGCCTCATTGAGCTAACATTAACCATGTGTGATTTGGTTGTGCCCACCGAATTCCTTATTGCCGTTTCCACATCTTCTTTTGTTAAGGCAGCATCTATATCCAATACGTAATAGTGTAATGTCCTTGTTGATAAGACTTACTCTATTCTCCATTTTTTTATTAATGGCCTTCTTAAGGGCACCAGCTTTCTGCCTGTCACCTCTGACTTCTAACAGTAAGTCACCTTCCTTGTATTCCTAATAGTTGTTACCTGGATGCCGACCCTGTCCGGATCTACACTCTCTTTTAACAGACTTTAATAAGTCAGCATACCTAGTGTTTCCACTTTTCACTATGACTTTCGATCGCAGGTTTATCGTAATCCGCTTCTTTCAGGCCCCGTTTACTCTTTGACGAGATTAACATTATGTTTACTGCGTCTCTTCTAAAAATATATTCGCAGACCTTCCTGATGTATAAGAGATCAAGACCTTCTGAAACCAACATGTGTAGTTTACCGGACGGGTGTCTTCGATAGCTATTTCTAAGATCCTTCAGTATGTCGTAGCTCTCTTCGATTTCGTTTATCCCATCGTTACCAATATGCAAGGAAGTACATATACCGTTGTTGTCATTTCTACGGCTTTCTTGTTCCTAATTCTTGTTGCAGTAGTGCTGGTTAAGAAGTCTATGTGACCCTCATTCCTCTTGACTAGATCCAGGACCGCTGGGTACCTAATTGATAGATTTTCTATCAGTTTGTTCGTTTCTACTTCTCTTGGATCCATAAGTATTGCGTAATCTCCTTCAGAGTTAAGCGCAGTGGGATTCATGTTCAATGTATGGGTGCAAAAAAAACATGTCCTCAGGCCAATCCATATCTAGCACATTCGACAAATGTTGGAAACCTTGGTCCTCTGCCAGCGATGTTCTTGCGCAATTCAGTATCTCTCCTAGCTCTCTCCAATTCTATATCGTCCCAATCAGCCTAACGCGAAAATATTAACGGACCATCACAAGCAATTATAAAAAATAAATTTCTGAAACATTATTCATAATATAGTTATGCATACATTCATATATGCATGCTGTAGATACATAATTATTATTCCAAATCATCGATATTTATAGACATATTAATATTACGTTGATATATTAAATCTAACGTGCAGAACATACATGATGCTATATGCAATCTACCTATCTAGTGACTAGCATCAGTGCAATATAATAGATTAATGATATGTATGATACAAACACATTAAAATGTGGTTTCAAATAAAACTGGCTATCTTAGGATCATTGAACAATTCGATCGTACACGATTCAAACTTCCACATTAATATCTTTAATCACGTCGTGCAAAACGAGCTTGCCTTTAAAACTTCTTGGTATTTCGCAGAATTCATAAATAAATACCTTATCTATTAGCCAGTGCAGTAGAATACATTTTCACATGGATTAACATCCGAATGGTTAGGCAGCACAGTATCGGAGATGCTTCTGTATACTAGATATGTGTAGTTTTAATATACACGCAAAATGTAAGACAAAAACATGTGAACCGGCCAGTCTGGTAGCATACGTGAACTGTTAGCGTCGTTGCAACTTACCACATCAAGACATCTTCCCTATGTCGGGATGTAGAATGCACTCTCATCATAGTTCGCTCTGTCTCTTTCTAAGGAAGGTTATTCAGAGTTATCATGCAATTGTATGGTTTGTTGCTTTGATTATTTAAATTTATACGTCGTACTGCTTGATCTCGCATCAGCTGCCAACACATACACACACACACACCTTTACCCCTTTCTTAAATGGTCATTGATTCGAGTATTTTAGCAAATCTACCATAAATTTTGCAAAGAAAAAAATGAGTTTTTATGCTATAATGCTGTCGAAGAATACATCAGAAGTTTAACTAATTTCTTCAAAGTTTAACATTATGTTGGCGGTTGCTCCCAAAGTGATATTCTAACCAAAAGATGTTTTATATTTATTTATGTATATCAAGATATGAGTTGTAAGACCTGACCTGATTGTGATCACAATTTATCACCGAAAGATATCAATAATAAATCATTAATCACTCTGGATCGAATAGACTTAGTACATAATTTATAGTAACGAATATCGCATATCTGGTATGAGAATAGAAAAGGAATTTTTTAATCTGTGCGAAATCGAATTTTCTTCTTGTATGTTTATTTAGTTTCAAAACTATTACTATAACACTAAGAGTAATTAAATAAATACAAATATATTATCCATAACTACAGAGAGTAGGATTTAATAAACCACCAGAAATACATCTGTCAAAATAGGTGTTTTTTTTGCCTGCACAATTGTCGCATTACTATGCAAGGCTTGGTGTTTCATTAGTCTTTCCAAATATCACAATCTATCCCACAAGTGTTAACTTATCTCCAAGTCATATATTTTTAAGATATAGTGTTAGTAGTTTTTAAGTGTTCGAAAAATACCATTTCTTCTCCCAAATATGAAACCTTTACTGCAATTATCGTTGAAGACATCGGAAGGATGGATAACTTGAAAGGTATTTTTTGAACCTTAAGAAAAAAGTCTGTGTATGTACATAATAGCAGGAATTCGTTGAGACCTTTATACTATAAAACCGGAAGATTACAGTACTTGTAATTCTAATGTAGCTTTATGGTTTCGGTAACGGTAACGTGTAAAACTCTTAGTACATGCATAGTTGTAGTAATTCTTTTAACAACAATACGTTTATTTCAAAGAGTACCGCGCATCCATACAAAACTTTTTACAGTTAAGGCGTTATACCATACAAATCCCATTCAATAGTTTATCGACATTTTAAATGTTTTGATGTAGTTAATAAATTTTGCAATCGAGAATTTGTAAGCGGGAACCTGTCCGAGTAGGTTCAAGCTCATCGGGTCACGCCGTGATAAAAATGACCTACAATTTTACTACTGGTGGCTTTCTCTACCAATGCGTGCGTTGAATCGAACGTATGTTTGTGTGTGTACACGTGTGTGTATGAGTGTGTATAGTAATGCGGCTAACCGAATACTACTTGGATGAAGAAACAACGTAACGACATCTCTTCTTAGAAAGTTTCAACGGACCAAACACCTGCTGCTGCTGGTGCTGCCGCTGTCGTTGTTGTTAGTTGTATATACATATCATATGACAGATGATATGGAAAGAAAAATATTGCCTGAACGGATCGAACCGTGTAGATTCTGTACCATAATTACTTGATGTATAACTTACACAACTCAAGATACTACGATATGTGCAGTAACCACGAAACTTTATAGTACCTTTCATGTATTCGCCCGTAATTGGACAGTTAACAATCTTCACTAAAACTGCGTAAAGGATAAAAGAAAGATTATATAACGAAGACATACATATTATTGACATGTATATAAAAAATAGGTATTTACAGTATAAATACTGAGTTAGGGTACAGTATTTGTACTGTAAATACTTATTTCATCTATTACCATTTACATTCTTCTGGATACTTACATCTCAGTATTTTACTAACACATACATATACATATTACATATGTATATATGTTTCATTGAATTAAAACTAAATATGTATGTTTGTAGAAAGGAGGTACAAAACTGGAAACGATCATAATTTTTGGAAATAACGTTTTCTAGTAGTGCTACCATTCTCTGCAGAAACATACTCCGTTCTAAATAATCTCGCACGTTACCGTAATCGACCTATACTTGTACTTTCTTCCAAACGATACTTTCATTAGTTGCTTCTTATTTCATGTATTTTGCCAAGATGCCAAGATTTATACATAGATACTATACTTTGAAGTAGATTTGATGCAGTTGTGGTGTCCGATGAAATGTTTTCCAAAAGTTAGAAAGTTGTCTTATTCCATAGGACTCTTTAAAGCTTCTAGCATAATCGTTAATTATGGAAAATGTGCAGGTGTTCTGTTTAGATAATCACAACACTCCAGGAGATTTGAGTTGTATTACTGAGACTTATTTCCTTTTAAGTAAAAATTATGATTTTTATATTTTGTAATTAAGACGATAAAGGGAATTGCTGCTTAATATTACGTTATTGCGACGTCCACACAGATACCCATTTTTCATCACAAATGCTGAAATACTTATACTTGTAGGATTAAATTATTATTGGAGGAATTACTTATTTCTCCTAGGTATTGCCTTCCAAAAGCATGAGTATCGCATTATCGCATTAAACATAATCTGTAAGAAAAATAGAAATATAGTACATAACATGGATTTCGTACCACTGTAGATCTATATTAGTTTACATCTATACGTACTTAATATAATGACTCTTTATGAACGTAATTCTTTAATACATAAGAGGAAATTTCCGTCAATATTATATTCAGTTTTAAAATATGTGTACTATGCGTATATATGTATATTGTGTAACACTAAGTTTGTGAACTAAGCCAGTATATATTTTGAACTAGCATAACATTGACTTACTTTATTAGCACCATTTCAAATAAATCGCAACAGTCATTACAGTTGCATCTATTGTAACAACTGTATAACATCCGCTACGATATAGTCAGCAGCAACGTAGCATTAGAGGTTAGTACCTACTATATAGAAGGAAAATATTGTGTAATTTACTCTTACCACCCGTAGTGCTTCTCCATCAAATTTGTGCAATCTACGGCATACGCATCATCACAATTCCCATTAGACATCTTTCAGACCTCCCTATCGAACGGTTTGATTAATATACAGGTAGGACTACACGGTAGCTTTTGTTTGGTGACGTAGATATGCAAAATAGCTACGACCGCTGTGGGGTTAAGGAAAGGACTAGAACGAAATTGAACAAAGTGAAAAAAACGTAAACACATACATACGCAAGAGATCGTACTCACATACGATTGTCATCCAGGTGGCGCGGGTTCCATGAGAGATGCAATATGTAAAGCAGGCAGCAAGGTAGTTTGAATACAACTAGGTTCGTACTGCATCAGAGTTCACCTTAACGGCAATAAAATGCAGTATATAAATTATGGAAGTGTACAGGAATAATTTTGTAATGGATTACAGTGGAGAAAGAAGTCAAAAGTACCTCTTTTGCAGTAGGTGTTCTACGATTCCCACTGACTGTCGTTTGGAGTTAATACAACTGATGAGTGTGGGAATTTCTTATTAAATCAGCTCGCAGAAATATTATTGTTATGTTCAATAAAGCTTTACAAACAGAACGGCAAATGTACTTTCAATGCACAATACAATCTGAATCTATACAATAATATATATTGTGTAGATTGAGATATTGCAAAATTGGTCAAATAGAAAGTGTCTGAAAAAATATAGAAAAACAGTTTAAATAAAGTACAGTGTTACTTAATAAGGAAATAAGATACAATAAGGGAACTTAATAATAATAATATTAATTAATGTCTTTATTGTGCATTCAACTTACAATAAGTTATAATTCAAGGTTGTATACATAAAATTAATAATATAAATAAATAGTAGTAAAAAGAAAACCTAATAAAAAGAATAGCTAATTAAATGCTCAATCTAATTAGCTATTGATCGTGATCGTTAAAGATAACTTAGTAGGTGTTCCAGCACTAAATACGTCCAACTGTATTACTTATTGAGTATACCAAAAAGTGACCCAGCTATCCAAAGTTAAAAAACTAAGGCATATTTTGTTCAGATACCGACATAAAATTTTAACCAAAATTTAACTATAAATTGAAAGTAACGGGACATGAACATCTCAGTTCGATATAGAGAATCACTAAAAATTACATGGCACTATATGATGACGTGCTAATATATTATTATTGCTTATACGGCTACGGCAGCGTAAACGATGATAATAGGTTTGTTCGATTTGGTTTCGGCAGTAAACAATTTAACGCACGCTCATGCGCACTTGCAACGTTGCTGTTCGGTTTGATTCGCGTTAATTTTATGCGGCGAGCGAGCTGTTCGATTAGAAATATCAAGTTTTGCAGTTTGACGCTAATACACTCTAGCGTCAAGAATTTTTAATCCACTCCATGAGCAGATTTTCGCTGTAAGAAAAGAGATAGGTAGCTCGGAAAAAAGAGTAGGATAAATAATCCTTTCACTAACCTTACATTTTCAAATATATGGTCCGTTGTTGTGTACTTGTGTACCGTATACCGTACCAAGTTAATTAACACCGTTTTTATTCAGGGCTGGTTAGGGCAATTTATCTGTATATGATGAGTCTAACGACTGTTATAAGTTGCATGAATTACGCGAATGAAGAACAAACTAGAAATGGTAATTATGCAAATATAATAATAATAATATAGATAATATAAAATAAATATATATTTATCTACCTGGATATATATTAATTTTTATGTCTAAGTCACTCTCCTCCAATCTTGTATTCGTAAACCACCTAGATTGTTACTGTTCATGCAATAACGCAAATGAAATGGTCTCTAAAACATGTTGGAGTCTATTGCAGCAGCGTTAAAACGTCGCATTTACTCTGCAACTAGTGTTTAAAAACTAAACGCAACTTCAAAATATGTGTTGTTTGCTGTAAGACGCAAATGTCCAAATCGAACAAACCTAATATGGCGAAGCATTCATATAAAAGTAATACATACATGGGACAAACTGAGTGTACACTGCAACTGATAAACTGCGACATTGTAGAGTTGTGCACTACTACATGTGATTATGTTCCGCGTTTCCCTAAAGTGTACATTACAGTATAAATAATTTTCAAGAGTAAATATTAAAGTAAAATTTTCACAGCCTATTTTATTTGAACAACCCCTACTCTACAAGATTTATACATATCCAGTTTCAAACTGACTAGCAATGAATTTGATCTGGTATGTGCTATTCATTTAATTTTCGTGTTAATATACCTAAATAACTAGTGCGCAGATGTCTCCGCCATTAGAACAGAAAAGCTACGTAGTTCTATATTTAATTTCAATTTATTGGCACCATCACACCCATGATTTCATGACTGTTGCTTTCAGATGGTAAGCACTAACATTTGTAATGAAGAAGATCGTGCGCAGCATTAAATCTTGTCGGACGGCGAATGTTATATCTTTAAAGTCTGCTAAGGTATTTTCTCATATAACTAGTTCCTTTCTTTTTCTAGAAAAGATTACTTTATCTTGTATCTATTACGTCTTATTCCGTAATGGTACAATTTTTCTAGTAATAATTTCTATAATACCGTCTCGATTACTTTGCTTACGCCACGCACTACTTCTACACAACCAGCATCGTCCCGTGCTGACACGGTGGCTCTTCCAGCCTGATGCTCGGCTGTTGTGCAAAATTTTTGTTTTTCGAAGAAATTTACCAGTATAATCTTGAGTGCCACCTCGAATATTTTCGAGAAAATTGGCAATACTGATATCGATCTAAACTTATTTTTGTTGGTCGCATCTCTTTCTTTGTGGGTAAGCATGACTTCATTTCGTCTGGGAGTATATTTTTTGTTCGATGCAAGTATTTATTAACTTTGTTGAAGGTTAGATTATTTCAATAGTAATATTTTTAATAGAATACTAATCATTCCATAAATGTTTTTAGTTCTCTTACCCTTGACCATACCCACAATTTGCAAAACCTCACTCGGAGACACCGATTTAGAAAAACATGAGTTACTGGGACTCTGCATTAGGGCCCCATACGCCTCGGCCACCATATTACTCACTGCTATTATTCTAGACACGGGTTTGTCTATTTCAGCAAAACATATTAAATAATTTGGGTAATCGTTAGCAACCTTTAACATGACCAAAGCTAGCTTCGTCGTAATTTTTTTAATTCATTAGTTTATTTGTTAGTTTTGCACTGTTTCGTTTAAGATTATTTTTACGTTATGCTATCTCCAGTACTTTTTGCTTGTAGGAATATTATATTATATTCATATCTCATTTGATGTGTTTGAAGCTAAGTGGTACATTTTTTGGTAACTGAAATTACGATACAGGAGGAAACCTCCAAGTAAAGTAGTTTTGTAAGATATGTAGATTTATGTAATTGGGAAATCTGAAGAGCATGAAATGTAAACTTGGTTCTGAAATAGAAGTAGAGTGGTCAGTGGAATTGGGCTAATCCACCTCAATACAATTTGTGGAAGCAGATTGACAATGCAATATGCATGAATTTTGGATTGCTTCTGTAGTATGTAGATATCGTGACGACTGTAAGAACATAAGTCGATTTACTAGTTTTTATAGTTGTACCTAGTTTTTTTCATCGATAACGAATTATTGCTTGAATGGAGCATCTTTAATGTATACAATACATTCTGAATACAAGTAGTAACGTGTTCAAAAAACAGTATAAATAAACTCAGTGAAGTCTACAGTATTTGACACAGTAACTTTTACCTTAAATAGTAACTTCTCTTGACTACTACTAAATTATTACATATTTGCTTCCATAAACATGATATATAACATTAAATTGGTTGGTATTTATATACAACATAGAATGTCATTTATAAAAGGTAGTAGGTATACATACATAGTGCGCTATGCCACATTCGCCTCGGTTGATATAAGAAAAACAGTAGCATATTTTTTAATCTTTTTGTTGGAGTATGTGTGAGTGTATTGGGAGCACGTTCTAAATTTATTTTGAAGTCTACAAAGAAACCCAAAAGAAAACAACAAATTAAAGTTACTAAAATTTAAATGGTACAGCTTGTATATTATTGCACATTTCGATGACGGAGACTAAATAAAAACAAGTTACAGTTATATTCCTTGTAACTAGGCTAAACCGTTTCTGAGATATTTAATAATTTTAAAAAATGCAGATGTATGTTTATACGATTTATCTAGTTTCAAATAAGTATAAAACAACAACGTCCAATGAGTCACTGCCTATACTTTCTATTTATTCAAAATTAATAGCTGAAAGTAATGCAAAATGCTCAATTTAAAAAGGCACAGAAGTTTGTGACAAACAGTAGCAAACGCTTACGAATGATCAAGAACAGATAAGCGACTTTATCTTATAATAAAATGCAATCTAGTTTTACTTTATCCGGCACTAAAGCATTCATATTACAACTGACGACTTTTTCTTCTAAACCGTAAATAATACGTTGAAATATTTGCAAGAACTTCTTAGGTAAAATTACTTTTTAAAATATTGGAATCTAAATCATCTGCCTTAAGCCTATCCCATTTTCTATACTGACAACCTCTATCCGATATTCGAAATAGAAGTTGCATAAACCATTTGAGTTACTGGGCGTTGTTTTTCGAATATTACATCGCTAGCTGAGCAAGCCAGCGAAGTAAACTAACAAATAGACATACGGCGAAATATTACTATTTCCTTTCGCAATATCATTTGCATCATAGTTACGCGTACACTCACGTACTGACCAGATTAATTACAACTTATCATAACCCTGCCTACATGTTGGGGATTTAAAATTCAGAAGAATGCAGCAAATCATTCGCATGCGGCGTTCCTATATACATACATATATGTAGTTTAGGCATACCATACATGTACATATCTATCTGTACTTGTAATATCTCTAGAACTCGAAATGAGAATGCTATGCCTCGAACTTTCCCTACTAAAGCGAGAATAGCAGACAAGGTCGTTGGAATACAATATTGATTTATCTGTTCTATTGGTCGATTAATATTAGGTAAAAGTAATAATATAGTTTTACAGATGTGAAATAGGAAATAATGGCTGTGATTATCATATGAAAATGTTGGTATCTATATACATATATTTACAACATTTAGATGTGTAGGCTTATAAAATGACGGTTTGTTAAACTAATTACATGTAAAGACAAACTAATATATTTCTAGTGCTATGATCATATATTTTCCGCTTTGGAATGTAGTAGGATTACTTTAAACGTATAAAGTTGCGCACATATTCTTAGTTATAAATTCATAACCAAGAATGTAGTAGATATACGAACACGAATCTTTATCTACACTATTTCGTAAAAATAACTGTAATAAATTTGAATAATGTTTAACCAAATTAGTGCTTTCGAGCAAACAAATAATTTATTATATTATGTGTATTTTTTTATACACTAGTACGTTTAAAAAGATAAATACACTCTAAGATCTGAAAAGAACCAGATCGTAGTTTCATACATTCTGTGACAAATATTATCTGTCTAGTTAATTTCTCATAAACTATTAGGTAATAACATATTAATTCAGTTATGTCTTATTTGTTGTAGGTAGAAACGAGAGTCCTAACATTTCTACTTATCTGCTCATATTTAACAAAGTGCTTGGTATGGTATTAATCAGGAACTGTGGGATGGAAATGACTAATTTAAAATTGGATAAAGTTCTTGTATTGTAGCATGAGAGCTCTACTTCTGTATGTATTGTTTTTGTTATTTGGTTAATATATTAAAATAATCAGTTCTCCGTCAGTAAACATGTTATAAGGCTACAGTATAAAATAAGAAAACACTCATATTTTCAGATTTAGATCTGTGTGTGTATAGATATACATATTGCATTTAAAATGATCTTTAATAACTCAACGTGGCATACGCTTACCACATGCCATGTAAGAGAGTTATTGGCTTTGCGGCCGGCCAGCGTACGGCCGAAGAATAACCATAATGAATTGCTAATTAATATGCACTCCTGTCGTATATACAGGGTGCGGCAGTTAAATCCGGACAAAGTAAACTTTGTACTAAAATCTAATTTATTGACATAAAGTACAAATGTAAAAGAAAATGTTTTTAATCAATGTTAGTGTGACCTGTCAGGAATACAATTACTCAATATAACCGCCTTTGGCCTCAATTACCGCCTCCATCCTTGTCCTGAAGCGCCCGCATGCTCTCTGTAACGCAGCGCTGTCCATATTGGCGAATGCTGCTTCGGTAGCGGCGCGACATTAGGATGCCGCGACTTGTTGGTAACCCGTTCAATAACGCTCCAAACATAGTAATCGAGGGGGTTCAAATCCGGGCTATTCGGGGGCCAAAACTCTTTGGACCAGAATATGTCCGCATTGTCTGATAGCCAGTTTTGGACTAAATGGCTTGTGTGAGCCGGTGCACCGTACTGTTGAAATACATATTCCCTCCCCGCAGTCACAATTACCATCCACGGTACCACAACATCCTTTAAAACGTTCAGATAAACTTCTTTTGTGACAGTTTGTCCTTTTTCAAAGAAATGTGGCGGCATGACATCACCCTCACTGGACACACACCTAGGACGTGAACACTAGCCGGAAACTTTGTTCGAGCAGCAATCGGGATGTCCTCGGGGTCGTGGGCGAGCCAGCGATCATTTCTCCGGTTGATTTTCGTATCAACAGTGAACATTTTTTCATCGGAAAAGAATCTGATTCGCCCCGCTGCTTCGTTTTTCAAAGAACTCAGTAGCAGGTTGCAGCGAGCAATCCGCTTTATTCTGGCAGCCTCAGACAGCATCTGTCGTACCTTTATTGTGTACGACTTGTAACGTAGATCCTTCTCTGCAATCCGACGCATTGTTCGCTCGCTGACACCCACCACTGACGCCAATTTCCGCAAAGATTGTCCAGGGTCCTCCGAAATCAGTTCTTGAGCCCTTTCCACGACCGCCGGAGTTCGTGACACCCGTTCCTCGCCGGCTTAATGGAACCTTGCTCGGACTTCTCCGAAGCATTGTATTTCGCCACAACATCATAAACAGTCGATCTCGGGTACCCGAAGAATCGAATAATCTCTGTCGCCGAACGCCCAGCGCGAAGGCTTTCAATAATCGCGGCTCTTCGATTGTACTCCGCATTTGTACGTAGCATCTCGGCTATTTTAAGATTATGACTGTTTACTAAACGCGCATGGCGTTCAAGAACCTCAATCACGACCTCTGACGGAACTACGATATGGCGGGAAATTCAAATTGAAATTTTTCCGGATTTAACTGCCGCACCCTGTAAATATGCCACAATCGATGACCTTTAAATGTTCAATGGTGACTATAGTGCGTACATTTTTTCTTATAATTTAAATTAAATGCAAAATTGCATGGGTAAGCCGCTATGTGTAGCGAATTTGTCAAATTTATTAATAACCTTGTCGTTAGTTAGGCTACGATGGTAGCTACCAGATAAGTAATACTCAAAAGTTTTCAAAATGTAGCGTTAATACGGATAATTACAGAATATTACAATGCCATTTACCCGCATTGCCTTTACCTTTTAAGACGAAAGGAATAAATTCAGGAAGATTTGTGTTAGTGTTTAACACCATCTGCAATTTACCTTGAATTGCCGCCATACAATCTGCTCCTATTCTTATCTACGGAAAATTGTAAAATAGCTAGGACTTTATCATGAAAAGATGATTTTAGTTCAATGTGTTATTTTATTTATATATCTCTCTCTCTCTTTCCTTGTTTTATTGATTTGGGTTCGCGAGACAAATTTAAGACTACTTTGTTTTAAGCTTGCCTTTAAAACTAGCCGTTTTTGAATTATTTTAATTTTTGTAACAAAAATTGTATCAAATGCAGTATTATGAACTTTACAAAGCTATACTGTCTGTTCAGAAAATAATTCGATACATTTTATCCGGAAAATACCGATATCTTATTTTCAAACAACAACTAATATTTCTTGTGGGGCTATATTGCATAGTACGTTAAAAATTAGAGGCAGTAAGTGTTTACTTTCCTCTAGCTAAATATCATAATTTTACAGTTATTTTACACAATGTGTATTAAATTTGATTTAGTTTCATGGGTTAGGCCACAGAAACTAGGATTAATAAATAAGAATAAAGAAACCGCCATTTATACTGTTGTAATAACTCCCATTCTCTGGTCGTCAATAAGGAATTCAATGGTAAACAGTCCATATTGCTTGACATATGTACGGGTTCGCAGCTGTAAAAATAAAAAGTACTAAATTACCTAATTAAAATGTTGCTATCTAATCTGTGTCTTTCTCTCGTACATATGAGAATAACATAATGTAGTTAATTTATTAGTAGGAGACGATGTGAAAGTTTTGTTTAGTAGCTGCCTGATGTAGGTGGTAGTGTGGCTAGCAACTTTTTAACAACGCTGTATGTAGCGAAATTTAGCTGAACCTGTAGAAGTGCTAAAGCCGGTTATTAACAAATGAGTATCACTAACGTAATTTAGAGGATTGTCAAACTATCATCGGATACATAAACCCTGGAGATAAAAACAAGAGCCCTTTTTGAATAAAACCACTCTTCCAGGGCGTTACTTGGTAAAAAAAATTTAATGGCATTTAGACCTTAGCGGTGCACTGTTGAGAAGCAAACAACGTCTAACGTTATATCAAGGCAAAAATAATCACCTATTTTTTATGTGTGGTGGGTGCTCAGTTGCAGTGACTCCGTAATCTAAAAAGCTGCGTAAGTTTAAAATAATAAAAAAGAACAGATAGTACGTCCAGCAGCTGGAGTTTGAAGACAAAACTTTCAAAATACACAAACATTATCACACACACAGATTAATTTCAGTAAATTTTCAAAAATTGTTTTAACACCAACCCTGAGATTTTTATTCTAAGCGTCATTTAAAAATGGTGCAAATATTTGTATAGAAATAGCGGTTTTTTGATCAAATTTACTTAAAACTTGGTATCAATATTATCTAGTTCGATTAATGAAATACGTGTTTGGCCGTATTTTAAAATTCATTCCTAGGGAGGTGAAAAGGTGGGGGAAAATTTATGGAATAAATAATATTTGTATGGTGAAAGTATTGAAAGAAGTAGTTAGGCATTTTGTCCAATTAAATGCTTAAAGGGGCAAAATTTACTTGAAACTTGATATTAATGCTCTTTTATACAACTAATGCAACTTATCTTTCAGCGATTTTTTTTTCGAATTTAACCCGTAAGATGGCGAAAGGAAAGTGACAAAATTTGTATAGAAAAAAAAACTACATTTTTATGATGAAATTTGCTTGGAAATTGGTATTAGTGCTCTTTGACAGAATTAATAAAAAAATATATTTTTTAATTTATTGATACCCCTTTTACCCAGTTATGAACTGAATTATAAAAAAACGCCGAGATGCATGTTACATTCATTGTGTCAGAGGGCATTATTACTATATATACAGGGCAATCCAAATTAAGTGTTCACCATTGGTAACTTCGTTATTATTAAAGATACAAGACTGTTTAAATTAGCAAACTTATAGTACTTTTAACGCTCTTTTAGATGAAAGAATAAAAAAAACAAATGCGCAGCGCGTTTTCGAGTTTTACCGAAAAATTTTTTTTTTTCAAATGGAAACCCCTGTATATTATATCATTTTCTGCTAGAACTTTAATATTTAAACAAAAAATCTTATAAGAAATTTTTTACTGGGATTAAAAATACTTGAGTTATAATGACTAAATAAAAACAGCTAAGCAATTCGAGAAGTTCGGAAGCGTGTACAAAAATGTATTGAACAACAAGGTGGTATTTTTGAACATCTTCTATGAAAAAATCAGTAATTTTTATTTTCTTTTAATGATAAGTTGATGTATAAAATAAAGTTTATAAAACTTATTTAGCTGTTTTCGTTTATTCATTATAATTCAAGTATTTTTAATCGCAGTAAAAAATGTCTTATAAGATTTTTTGTTTAAAAATTAAAGTTCTAGCAGAAAATTATATAATATACAGGGGTTTCCATTTGAGAAAAAAGCATATTTTTCGGCAAAACTCGAAAACGCGCTGCGCATTTGTTTTATTTATTCTTCCATCTTAAAGAGCGTTAAAAGTAGTACAAGTTTGCTAATTTAAACAGTCTTGTATCTTGAATAATAACAAAGTTATCAATGGTGAACACTTAATTTGGATTGCCCTGTATATTTATAATAATAGGTTCACCATAAAAATATTCTTCTATACAAACTCCTGAACGGGCACACTTTCATCTACTTAGGGGTTAAATTTTCAAAAACGTCAAAACACGTATTTCATTCCTCGAATTAAAGTACATTAGTACGAAATTTCAAGTAGATTTTACTATAAAAATATACATATTTATCATCAAACCTCGCCACCTCTTTTGCTCTCCGTTAAAGGTTGATTTAAAGAAATGCCAAAACACGCGTTTCATTAATTGCATCACAGAGCATTAAGAACGAGTTTCAAGTAGGTAGTTTTATTGATAAAATATATCTTCTATGCTGGACGGGCACCTTTTCAGCCAAGTAGGGGTTGAATTTCCAAAACCTTTTCTTAAATGCTGACAATATAAAATCAATATCTTCTCTAAATTTCACATTTCTCTCTCCAGAGATTGTTGCCTCAACCGGTCACTTTTACGTCTGTAACTTTCAAGCTTTTGATTATTGTCATAATTGTAGATATAAAGAAATGCTGCGCCATCTAAAAAAATCTATTTCCCATAAACAACTTATAGATTAATGTTGTTTATGGGAGATAGTTTTTTGATTGTGCAGCATCTATTTATATCTACAGGTATGACTATTATCAGAGGCCGGTCATTCAATACTTGCGGTCCGGATTTCAACTCTTATCGTTGTCGCTTGTGGCACTTCTATGTAAATGGCTAACTCAGTTGGGCCAGCTACTGAAACATAATCAATAATGCACAATTATGTATGGCGAGGTAATGTTGTAAAAAACCCACGCAAGCACCAATTATGTGCATAAGTTACACGGCAAGGGTTGCAGTAGCAGACTGGACAAGCAATATAGGTAACTTCGGAAGCCACTGCAGCTGCACTCACTCACCACAACAAAAAATAAAATTATTTATTCTTGGGAAAGATAATCATATTGTGTCTGGACTATCTTTAACTTGCACAGTCAGCTAACAAAAATAATGATCAAAGACTCTAGATATCTTGTATGTGGTGTTGTATGAAGTTAGTTCAACTGTTACAGAATCTTACCCTCGCCTTCATATGTAGGTATCTCAAATTAATTTCACTCACAATATAATTGTCTACATTAATTTCCTTTGTAAACGCTCTACCTTGCTATTTTAATTAAAATTTGATTTGATATTGGGTATTTGTAATAAATCATATCAAGTGTAAGTTAGCACGATTCTTTATCCATTTTCTCCAAATAACTTGGTGACTATGACTATTCCGTAAGTATATAAAGGGTAAATAAATCATGTCTTTCCTTCTGACATAAGCCGAAAGAGAATTTATTGCTACCAGCACAATAAAGAGTCGCATCCGAGCTTAATGCCGAATAGTACTTTGTTTGAAAGATAATTTGAAGGCGTGCGAAACAATTATAAAAAAATTCCTATTGATTCACTTCATACTACAACAGAACTATTTGCATATCTCAATAGTTTTGCCATGGTGCATTTACAACAACGGAATACGCACACAAAGCGACCTACTTACGTACTCAATCAGCTTGAATGGGGTTCTGTCGGTTACCAACAGGCTGAAATCGCACATACGTATGTGTACGTATATTATTCACCGATAAATCACGTTTAGATTCCCGCTCGTTTGTAGAGAATTCGGTATGCAAATCGATGGAGTGGTATTGTTGCATTGTTAAAATAGTTATGTCAGCCATAAGTTGAGGTTAAGCAATAAGCTAGACATTAATACGATTAATGTCCGATTACATTTTTCGTCTACCATTCGATATATTTCTAACCACACGTAAGTCGACTGTTAATTACTTGGTTTTTGGTTTATCTCTATTGCGACTAGTATTAAACGCAGTATGTTGCAAATATATAATATCGTGTGGATGGATATGAAGCTATTAGTAGTATCATTCACATACGTGAAATTATTATTAACATTCCACATTTAGGTCGAACTAAAACAGTGATAAAGTAAGATTTATAGAGATTAAGAGGATTTTCTATTATTACCACACTTGATTGATTATCCGACGAAGTAAAAATTAAAACTTGCCTTTTTCTGTTAAGAGGAAGTAATATATAAGCGTATATAGATTTAATCTACTTCTTTTGATTGGTTTAAATTCTGAAAGAATAAACAAAACACATAAAAATATTATACCTCAAAGTAGTGCAGATATGTACTAGAGTGTCTTCCAAAATGTCATACAATATCATGATTCTTGTTTCTCTAGCTAATAGTTAATCTGATACATAGAACTGAATAATCGCGAACTATGTTTAAACCTATTAGTGTATTGATTTCGTGCTTGCATAATTTAATATAAATGCTACATTCTAATACCTTCATACATAATGCAACAATAACTTGTTCGTAGCAAATATAAAATTTAACCAGTATTATTTATAAAACAATAGCAGCAGCATAAATTATACTGTAACAGCAATAAAATAACATGCTTACTTATCAAAGCGATGTAAATTAGTGTAGCCGTTTCCTAGGATTACAAGGTTAAAATACTGAATCCACTAGGTATAAAAAATGTTCATACTATTAATTTATTGTTGTTTAATAAAATATCCAACATAAGTTGTTTGTAATTTATTTGCACCATAAATTACATGTTTAGTTAGTACAGTTTAGTGACAGTTGCATTTTTAGATTTGTCGCGCGATATTGTGGTCTAATCAACATTCTAGCGTATTTCTGTCTAAGTGTTCATTAAAAAATTTAATATTTTTTATCCTTGTTATACTATACCACTATAATTAGTTCTTATCTCCTTTTAATGTTCGATTTAATATAAATTATAGGTCATAATCTTAGGTGTGTGAAAACACTTTCAACGGAAACCGTATATTTTATTTTCGTAATGCTATACTATCTAGAAATGTTATATTTGCGCGAGCTTTCGATTCAAACATGCTTGGGAGCAATGATAACTTATAATTAGTATTTTGTGTAGAATAAGTGCAGTGTAGAATTTGGAAAATGCTACTATAGAAGTATCCTAAGAATATCGCAAACAAAACAAACAAGGAGGAGTACAGTGAAATTAAACTAGACAAACACTAAAGTAGTAAAAGGTTCTAATAACTATCATGTTTGTGTTTTACATATAACACTCGAACAAAAACTATTGAACAAAAGCAGAAAGCTTTCAAGTTGCCGTATATATCCGATAATGTGTTTAATAGAATTTCCCGTCAAAACATACAGACTCCTTTAAAAAAACAAAGTTATACATATCATCAATAAACGGTCAAGTAATATTTCCGTGTTACTTCCAGGTAACTAATACTTTGCATACGAACGGACGTATTTTTAATACAACAGAGTTTCACAAGCTACCATATAAGGTGCAAATCCGATGAAGAGTTAAGGCGACCCATGGGGCTCTCTCGTTTCGCTCGAGTGTGGTGTAATCGCCTTGCTATTTCCTCGCTGCATATATGCAAACCAATCTGAATATTATTCAAACATAATTCAAACTGCACACGAGATGCAATTTAACCCTTTCTCGTATTCCGCTCGTCGAACCCTTTCATTCAATTGCATAGATATTTTTTTCTTGTTTGGTCATACAAACCGCCGTGGGAAGGCAAATATAAAACCAAAAAGGAGGGAGAAGTGATGCTAGTGCCCACTCATCAAGGAATGTTTTATCATAAGCGATAATTGGTCAGGTGTGGTTGTAGTGGGCTCTCTAGTATGTGTACGTGTGTGAGAGTGTATTTATATTCTTCCAGCCGTTTGACACTTCCTTCGTTTTTTATCTCTATCGAAGTTTCTCTGTTAGATGTGTCTAGAAAGAAATACACAACGAAATGGTGTGAGAAGTATCTTCCACAAGGGAATGAATCATGACTGAAGTGCAACGAGATACTTTTTTATCTACAGAAACTCTTATTCAAATTTCAAGTAATATAATGGCGCCGACGCTATTTCGTTTGCTATTTTCAGCCAAATTTTTAGCAATATTCATAAAAAAGAATCGTAAAAAGCAAACTATCTACTTTGCACTTTTAAAAATGTGTGTGTAATTTTATCAATACGTATATTAAGTTTTTGATTGATACTCCAGAAATTCTTAGCGAAAGTAACTTTTGAATTTTTCTCTCAAATAAAAAATTACTATTATATTTGTGTTTTTCATTTTTCACTCCCTCTATCGCTGTTCTGTCTTTTTTTTTTTTTTTTAACAATTAACGTAAAGTTAATAAGTTATAAACATCATTAAACATTTAACATTTCAAAAATTAAATAAATGATAATTAATTCAATTAGAACTCTTCAAATACCACATAATAATATGTATGTTTGCCAGCGGATATTATTTTCATCATATGAATCTAAAAACTCATAAATCTATCATCTTGTCGAATAGAGCGTCTATTAATTTGTAAGATGTGGCAATAACAAGTTTCCCTTCTTCTGGGAAGAAAGTTAATAAAAAAAGTTTTATCGCAGTTTAATTGCAAGCCATTACTGTTGAACCAAAGAAAGAATTTTTTCGGTATTAGCTGTACATGTAATCTCACACAGGTCGGATCCGCATGTGCTCCAAATTAACTGGTATCATCAGCGTAGATGACTAAGTTGTCACTGTCAATCACGCACAGAAGATCATTCATGAAAAGTATAAACGGCGAAGGTCCCAGGATTGATCCCTGCGGTACACCGGATTTAATATCACGCTCATAAGAGCAATTAGCTGCAAACACTACAATTTGTTTTTGTTTTAGTCTCAGACAATCACGAATAACACCCCTCAGGCCATAGTGCTGCAGCTTTTGTAATAGCAAATCATGATTAACAAGATCAAATGCCTTTGATAGGTCTATAAACAAGTCAATACACTTCTTGTTGGTATTTATATATTCATATATCTTCCTCATAAATGATGCTATTACCGTATGTGTGGATTTTCCCTGGATAAAACCATGTTGTGCAAGTTAAAACTTTGCCGACTATTATTTCAACGGACCCTGTTGTTCTGAGTGAACTGTTTGGGAAGCAGTTCCAAGGCTCTGATAATGCAATGATTAATTGTCAGTTTGCTTTTGAAGGAATTACAATTAGAACTTTGTTTTTGTAACCAATTGATGTTTCAGAACCCTATACCACTATAATAAGTCTACCGAATAGGTATTCATTAAAGATGGAAGAAATTCCATTTATAATTTTGAAGCGAGTAGTGAAAACGTTGACTAGTCGCCTTGTATTTCTGAAAAATCAATCATTTGCGGAAGGTATATTTTCCACTAAAGTGAAAGTAACTCGCACAATACCTCTTTATATATAACCTATTTTAAAAAAAGCGACCGAACTAACATAGCCCAACATTGTTTCGGAGCTGTCGTGGTTTCCAAAGTGTTTTACAAAATTATTCTTGGCCGTCTTTACAATTTTTTCATATGTAATTTCATTTATATTGGAACAAAAATCATCTGCCGGAGATCTTCATTTTCACATATCTAACGCTTTTGACAGCGGTAATCACACTTTACATTGGTGCAACACTAATAATAATTTGTTGCCGAACTGCCGAAAATCGATCATGTTAGTATTTAATCCATCTACAAATAGAATCGAAGACAGCGTACTTATTAAATTAAATTAAACAATACCTGAGAACCAATCCGTTAAGTTTTTGATAGGTACACTTGATAAATATTTATCTTAGAATTGTCATATTGGGGGAATTATGTATATAGTAGGTAATCTTCATTTAGCTTCACATTAGCTATAATGCTGACAATGTCTACAAGTTCGTAACTTTTTGGACAGTAAATGTATATTATTGTTATTATTATTTATACTGTATAAATTCAACAATCATAAAAGGTTAGGTTAGGTATCTATGTAGACGTTAGTTGTAATGCATGTGGAGAGTAAACCGTAGTACTCTTCCTATATTAGTAGACAGAAGAAAAGTTGGGTGTTGTTTAATACTGAAAGCAGTAAGTGCGTACATACCAAACAAAAAAATAAAATACTTGAGGACATCCAGTCCTGTACAACTGGAATTATGTGTTAATAGTAAATGTAAATTTGACTAAACTAATTTCTCTAAACTGATGTAATGGGACAGTTGAGCATAATTATATGGAAAGCTGGTGTTTCCTGTATTTGAACAGTTTATACATTAAACACATATGCGCATGTGTACGTTACCGCTTAGTATATTTGTTGTACGTTACGTGTTATTATAAATATCAATTATCGCCTGCGTAAAATGTATTAAGTGCTGGTTGAAAGTGTTGCTTACCTCGTTTGAATGTATCCCGTAGTCCTAACTAGAAGTGTGTAATATTCTCTGTGTATAACTGTAAAAATTCCAAATATATGTGAAATTTTTACTTTTTATAGTCATGCTATTTTTAGTACGGACAGTTGTTTAAATAGAGTATGATGTACAAATAAATCTAGCATTGATAATATTGTTTCGAAACATCAGCTACTAGGTGCATAACAATGCTCACGTGCGATAAGTCGCACATAGAAATAGTGAAGGATGATATACATACATATGTAAAGCACCTCAAGACTTAGCATTTTAATTAATATTACAAATGACATAATTAATTTAATTTTATATAGATGTAAGACTCAGTTCAGAGGTTTTAATTTTTTTCCTATATTTGCTGAATATTTTTATATCACGTTATAATTAGATATTTTTTACTGTAATGACCAACAAATGTTTCCCAACTATTAAATGATATCGAAGGCTTCCACGGTCCGAGTGTCTGTTATGCGGGCTTCCAGCTTTTGATAGCGTCATAGTGAAGTAAATATAGAAGACAAAAATAAAACAAAAGTAAAAGTTAAAAATAATACAATAAATATATACAACATATTCATATTCGACGTTTCACCACTAATATAAGTGGCTTCTTTAGGAGCAAAACTAGGTGAAGGACGCCAGAAGATTACGGTAACTCGACATGTAATCCACGCTAAAGGTGAAAACTTTCTGACAGGGTCAGAAACTGAGTGAGGTTTTCGCCTCTGGCGTATATTTACTTTATTATTATTTGAATTACTATGTTGTACGTTTATATTCTTTGTGCAGAGTGCAACAATATTTTATTTCAGAAAAAAAACGTTATCAATACCTCTGATCATTAGTGACAGTATTTACTGGAAAATCTAGAGATTATTAGATTATATTTAGCATTTCTTAAAATGACGTATTTAGAAGTACCTTCTACAGCGGAGTTACTTTTTAATCTTTTGTTTAGTTAAAGCGGGGATATTTAGATATCACGTATGAGCGTCAAGCAAGGTTTGTTGGAATGTCTTTGGCTAGTCAAATGTTTCAGTGATGCTAACCGGGCGTCTTGTAAAATGTAGTATGTTTAGTTATTTATTGGTTCTGATTGTGTTAATATTATTTGATATTCGATTCTATGTAATGTACGTATGTGCAATTATGACTATAACCATAACAGGCTGTTTTACAGTTCGCATACAAATATGCGTTTCAACTACGCAATTCTATCAAAGAACATTTTTACACTGTGACGAACATCGTTTAACAAAAAGAATTTAGAGGCCTACACTATATTACAGCGTTAAACATATATATTGTTTATTACTATTTATTCATACCATTTTGACTGTCGAATGTCTTACAATGTGTGTGCTCTTGAAATCGCAACCCCTTCATTCGTCACTGCTGCATGTTGTCTCAATGTTCTCCAAATTACAACAATACTTTCAGTGAGTATCCAGAGAATGATACACTGTGGCGATCAAGTTATGCATGAGCAATTTTTATGGAATAGTTCAAAACCCATCGTAAAGAGAACTTTTAATAACGTAGATAGCAAGTACTATATGTATGTATGTTATAGAGAAATAGTTATAGACATCAAACGCGCTTGACTTAACTTAATATCATATACGAAATTATAGTTTTTTTATGCTGGGTGCAGCTACAGCAGCTTCCTAAGTTGTATTTCTTGTTATGATTACTACTGTAGCTATTGCTGTGCATATTATATAAATAAATGCGTGTCCGTGGCTTTTTACAATCATTGCCTTACCATAAATAACGTTGCCTTGTTATGTTCTAACAAAATAACCAAAATGAATTATCTTGACGAGTTGAGTTTTTTCAGCGCATATGTCCTTTAAAGAGGCAATAAAGCTCATCGGTAGGAACAGATTCGATTACAAAAGAAAATTGTTTAATTTGACATCTATTCAATTTGACTATCTATTCAACACTTTTAATTATAATATTACTACTACTTACCATGACGTGACAATCACTTTTGTTAAATTAGTGATCTCCTCATTTTTCACTAATTTTGCAAACGCCTTGCAATTTAAATCATGAATCAGTAAATGTGTCATTATAGATAAGAGTTTCTTCAAGAAAACTATATTTTTTTACAATAAGAAGTAGTTTTAAACATAATTAAGATACACTATCTAAATTGACTGCTTTAATAAATTTGATTTTTCTCTTTCTATTATCCTAGAGTTAAGAATTAGATTCTACTTTTGTTGAAGTAAATACGTAGTCATTTTGAAATACTTGTAGAGGTTACTATTTAAGAACACATTGATGATATTATTTTTCAACAGTGACTACATACATACGTTATATGGGTTTCTGGGTTTTGATGACGTCATAGTAGTGTAAATATATACAATACAAAAATAAACTAAAACAAAACAAAATAAAAGTACATAACATACCAAATCTACTAAACAGGACGTTTCGCCACTAATATAAGTGGTAAATAAGTTTTCCGAAGAGGAAGCGGGTAGGAGGCTCTAGAAGATCAGACTAATTCAGTGGCTAAACCACACTACAGACGAAAACTTTCTGGTCAAAATTGACTTTTATTTTATTTTACTTTGCTTTTGTTTATTTTTCTATCCCATGTTTATACTACTATAGTGCGGTCACTAGCCGAAAGCCTTCATAGCGACTCGGACCGTGCAAGCCTTTGATAACATTTAGTAATTGCATCAGTTTGTACCAGAAGTAAGAATTTTGAAGATGAAAGTTCACAAAGTTTGTACCGTTGTAAAGTTACTTTACATACATATGTAAAGTAAATACATAATATGTATGTGTTGTTTGTCAATATTACATATACATATACATGTGTATGTATACCATATACAGTATCCACAGAATATCCTAGAAGCAAAGTACCGCAATATTTGTTTCAAGCAAATTTATATGACTATATCGTGAGATAAGAGGCAGATAGTTACCAGAACATTTCTACGTTCTTGTGATAATACCACTGCAAATTCATCGGTAAAGCTTGTGTTTGTTCTGTTATGCAGTCATTTTACAATTCAAAATTCTTAAGAATTCTAAGAAGTCTGGTTTGTAAGTCTCCTCTTTTAAGTACGATTTGAGCAGCAATTTGCAATATATTGAAAACTTACTGCCGCGAAAAATGTCGGTTTTCAGATTTTATGTACAATACGTTTTAGTGAAGTTGACAAGAAAATGCTAGTACAGTATCAAGTAACAGAGTAATCTATTGTAGAGTAACAAACAAACAAGTCTTCGTAGACTTAGTATATTGAATGTTTGGTTTAAAGTCTAAAAGTAAAAAAAGACGTTTAAACGATTAAATATCGATTCTATGATATGTGGCAATAGTAAAGCATGAAAATTATTACTTATAACAGATTGCTTATTTCCTAACTCAAATTTAAAACACGCTATAAAGTGCTGCAAGAACAGACGAATTAAAAGAAAGTTCCTTAACGACCATAGAACAACTTTATTGGTTTGGTTGAGATGGACATCAAGACAAAAAGTGATTGTTATATTGTAGACGGTTCCTAATCAACCAATCAGCGTTGCGTGTCATATTCTTGGTTACAAATGATTTCAAGCGAAAGTTTTAAACTCAGTTGCAACGGATGTACGGCCATTTTTTATTATGATTTCACGTGGAATATGTTACTATTATAAGCATGACGGAGATATTAAGTTTACCTAAATTTCTATGAAATACTAAACATTGCTATAAATTTTAAACTAGAAACTTATTATTATTAAACGAAATATATAAAAGTAGTAGTAAAATCATACATTCTTAGCAACCCTTGATGTGTAAGTAGAAATATATGGACAACAGTTAATTAATGCGGCCATTGTGTTTACGTGCTTCTTGTATTAACCCAAGCATAACTGATGTGCTTGAGGTAGTCCATTTCAAATGTTCTCGCCTCTTAAATTAGTAGAGTTTTAAATGCGATAAATAAAAATGATAAGCATAATATCTTTGGTTAGGTTTTAAAATATTTTTATTATTAAAATGTACGTAAATAATTATCGCTAAGTGTGTTTTAGTCAATATATTATATTGTAGTTTCCAGTGTGGTTGTAGTTTTTTCTATTTATACACATATACACATGGATGAGGGGGGTTAGGTGGTTAAGTAAATACCAAAGCAATGTATTGCCAAACACAATGTTGCATCCCCATAAAGTAGATAATGTTCGTAATGCTATTTCAATAACTTCTACTTAATCTTTTCTATGTGTTTCTAATTATTTCTATATTAATTACTGATTTTTTTTATAAACTACTTTCTTATTTTCCATTTATTTTAATTACCTACTATAATGGTTATAATTTCGATTTTTAATGTACATACATATATTGTTAACAACATTGTATCCATGCTGCTTTCAGCGTTGGCAAATAGTTGTATTGTATACAATTTTCATCCACTGATTTAAGAATACGTCCGATGGACACACACACACATTTGCAGGTGCGTATAGTGTTTTCTCGGATACGGTGAATAGTATCCGAGAATAGTATAGTATTTCACTAATATTGACAAGCAATATGAACATACAACATTTTTAAAATATCGCAATTAATAACTCTTCGAATAGCGAAGCGGGTAACGGCAATTATTTAACGCATCTGATTCGATAGCAACTAAACTTCTATCTTGGTTAGATTATAATGGGACCAAAAACCTGGCTTCTATACCTTATGTGAACTACTTAGAGGCCGTAGCTGAAAAAAAGTAATGTTTGGAGTCACACACAGTTACAGGTTACATCTGATATGTAAAGATATACACTTGATTTCAAATTTAATACTATCCCATTGTAAACTAGTAAACTCAAATTGCTTACGTCATATAATAAACCGAAAAAAAATATTGTTGTTTTGAAATAATTGTAAGGGTGTGTAAGTAAGGTGCAGACCATTACTATAAATTATCGCAATATGTTATTAAATTTACAAGTCTGTTAGCTGTATCAGTATACTATAGGTACCTACTACTTGAAATGATTTAATCTTAATTTTGATTTTCTGTTCTTAGCAAGAGGCAGTTTCGCACAAGAAACCCTACTTGAACATAAAATTGCTATAACGAAAAGCAACATTGCGCGTAGTACATTTTTGGTTAAGTTTACAAAAAAATAAAGGAATAATATATTTCAAGCATTATCCCTCCAGTTGTGACGTCTTGGTATATCAGATACGGTCCACATATGTACAATCCTGGACAGAGAGGATGACCGGATATGTTGACAATAAGTTGTTCTCCTGATACAATATCGGTCCTTGTCTATTGATACGTATATTGTATTTAGATAAGTATCTACATTACAACATACGTATAGTTAAAGATTTTTGTTGTCGAAAGGGTTTCGTATTTCTATGTGTACTATAAGTTACTATCCATGTGTAACATGGTTGGATGTTGAAACAATTACTTATTATATATTATAATATATTATATTTATATATTATCAACCTTCAATGGCATATCTAAGATGTTTTTAACAAATTCTTGTTTTAATTACGTACTTAAATGTTTCTTTCTAAATATACACAAGCTTTATTTTATCTTTTTCTATTTTTAAAGTAAAACATTTGTATTATTATTAAAAATTAAATTATGTAAAATTTGTACCAAACATTATGTATACAATGTAATCTTTAATAATATTTTACTTTTACACAATAAACATGTAAAATCTCACTCAATAAAATCATGTAATTTTTTTCAAATTAATTTAAAACAAGATAAGAAGCTTATACTTCACTTTTTTTCCGAACATTAAAAAATTTTGAGAAAAGTCTTTTTAATTTCATTTAATTAATATAAATAATCGCTTATCCTAAGCAAGGAAAATATACATTTAGAACACTTAAATAAATAGAAATCAAGAATGTATTTTATTAATTACATCTGTGTATAAGTTACAACATCATGCATAATATATACCTGACAAATAGGAAGACGCTAACATTTGTAATATTCATCAAATGAAAACTTCTATATCGAAAACAAAAGTAAGTATATCATTACACCAAATATAGCTAATAGTAGCAGTATAAAGGGAAATATATATGCGAAGAGAGAGACAAGTACCATTCGTATTCAGTCATTAGAAACCTCTCTGTCTTACCTACTCTCTAACCTGTAGCTTTAAACGCAAATGTGTAATTTGTATATAGACAACGACCTTGTATGTATTACATACGTACAATATTCGCTTGACGGTAGAACCGATATTGTATCAGGAGAACAACATATCGTCAACATACCCGGTCATCCTCTCTGTCCAGGATTGTACATACATTCGATGGGCGAACTGTTGCCATTCGTACAATGATGGGCAAATGGATTATTATATTATGCTCCTCTGTACGAATATATTTTTGTGCATAATGTTTTTTCCGTATCATGCGGTCTGCTGCAACGCAAGACGGACCTCGTAAAGATAGAGTGTTACTTGTGATTCGATTTCATAATTCTTCTTCGTTGTCATAAGAATCATCCGCTTGTACTCCTTTTACAAGCGAAATAATCTTGTCTGATATTCAACCTCTTATAATCAGTCGTATTTATTAAATTGAAAAAAGGCTAAATGTGAACATAACAATCGAAAATATTCCGAAGTAACTTATTAAGAGTAATTATAGCACAAGACGTCGGGTCTGAAATACCACTTAGATGTGGCGCCGGGCCTGCGACACCTATGCATTTAGGTCCTTAAATCGATGTCACGTGTTTTACTTTTAATAGTAGATAAGTTATTTTAGAATATTTTCGGTTGTTATATTCAAATTTAGTTCTCTTTTCAATTTAGTGCTTGTGGTAAGATCTAGAAGCAGACGATGCTTACGATGACGAAGAACAGAACAATTGCCAAATGAAAGCGTTACAACAAACAATCTGTTTTCACAAGATCCTTTCTTTGTTGAAAATGACGGCAAAATACATAATTATTGTATATGTATACTTGAACTCATGGCATTCGTATTCTTTATAAATATTTCCAAGAAAGTTATCGAATTCGCACGAGAACATGGTATTGTTAAGATTTATACGATAATATTTGATGATTACATAGTTTCATGTGAAATAACAAAGACAGTGGTAATAGAGTTATAATATTTTAATTGTGATTCTAATGATTTTCTTGATGTTAAAGAAAATACGCACATTTTAAATCTAAAAGTTTAATATACAACAATATATGTACGTAAAAATAATACCCAGGTGAAAATTTACAAAGCAAAAAAAAAATCAGAACAACTTAAAAAACCTTTCATAAACAAAAATTATTTTACAATATTTTATTCTTTCGTAGAAAGCGCCACAGGTTAGTTTATTACGTTTAAAGGCCACAAATTTATAAAAAAATATTCAACTTTAAGTACTATTTGCACTTAGAGTAAATTTTTATTTTACAAGTTAACTTTTTTTTAATTTTAAATTTTATTAAGAAAAATATTTTACCTTTAAGTAATCTTTTTTTACCTATTTAGAAAAATTTACATTTAAAATTCTTTCATATTAAAAAAAAATTTGAACAATATTTTACATTTAGAAAAATTCACCAAATTTTTTATTTACTCAAAGAAAAAATGATATTTCGTCTTCGTCGTAGGGGTTTGTGTTTTATTGAAATCTAGGTCTTTTAATGGAGCTCTTTGCGATGATAGACGGTTATTTTTGCTTAACGGTGCACCGTTAAGTTCTAAACGCCGTTAGAAAATTTTACGTGGAGGTAACGCTCTGGACGAATCGTATGTAGCCGATGATCGGCGATTGTTCTATAATCTTCTAAAAACCGTTGGTGATTTACGATTGTTTATAACCGTCATTTCGGGATTAATTTTCTACAGGTCCGGTCAAAATTCATGGTATACATTGTTACCATAACATTGATGATTACATTACCACCTACTTTTTGCCTCTTAAAATCTCCCAACCTGGATTTATTTAATTTTAATAACATAAATTTTATTAATTACCTTAAAATATATGATTGAAATTCATATGGTTTATTTAATATCTTTCTGTCCTTGTCGTCGGCTTGATGTATAATAACATCGCAGCTGACCTACACCCTCCGTTCTACATCAGGCGGCTACTGAGCCATCGACTCGTACACAGGCGGATAAATCATTCGCTTCAATGATATCAATTCGACAAGTTTATCGTTTATCATTCTGGTTATTATTCCAGGTAATTTAAATGACTAAATCATAAATTAATTTATACCGTCTTGATTTCATATAACTAATCGTCCTCTTTTTCCCAGGATTGACTACCTAATTTCATTTTTAATTGTAAAAATTTTCTTATTCGAACTAATTTTGGTTTGAATTATTTGTCACCTACTACCATGAAGTAATGTAGCTTTTATACGATCAATATGAATTTGATGTTCTTGAACGAAAAATATAACCATGATACCATCAATAATACTATGGTACTTTAACAATTCAGGACTTAATAATTACATAACTCACTAATACTTAAACGTTAGTATAATATACTAGTGAAAAGTAATATTATTAAATGTTCTTCAATTCACTCTAGTTATGCGTTAATATGTATGAAACAATATTTATACTAGTACTGCTCCTGTAATTCCCTGAAAGTGCGAATGAATACTTCCATCTCCCAGTTGCCCAACAATGCAATCTGTAAAACAAAAGAATGTCTCGCCGGCTGTCTACGTTTCACCCTTTCCCTATACACTTTTTTTTATATTTTTTGTTTAGTTTTTTTTATGCAAATATGACCCCAACAGATCGTGTTGGGAACCGTTAAGTATTATTCGACTATGAACCTTCCGGTAGATAACCGTCGAGAATTACCTTGATTGAAATCTAGGACTATAGATAGAGATCTACTGCTATTTTAAATTAAAATCGCAGTACTTTGCAATTCTGTGTGAGATGTTTCGATGTTCTGTAAGAAGTAAAAAGCTTTCGGTCAACTTACAATGTTTGCTTCAAATATAACTTTTTTGTTGTCTATATGTTTGCGGCACTACAGGATATTAGGACGGTATAACAATATTTTCATTGTGAATTATTGATAGTTTGAGTATCGTTTTATTTCAAGTTTTGAGTGTAACTAAAATAGAAATTAGAAATGCTCAATGCGCTACCCTAAGTTCAAGATACGAGGAGGATAAGCACATCATCACCATTGCATTATATCGGAAAATATATAGAGAAGATTCCAATTTCACTGCAAGAACCTCTTATCATTTTGGACCAAAACTTGTAATTAAGCAGCATAAGTTAGTTTTATTCGACTCTAATATTTGTTGTGTGTTTTTCTGATTACGAAAAATTACTGAAAATATTATCGTAATAGTAAATAAATACGGTTTTTGACGAAGAAATTTTCGAAACTTCTAAAGATATACACAAAAACTCTAACAAATTTCCTTCACTGGATAGACCTTTCTAATAAAACATGTCTCTCAGTATTAAATATAATAGTAATTATGAGTACATTCTTCCATCTAAATTTTTTGTATTCTGTCTTGCTATTTCAACGTTTCCACAACAGTCAGCTGATCTCACGAACCGTGTAAATGCGTTATTTTTATGCTATCAATGAATTATACTCCAATTAATAAAAGTTTGACTCATACAAGATTTTTAGTGTACATAAATTTTGCTTTCGCAGCACATAGCGTAAAGAGAGAAAACACAACGTAGTGAATGCAATACCTTTAGATTGTGCAGTTTATAATAATTTCCCAGCGGGATATTAATATTTCAGAAATATGTGTAGGCTTGTCTGGCATGACTTTTCTTTATAAATGAAATTATACAATGTACAACATGGTGTCAACATGTACTTGTTTATGAAATATTCTATATTTAAACCCAACACAAACAAATACTTCGAAGAGCGTGGAGATATAGGAAACACGCTTATTGGTAGTCAGTTGTTGGTACTTAGATATAACAGCAGCTGCAAGCAAGATGACATCTTTTACACACACATACAGACATATATAATACACACGTATGTACACATTATACATGCGGTTCTCTTTATCAGATCATAACACCAACTACGAAGGAAAAAAACTTCGAATAAAACTAAACGAAAAAAAGGACAGTTGTACATACACTCGTGTGTTCATAGCCTCGTACTAAGACTGGTTCGCTATAATTTAATATAAAAATTAATTCATTGAAATAATTTTATTGTTAAGCCAGTTGGAGGTGTTCACAATAAACGTTTTTTATGAATCGTCTCGGTTGGGAAGTTGAAAAAAACGACACAAAAAAACTTGTATTAGGGGAAAAAGAATACAGAGTAAAGGGTTCACCTAGAAAACGGAGGGGTGCTTTTGTTTTGTTTTCTATGCTCTTGCGTATACAAGTAGATGACAAATAAAACTAAAGGGATTACTCTAAGGAATCGCAGAAATATTTGCGTCACTCAAAATAATTTAAATAAATTGTCTGATTGTGTTACCATGCCTCCCAGAGTATTCCCCGGTTATCTTTTACAAAAAAAGTAACCAGAAATATACTCTCCAGGAATTTAGCTAAAAATATGGTATATTTCTTTAAATCTAAACCCTTACTGAAATTTTCTTATTACGTAGCTTGACAAATTGCTGGAAAATAAAAATCGTGTCTGCTATTAGTGGCATAAATAACTTCGTATACTTTTTGTAATATAGATTATGTGAACCACCACGAGGGAAGATTAAGCATTTAGGAAGTGCATAAGTCTATATTCCAAATATTTTTCTTTACTCAACCAAAAATAAAATAATTACAAGCAGCCTGACAATGATTTATTTACGTCGTCTTTCTATTAGCCCTCTAAATTTAGAAATTGACGGTCTAAATTTATTCCTTGCATTTTCTTCCTAACTAAAATAAACAGTTTTCATAACTTCCCTTAATTTTTTTTATTTAAGTTATTTAGTTATGTGAATATTAAAATTAGATAACGTCAGTCACCAATTCAAAGGTAGTACTCTTTCAGGTAACTGGCTAAACTAAATAAATAAAAATATATTGTCATTAAAGTCTTTATAAGAAATGTTACTTCATTGCCAGTTAATACAAAATGTTTCTAGAATGATATCTACATTTCTACTAAAGTAAATGTGAAAGTAAAGAAATATTGATATTGCATTTCGTAATTTCTTAATAAGTACAGGTATTCCAGCACAGTAATACATAGAACAAATGATACATTCTCAATCTCCATATACAGAACATTTAGAGCGAATAAGGCCAGCTAGAAAAGAGATAGATCTAGAGTGGGGCGGTTGTAAAACATATATGTAATAGCACTCTTGTCAATGCGTTAAATCCGTATATGTTTTACAACCGCCCCACTCTAGATGTATCTCTTTTCTAGATGACCTCTGTCGCTCCAGGATACACACAGAAGGGGTATGCTATTATTGGTATAAATACCAAATTTCGACCGCCACGCGCAGTGACGTCATATTCAAAGTTAGAGAGTTTACTAATATATTGTTTACATCATATAAATGTCATTTTGTAGTGTTACATCAGTAGTTTTGATATTTTGAGTATAAATAAAGTGAAGGAAGTTATTGCGCTAAAGTAGGGAGGGTACTCAACTTGAACACGCGGGGTTTTTAAGTAAGATATCATTGCTTGAACTTTTTTTGTTGGATAATAATGTGGATGTAGCTTATATTAGTGAACATTGGCTAACCGCATATCAAATTTGGTGTATTACTCTTCATCATTACTATATTGCTGGCTGCTTCGCCAGATCAGAGTCCACTCATGGTGGAACTTTAATACTTTTGAAAAACAGCATAATAGCTGAGAATATTACATTAAACGAACTTACATGTGAATATGACTTTGAATATGCAGGAATAAAAATACCAAGGCCTTCTGCCATAGTACTGTCTTTATACAAATCTCCAAAAGCAAATTTTTCAGATTTTCTTCAGAAATTAGAATGTGTTTTGGACTATCATAAAAAATGCCAAAATTTATTTATATGTGGGGATTTCAATATAAATATACTTCAAAATAATCAACAAATTAAAGAATTTAAAAACCTCGTATCATCATTCAACATAACCCCAACAATTTGATTTGATTGATAATATTTATGTGAGAACAGTCTACAAATTTCCAGTTGTAAATAATGAAACTGATTTATCAGATCATCACTATCATTAATTTAGATTGTGAAGGTGTTAGAGTAAATACATATGAGTATCGTCGGGCATACACTGCACCAAATACACAAAAATTTATTGATCTCATTCGCGATATAACCTGGGAACCAATACTTTGCGAGCAAAATCCCAACACTAAACTTATGCGATTTTATGAAGCATTGGGAGATAAATTTAATCTCTGCTTTCCGTATAAGAAATTTAGAAATTCCAGTAAATTTTGAATGTCGCGTGGTCTCCGTACTTCTTGTAGAACCAAGCGAGAATTGTTTGTTTTAAGTAGAATATACCCTAATAATGTAATTATCAAATATTATAAAAAATATTCCAAAATTCTTAAGGAGCTTGTACAGTTAGCCAAAACTTTGCATATTGATAGAGTTATAGCGAGCTCGGGCAACAAAATCAAAACTACTTGGAAAATAATAAAGCAAGAAACGTCACAAAATGTACCTTTTAAAAAGTACAAATTAAAAAATAAAGATAATGTTATTATCACAGATCCAAATAAAGTATGCAACATATTCAATGAACATTTTGGAGCTTTACCTCAAATTTCACATCTGGATATTGCCAGCAATTCCAGCAATTTTAAAAACACCGTGATTGATGCCCCTGCGAATTCGTTGTTTATACGTCCGGTTACTGAGATTGAAGTCATTCAAATAATCTCGAGCCTTAATAATACCAGCGCTGAGGGATGCGACGGGTTTCCTATTACAATCATGAAAACAGTTGCTCAATACATTGGTAATCCGGTCAAAAATATTATAAATAGTTTTATAGATGTAGGCATGTTTCCAGATTTCTTTAAAATTTCCAAAATTGTACCGATCTTTAAGAAAGGCGAAAGTACTTGCGCAAGTAATTATAGGCCCATATCAATTCTTCCGTCATTGTCGAAGGTTTTTGAAAATATCTTGAAGTCTCAGTTACTTCAGTTCTTATCTTATAATAAGGCATTACTCCCAAATCAGCATGGCTACTTAAAGAATAAATCTACTACTACAGGTCTTAGCGAAATCATAAATACTGTTCTTTTTAATTTAAATCAACGGAAAAAGGTCGCATACATAGCATGCGATTTGTCAAAAGCATTTGATATGGTTGATCATGATATCTTAAAAAATAAACTGTTTTCCTACGGTATTAGAGGATCAGCACTAGACATGTTTAGTACATACTTGAATGGACGCTCACAATGTACTGAGATACGTTATACAAGTCAAAATGGCGCACTTAAAAATTACCAATCCACAATCACCGACAGTGGTTCCATTGGCGTACCACAAGGTTCCATTCTAGGACCACTTTTGTTCACTATTTTCATAAATGACCTACCTTTACATGTTACAGGTATGACAATTCTTTATGCGGACGACACTAATGTGATTGTGACAGCTTCAATGCAAAGTGAGCTCCTCGAAAATTGTGATATCGTTCTGGGAGAGCTGAAAGCATGGTTTTCCAACAATAAACTAATTCTTAATTATGAAAAAACAAAATTGCTGTTATTTCAACAAAAAGATGAAATAAATATAGTTGTAAATACTACTCAGATCTCTAACGTATCGAGCTGTAATTTACTGGGTTTGACAGTTGATTCGTCCTTGGATTGGCGCGCACATTTAGATAAAGTCACTTCTAAACTGAATTCAGCAATATATGTGTTAATAAATATCAAAAGAATGTGCAATCATATGAACACGCTAAAAATGTTGTATTTTGCCTATTTTAATTCTCATTTGAGTTATGGCTTGCTTTTTTTTGGGGTGCTGATGTAAATGCAAAACAAATACTTTTCTTACAAAAGAAAGCAATACGAATTATAAATAATATAACACCTAGAGAATCGTGTAGAGAATATTTTAAAAGAATGGGCATTCCAACGGTTTACAATCTTTATGTTCAAACAGTATCACTGTAGGTTCATCAGAACAGAGACAAATTTCTGACCAATTCGGATTTTCACGATTACCATACTCGGAATCCACAATATATACGCTCTGATCTGGCGAGGCCTGCGAAGTATTATAATTCTCACATTTCTGTCGGCATAAGAATATATAATGCGTTACCTAGTGATCTGAAAGAATCTGCCACAACTACTTTTAAGGTACGTTTAAAAAGGTATTTAAATGAGCATTGTTTATGTTCTCTTGAAGAATTCTTTGCTATATCACATCTATGACGTAATTTTGTTTTTCTTTTCTCTTTCTTTACTTTGTAAATTTATATTATCCACATATTTTTCATCCATCCAGTGTGGCGCTTTTCTGCGGTTTTGTTTGGGTGCCCTCAGATCCTCTGGTTATACATTATTTTAATATAAGTGTAGTACTATGTGTATATGTATTGATGTATTGTGTAGTTATATATGTATATGTAGACAAACACCAATGGTATATAATAATGGATAATGGTGGTAATAATGGTGGTATATTTTATTGACTTTTGAACATTGTACATACAAATCTGAAAAAATATTAACCTGTACAACTATAATACCTTTTAATCCGTCTCAATAAAAAAAAAAAAGAAAATAGATCTGCTTTTTAACTAGAAAAAAATCGAATACGCCGTAAAATTACATTTAGGCAAGTGGTCAACTCTCTCGCGATCCTCGATCGTGACGTCATCCATGCGCTTAGCATACCATTCTGTATGTATCGTGAGTCGCTCTAAACGCTCTGTAGAGTGCTAATAATTTAAAATAATGTTTTGTATATATTGGTCGGATTTTTGGATCTTGTCCGTTGCGTCATTAACAGCGTAATTAAACAAAGATATACGTAAAATATTCATCACCGACATTTAATGTATACATTGGAGAGAAATGTCAATATGACATATGAGTCGATTCATACTGTCATTACTCATGACGTAACGGACAAGATTCAAAAATTCGACTGTATATTATATACATGATGCTAATGTATTAGTTGTTGTTATAACGAGCACGCTATTTAAGTTACTTGAATAAAAAGTGAAAAGACATTTTTTGCAATTCTATTTAGTATTTCACAGGTACATCACATAGTTACGGCTAACAGTATTTTTGTTGTGTTGACGTATGTATGCAACTATAGGAACATACTGCTTGTATTTTTTCAAGTTTAAATACTGTTTAGGTGTAGACTGAAATAATATTATTTTTACTATTATCTTCATTTAGAACAAACATAATATTAGAGCAAATATATTTAGGAGTATTACATTAAAATACCGTACTGTGAAATAATAGTAATTATATACCAAGGGAGAGAAGAAATAATGGCTAAAAGGCTGAGAAAATCTTCTCTGCCGTGGTTTATATACTATTTTTTCCACTACTAGCATATTTAACCGCTTTCTCAATAATAATGTAATATAATAAGCCGTTCCGATAAATGTTTAATTTAAGATATCCATAGAAAACATGTTAGTCTGTAAAACAAATGAATAAACATTTAATGTCAAATTGAGATTTTATTCATGTCTTGTCACAATACCAAAAAAAAATGTCAGACAGTAGTTGTACTCCTGCAGAAATCCGCAAAGAAGCAAATCAAATAGAGTATGAAAAATACTGGTACACTGGCTTGCAATAAAATCTCGTACACCTTAATGTCAAGCAAGCTAATTTTTGAAGATTATTTGTCAATGTAAGCTGACTTTAGATTTGACGGATGTGACACTATGCATAGATCTTTTAATTCCTGATTTATTTCCACTTAGAGGTCAATAAAACAATAAATAATTAAATACCAATTTATTCCATAACATATAATAATACGTTGACCTCTAAGTGGAAATAAATCAGGAATTAAAAGATAAGTACATAAAGGTCAAAAAATACATATATTAACTATGCATAGAGGTTGTGGTGACATAAAAATAGTGTACTTTTGGAAATGAAACGTCAAATTAGAAATGTCACAAAAGGTGAAATCAATATAGGTAAAACTAGGTGTACGAGATTTTATTGCAAGCCAGTACGTCAGGAATTAACATAACCTGCCATAATTGCGCTATTAATTATTATTTTAATAAGTAGTGTTTACCAAATTACGTATTTCCTACTTTGTTTATTTATGTTAAATGTTAACCTAACCTTTTTTCTTGAATTGCGGATTTCATTCGTAATCAATTGTTTTTATTATTTACTAGTAGGAGATAATTTTTATTATTGACTACTAGGAGAGAAATTTATCTTCTCGGCCCGAAAACATGCCAAATAATGACGTCTTCTAACGTTAGTAGTGGAAAAACAAACTTAATTGATTGTAAAGATTAATAAAACTGAAGTTTGACATTCTTCCTGGATCTGATTGCTTATGTGCCTGAGTTTAGTTTTGATACGAAGGTGGTGCATGATATAAATGGTAAAATGTATAGCGCTAGTTTTGTTACTAATTAATCATCGGCTGATAAGGGAGGAAAAGAGATACACGTACTTTACAATAACATTAATGCAAGTAGATAAATGCATGTGTCATGTACAAACACATGTGGATGTATACATACCTATTAATAGAACATTTTTAACATGCGCAAATAATTTTAGTTCGTTAATGTAAGATATGAACATAAATCAAAGTATTTTTCAAGTATTATAGAAACTATGTACTTTTATCACTGGCATGCCAGACACGTATATACAAAAACAAACATTTCTCATCATCTTAATTTGCAAACATAAACACATTTTCCATAAATTACAAGTATAAATGTATTAATAAAAATAATAATAATAGTTGTTTATTGCCCAACAGTATACACCTATTACAGGACAATAATAAAAATTAAAAGTGAATAGAGAAGACCATGATGCTCTAGCAGATATAGGTAATCAGTAGAGGGATATCGGATCTGAAGGACAAATATTTCAAAAAACTACGTTGAATTTGTTCAACACATAATTGATGACATATGTACATAAAAACAGCTGACAACAAAGGCAAAGTATAAAATTTTAATAGTTGCAAAATCAATAAACCGTCTGGCATTTCGTATAATAAATCCCAGTCGTTTAGAGGATACGCAAGAAAGGTAATCAATATGACAATTGAAGGTCAAAGATTGATCAAAGATTATTCCAAGGTTTTTGAATGTATTAGCTTTACTCAACACATGTTCATCGATGGTGTATGAAGGGGGAACAGATTTATTTGTACGAGTGTAAGTGACAACCTGACATTTACGTATGTTCCATCGTAGTTTATGCTATAAGCACCACAGTGATACATAATTTATGTTATGTTGAAGGTTCTGAATATCATCTTAATCGTATATAGCTGAGAAAAGTTTGACGTCATCAGAATAAGCTAACGCATCCAAGTATCAAATGAGTAAAAGTGGGCCTAAGTTAGAGCCCCGAGAGGTACTCCTGATGTTGATACAAATTCCATTGAATTGTAGCCATTCCAAAATTATTCATTTTTGTAACATAATGTCATGATCTATTGTGCCAAATGCGGCTCGACTTACTATTCGCTGTTAGGAGCAAAGTAATCAACAGCGCGGCATTATAAAAGGCGATATGATGCTGTCACAAACACATTTGAATACAATTTACATACACAAAACTACATTGCAAGAGTTGCAGTGTTACAAGTAATGCCGCCTATGGAGTCACTATAACTAAGCATCCCCCCACTTAAAAAAAATGAATGTCAAAAATTATAAAAAAGTACAGGTCGTTAACAAAAATGTCAACAATGTCTCATATTTAACCAATTTTGTCTTACAAAGTAGAATCTGCTGTCGAAGTTGCCCACTATTTAAAATTACTGTAACAGGCTGATCCATTTTCGTATGTTTTCGAGTGTTCTAGGGAATCTGCGCGAGATAGAAACATACTAAGATACTGTTAGCTTTTTCTTCATAGAAATAATAATGGCGCAAATAGAATTCCTCTATCTCTTACCGTTTTAGAAGTACAGGGTGTTTTTCGATTTTTTTGCAATATCAGTCCAACAGTAACAGTTTCGACATACTTCAGGCACTTTTCCAAGTTACATCCGATAGCATAAATTTTATTTTGTTTTACTCTTTTGGCTTTTCTAATATAACAATAACATGTTATGCTTTTTATATGAAATACCATGTACATTTTCTTAAAAATGACAAAAGAACTGGAAAACGATTCCAAAAGTATGACATAATATTTTTTTAGGAGGTACCTAAAAATCGTTAATTCAAAATTTACAGCATTTGACAGGCATGGAAAAAGAAAAAGTTTGATGTTTTATATACTGTTGATTCTACAGAAATAGTTTTGCAGTCATTTTATCCATTCGGTAACCAACAAATCTCTCAAATTATAACACTTAATTAATATTAAATGTTTTAATTTGAGAAAAAAAAGATGCAAAGTTAGCAAAGACTTATTATTTCGAATTGTTATTCTTATATTAAAACCGACCAAAATTTTGACTTCATCACTTCTTTATTGCTTGAGTTGAAAATTACTGGAAAGTTTTAATTAAATGAACAAGATGATTCGTTCCTAGTGTTACAGCAGAAGGAATGTAGAAGAATATCGAAAAATCACTAACATGTCATACATTGTTGGCAACTGCCCAGCGCATATACGGGTAGGGAAATAAGTGATGGACACATAGGTCGAAAGCACCGTGCATTGAAACAAGCATAGTTGCCAGTACGGAAAATGTATGTATTATGGAAGGGAGGCGCGGCAAGTGCTGATGGTAATATTCTATCAGCGGTGGTCTAGTCGGATCGGTCGGGTCTAGTATCATGCTCGCCGTTGAGAGTTATGCATCCATAGAATAAAGTGTCCTGGTATTCGCTATTCTGATCATATTTATACATTTATTATTAGCACCGCTTATTTACTTGAGAAAAATGTTTAAGTTTCACATAATTAAAACTTTTATTTTATACATTGTAGGTATTGCATTTATAGTGACATTTATGACTGTAGATCGGTAATGAAAACGATACCCTTAATAGAAACACGTTACAAACGCTCTCGCATACTGCCTAACGCAGAATGATGTGCCTGTCGCAAAATATATCTCCTACCACTACTTAACAGCGCTCGATTCTCGAAGAAGCTATGTGGCAACTTTGTTCATATATTCGTATGTTTATATGGAAACATAATGAGTCGACGTGTAATTGCCCTATCTGTATAATATAAAACAAAATCCGACATTGAAAACTACTCAGAATCAGTCTAGGTATAAGAATTTCTGATTCATGTCTGTGTTTCCTACAGAGCTTACATTATGATATTCTTTAATAAAATAATAAACACAATGTTCATAATTCGGAAAAATGCAGTTTTTAATCAATTTCAATGATGTTAACGTTCATAGAGTTAATGCTCTTATAATAGAAAAGATGTACGGTACCCATGTTGAAGTATTTAATTCTAGATATTAACAGTTGGTTTCGCAATGGTGCATACAATTTTAATTTGTGATCAACTATAGGAAATTAGTGCATACACATTATTTTTTCCTATGTTAGTGATATTGTTGTCTAACCTGCAAAAAAATGTTACTGTACATACTTATACTTAATTACGCAATCCTTAAAAAATCATGTAGAACTCAAAGTAGATTGTTATGCAGGTGACCTTGACATAATTAAGACATTACGTTTAGATAAAAGCCAGCTTTACTTTTCAATCCTAATGCACATCATCTAGTAGTCGCTCCCATTTAAAACTCGAAGTTGGCATAATTATGATAATTACAAATAGTCTATGGAAATAAATGTGTATAATGTTCATTTATAAAGTGAATAAGGGGAGCAGTTCGATAAGCTATAGCTGCATTATTGACTTGTTCACCTAATGATTCAATTTAAATTGAACACTGCTATCGACAAGGTGGTTGCTAATTGAAAATAAGAAGGCAATTGCTGCATATTACCGGCAATAATTTTTCTAACACATCTATTAAATCGATAACTTTATGCAAGAACGATCTTATAATGCCTACTGCTTTTGAAAGTGTAGCTTTACTTGAACGTCTTTAGTAATAGCAGATATAAAGTATGCAGATTTAACGAGCGTGGCCTGCAGCAGGCCTTATAGTTGTAGTTGTTCGCAGTGGCGTAGATAAGGTGTCCGCATAGCCCGTAATGCGGGAGGCATCTGACAGTTCAGGTCGCCACCATGGTAAAGAAATCGATCAAGAATATTGTTGCTTTATCCTTTATGTATAAAAATCTGTATATGTTTGCCTTTGTATCATTAAAACTAAATTTGTATGTCCTTATTCATCTAGTTTTAAAAACTATAATAATATACATATACGCCTTACTTTAGGACAGGAAATTTTTTATCTGCGCTACTGATTGATAAATTCAGTAGTAGAAGCAATTTATGTATGTACACAAAATGAGGAAGGAACACAAATATGTTTTGTCATTAAACTCAAACTACATTTGCAGCACTTGATGAATTCTAGCAAAATCGACTGTAACATTGAGAATTTCGAATAAGAAACACCATTTAAGCTATAACGATATTCATTGGTAAAATACATACACATTTGAATACCTACTAATGCCGGGAATTTACAAATGCTGTAACTAGTTTTGGCAAGTCGAAGCCATTTACATGTTTCTCTTTTTCATGTAGGACTGATAATAACACATAGTAGATGGAGCTATTGCTACCATGGGATACACTGATATTGTATAAGCAGGTTTCTCAATAAGTATTCTATTCATATAATGACAATGGAAAAAAGTAACACAACAGATCAACAGCGGAAGTAAAGTTGAAATTGTGCAAAATTAACCGGGCGTTTTAATTTCTCAAAATATCTTATCATCTAGCCAAATGGAAATCATGTGATTAAGTGCTCTACTAGCACGTTACGAATAAAATCCATTATAACAGCGCGAGATTTCATCCAGGTCATAAATAGCTTCAGAAAAAGACAGCAAAACTTGTATAAATTGGACATAAAAAAATTGATGATATCGCAATATATCGAAGACTCACTTCCACGAGTCCTAATTATGGCGACATAAAAACGAGCATGTCCTTAATCAAAGCTATAAATTCTTCTTGGGCAATTTGGTTCAATTTCGCAGAAGACTTCCTTCTAGCCCGTCCAACATTCGAAACACCGCATAGTGGCGTCGCCTCAACATTGCCCATGGATATTCTATCGAATTCAAATTAAAGCTTCGTGATGGCTATGGTAACAATGAAATGCCAACTTCTTTTAAGTAAAGATGGCATTATTGTGCATTAAACGAATGTTTTTTCCAACAAATGGCGCAAAAGGCATTATATGTTCTTTTACATCTTAGCGAATGTAGCGGTTGGTAGTAAGTGTCCCATCTTGAATGTGTACAAGCTCTATATTAGAAGTCTAGAAGTTGCCCGCCCACATCATTACACCGCCTCGATCAAAATCTTGATAACAAGCAAGCTTCAAAAAAACGCTCAACACACCATCTGATGTGTACAGGATCAATCTGGGGTCATCAGGAGCAGCATGTTTCGTTGCAAATTGCAAACGTTCTCACCTACACCCTGCGGTGAAAAGAAGGCCTGATGCTGGTTTTCTAAACCTCCACTCATTTTAATTTAAACGTCTACGAACTATATACCTATACTGTATATACAATATCCGGGTACGGGTGTCCTCCAATCTTCGCAGAAGAGCAGATGCTGTCACTTTGCGAATATGTAAAGCCTGCGTGCCCGATATGAGCCCTTCGTTTCCCAGTATTATGTATTCTCCCTTCCTAGATTCTCGAAACCTGCGCAGGGCATCTGAGACTATACTTTAGGGAATTCGCAGTGCATTTGCGATGTATGTGTATGTGCGCCCGTCATTATGCAACTATAGTTTGAGCAACCTGTCCTAGACTGGTATGTTCGTGTTTCCACTTTTCAAAAACAATCATTACTCAACAAACCAAATGTCCTGCTATGCAAATGACTTTCAAAGAAGACAACATAGGACATATTACTGGCGCAATACTTAGTTGAAACTCATTCAAACCTAACGCAGATGAATTACATAAGAATAATTCATGCCCAACATTGAAATATTTCGAGAAATTCCAGTGTCCGGTCAATTTTGGAATTGAGTATAAATTAATAATTAATTTAGGTATTTTAGGTAGTTTAATTAAAAAATTCTATTCAGTTCTATATATCTCATTTAAAATTTCTGGTAGATATTTCAACAGCTACGTTGCAATTTGTAAAACTTGCCAATATCGAAATTGTATTTTGTCCGAGAACAAAGACTTTAGAGTAGTGTACCAAGAGCCTAGCAGGATAATTAGATTGGCAACATCTAGGCACATTTCTATTTTGATAATTTGTCCATTAAAAATAGTTAATCTGCTGACAGGTAGTAAGGCGACTTTCTGAATTCATGTTCTCCTAATCTCCTAATTCAATTAAGAGTAATAGCGAATAATTTGAGCTTTACAGTAGGACGGTAAAGTTCATTCTCGCTTACAGTAAAATACTGTACCAAAGAACGTAGAGCTAGAATTGTTGATACTTACTCAAATTTTTGCTAAACAATATTAATCTTTAAAAATTATTACTATGTAGTACCGTAACCTTTGTCTGTATTGGCAACTCCAAGTATGAAATATCATATCTTCTTGGTCAGATGTTAAATTTATATAAGCACTTTTACCACAACATTCATAATGCCAGAAAGATAGTAAAATTGTAGGAAAACTTTATTGTCGCACACTGTACCCGTATTAATAATTGGATATTGAAATACATAAATATATATGACTATGAAGTTTTTAAATAACCCATCAAATACGTTCAAACAATAACAAAATATGGAAGTATGCGAATTAAAAGTATTAAATTACAACGCGCTCTGCTAACCACCAAACCGTTGGTATTTGAACTATTCCACATGCGAGATTATCGTCCTCTTCAGTTTTTTTAAATAGTTTTATAGACCGCCGCGACCGCTCTTTCACATAAATAACGACGGCTGTATTATCATCGAGCACGTAGGAGTTCAATGAATACGAGGTATTTATCCTTGCTCAATGGATCCTTTCAGTATCATGTAACCGCTTATATAACGTTTCATAATGCAACAGAGTTTGTGCACTTAATAAACTGTGGTTTCTTTTGGTGAATAATAATTATCCTTGAAACGCCAACGTGCGTAAAACTGGGCAGTGCTTTAACGTTGCTTATATAATGGAGTATAAAGTGAAATTATATAGCTGTTCCTGTTGAGAACTACGGGATCCTACATAACGCAAAGACAGTAATATCATATAAATTCTATGAAAGATTATAGCTTTCGTACAAATGACATTCAATTAATACAAAACCACCATAATTAGTGCTTATTATAACAAAATTCTTAAATTAATATATCAAATTGTATCAAACTATTTACGAAACAAAATTAACTTACTACGTAGCTTTGATAGTGCTGGTCTACTCATTACTACCGCATATGTCCTGTTCCAGTCCGACATTCATTGCGTTAAGATATGAATTGTCAGAAATAAATGTCGATTGATTATTTAAACTATACGGTGAAGTGTGTTTATACGTCACCTGTAACTATCCTGTAAGCAAAACCCATAAAATCAACACTAACATATAACGATAAAAGTTTTCTACGGCAATTTACTTTCTATGAACACTTTAAACTCATAACAATAATTGTAGTATTTTATCACTTTTACGTAACGACTAACTGATAATTAAACTAACAAACCTAATTAATGGAGCTATTGTGCTATTCATACTGAACTACCGTAAGGGACTGCTAAGGTATCAATCCAATAAGACGTCGCTCAATATTTTACACCATACATGTAATAATTACGAACAGAGTAGGTGTGCAGTCGTATAAAAAAGGATTTTTAAAACCGAGTAAGAGCAAATAGTCCAGATCTGACACTAGGTAAATGGAAATGGCCGATCTGAAACTGACCTTCCGATAGTATAGCATTAGGGCTACAGCATATTATTTCATTCCTCATTTTTGGAGTCACTCTAATTACTACTATGTGTTGTTATACAGTGCACTCCATAAGGAGCGCTGTGATACTTAGAAACCATATAATACTATTGTTCGAAAAGTTTAACATTTGGCAAACTTTTAGTAAACTACTGTCATTTTTGAATCGCAGTAGCTATTCTTTTAGAGAATACTAGCATTGCTTTAAGTTAAGACACAGTTGCTTGTATAGTACCTCAACGTTGCCAAAAATTATTCCTCCATAGGAAGTTGTAGTCATTGCAAGTGAATGCAATTATTCTGATAGCACAGGGAAGAAGCAGTATCAGATTTAACACGCAAACAGTATAACAGAAGATATTGCCCGTTTTCAATCTGGAAACTATTCCCATAGCTCTACTTTGTTAGACCATCAATTACGACCGATTCGAGGTTACAGTCACAGTCAGCAGCTATTTGGACACAGTGGTGCACCTTTGAATTCCTATTTTGCCTGCTTGGGAAAATATAAAGCAAGTGTGTACCCCCAAAATCGCAGAATAAGTAAGTGGGAGGGCATTGTCTGCAAAATGCTGTGTATGTAACCGATATGGTTTTCGTGAAGTAATTAAAACAGTCTTGAACAAGCAATGCAAAACAGTGCTTCCTTTCTGTCGAAATTATTCTGGGGCCGTATGAGGTATTGTAATTGCCCTATTTATTTTTTCTCTGTGCGTACATGCAAAATGTTATATTTGTTTTAGCCTCAGTTTTAATTGTTGGAAATATTCGAAATTAAATTGAATCTACTCTTACATACATAAATATGTGCTTGTAAAGTTAAATGTGTTAGAAACAGTCTCCAAAGTAAGGAAAACGACATTCACATTTTAAATTTAGAATATCAAAGTTCTATTGATTGATCAATTATCTGAAATAGGTGTCGTAAACTATAAATGTACTAACTGCTACGTGATTTATTTCCAGCAAAGTGTTGCAATTAGCAGACCGATACTCTATTGCTTATGCATGCATCATTATTGCTATCACGATAATCAGTATCGCTTAGATGTGACTAAGCGTTTCCACGACATAATTACATCTGAGTCATTGATGCGTCGTCGTCTTTAATGCAATTCTTAGCACGCAGTTGTTGTAGTGGGAGTCTGTGCTGAGGTCATCGAAGCAATATGCTTCATAAAACTGAATTAATGTCATTTGTGGGTACAAAGCGAGCTCATGTCTCCTTCGTTTGACCAATAATCACTTCATTGAGAGTCCAGGCGCCATTATCCGTCGCAATTGAAGCAACAGCATGTGCCAGCGCTACCCACACCTCACCAATTACAGAAACTACAGTTCTTGTTAAATGCGACTGCATATATGTATGTTGTTTCTTTACTGGACCTGTTATTATTGAAATAAATATGATAAATTATCAAATTACTAAGTCTGTGGTGTACTACCCAGAGTACATAATACTGGTATTCAGATTGAACGTTTATATTACTGTAAATTCATTAGTTTATTAATGTTTACCTATTAATCCTACACAAAAAATATGTATTTGTTAATAACTACATAAGATATTTGTAAAGTTTCAATGAATTATTGGGATGTTCACCGAGTAATTGCATGAGTTAGTTTTGTACTTTCCTATTGCCACTATCCAAGAGTTGAGGTAAGAGCTGATGTTAAGAATTAGGAATATGCATAGATTTTACTAGTCTTCCAGAAATAATAAGACAGCAGGAATGTTCATGAGTCCGTTCACTGTAAAAACTGTCAAAGATTGTAGTAGAAATTTTGCTGCAATTTATTTATTGCCAATTTATACAAAAGTACTAGTAAATTTATGAAATGATTGTTTGGTAAGACAACAATTCCACGACTAGCCTACTCTAAACCCAGTGGTGAATATGTAATTGTTTTTAAATAAGGGAAATAAAAATATTTTTTTCTGGATAGATTTAAGCGTATCGAGCAACAATGAAAAAATATAGAGAATAAAAATTATTGTTGCTAAGATTGCTCACTGAACTGATGACTTACATTTTTTAACATTAAGTGTTGTAATCTTGATAATTTATAATATGGATAATCTACTATGCGGGTATACGAATTTAGATATTGCTATCCGGAACTGTTATTCGAAACTTCAGATCCGGATGCGTTATTCGAAATTTCGGATCTGGATCTGTTATGCCAATCTGGTGATAGAATCCGTGATAGACAACAGAAACTCAAATATAATAAGGGTTTTTTTATATGCGGAGGCAAGGTCGAGGTTTATATGCTGCTGACAATTACATATTAGGATCTTATGTATCATATAATGTGTTTTTACAAGTACTGAGGGATAATTCCACCTCTTACTTCCGTCGCTCCCTCTTATCTATGCAATACTGTGATTTGTTTGACTACGCAACCGTAAAACCAATGATATTTGATTCTCATAAATGAGCGAAGCGTATACGTCTTATCACACTAAAAGATTAGCTTTATCAAATAATTTGACGGTAACAACCGGGTAAGAGCCAAGGTGCGTGTGCACTTATCCGTGTATGAACAAAAATTAAAATTTTATAAAGAACTGACACCACACACTCGATCGCGCTGGGTACGAGCCCAACAATTTTTCAGACAGAAGTATATGCCATTGAATAATGTGCCCTGGCTGAAAAGACGTTACCAAGGTGCACATACAGCTACCCGCGAAAGTATTCGTCCAGGTAAAAAAATCGCTTGTTTTACAAATAGAAGATGAAAAACGATTTCTTTCGCCACAAATCGATCACTAACGACAAGAACGGCTTAAATGTGGAATATTTCTCTAATTATGAACAAAGTTACAAGCATTGACGTAGGGCATGGAAAAATTTACCTCTCCTTTGTGGTGAAAGTTGAATTAAATTTGTTTCACTAAAAGAAAGTATGATTTGTTCATCCAACATTTCAAATTTGGTTTGATTATCTGCAGCGGTTCCAAAGTTATGAATTTTTTACTTTACGAAATAGAGGCGAAAATTGCGTGCGACTCGCGTTTCAGAGGGTTCGCACGCGATTTTCGCCTCTATTTCGTAAAGTAAAAAATGCATAACTTTGGAAACGCTGCAGATAATCAATTGAAATTTTGGATTTTGGATGAACAAATCATACTCTTTCTTTTAGTGGCACAAATTTAATTCAACTTTCACCACAAAGGAGAAGTAAATTTTTCCATGCCTACTTCAATGCTTGTAACTTTGTTCATAATTAACTTAGAGAAATATTTCACATTTAAGCCGTTCTGGTCGTTAGTGATCGACTTGTGGCGAAAGAAATCGTTTTTCATCTTCTATTTGTAAAACAAGCGATTTTTTTACCTGCACGAATACTTTCGCGGGTAGTATGTATATCTTCTCAGACAGCCAGTCAACACTAAAGGCTCTTAGCGCCTACACTTTTAAATCCAAAATAACCTGGCCCTAAGAAATACAGTCACACTGATATGGGTACCACATTATTGGAGATATAAGGACAATGAAATTGTCGATCGTCTTGCAAAAAAAGGCGCGACGTTCCGATTTATTAGACCAGAGCCGTTTTGTGGTCTCACCAAAAGCTATATAAGAGCTTATCTTCAACAGTGGGAGAGCGAACAAAAAATCTCGTAGCATTCCAAAACAAAGACAATCAAGCAGAAACTCCACTATCTCGAATAGGCGCAGGTAAAACCAGCTAGTATTAAAACTATAGTCTCCAAAAACAGCTAGACTTCTTAAAAAGTCTGGAGATTAATTGGAACTAAACGATTAAGGGTATTTATTCACAATAGATCTTACAGGTCACTGTGAAGAGCGGCAGCATTGCCTATACGTCCCATATTTAATATAATATAATCTAAGGGGAAGTGGATGTGTATTTAATGGGTCCTTACTATAGAAAAGATTATCAAGAAGGCGTACCTATTTTTTGATAAAAGTTCCTTGAAAAAAGTAATGTTTTTTTTGTACAAATAAAGCGATATGTCCTCAATTCTGTTTTTTTATGTAAAATAATAATAATTTTCTTTGTTCTAAGATAATAAAAGAATATAAGTTAAAAACTTTGAAATATTACTGTAAGGTGAGTTAATGTAGCATATACGAGTGCAATAAGAATGTGTATATATTACAAACATGTATATTGCTGGTTGATTATAACAAGCAACTTCGTCGCACCTAACATAAATATTGTTCCAAACGGTGTTAGACGTTTAGTTTCTTCGAGATTGCTAATGCTTGTTTTCTCTTCTCTTATGGATATATTCAATGCTCACACTTGATTTATGTCGGTGTAACCTGCGAATACCGTTTACTAATTAGCAAATCAGTGTGAACAGCTTCAAATATTCAAGCTATAATTTTTTGAACAAAGAACAGATCTTACTGTGAGTTTATTTTATTATAATTTCGGCTTAAAATTCAGAAGAAAAGCATTTGTAAAAGAACTTTTTATAAATATTGAGCATAATTAAGCAGACTGTAAAGGTATTTTACACACCTTTATGAAAATGTGCGTACTGTAGTTAACTTATGTGTAGGTATATACTCGTAGAAACAACGTATAAATTGCGGATCTCCACGAATTTATGTATGTATAAAGTACAAACCACACGTTCTTGTTATATAGTATGTAAAATGTTATATATATTCTTTTTAAGTAACTGCATCAGGTTGCATAAATTTAATCAAGGGGAAAATATGACACAGACAGAGTTATGAGACCACCAATCTTTTCTTCAACTAGCCAGTAGACGTACGGGGCGACTAAACCATCACGACGAATAGAAGGGAAGGAAGAGTTGAATTGAAAATCCTTTCAAATTGTATATGTATGCGTGTGCGCTGTTAAACCGTGTACCTTGTTAACGGTGTCGGCGTTGATTACGACAAAAATCAATAAAACATGAATATGCACTTCACATGTACACACCGGGATTTTATCTCATTATTCCTACTCGGGATAGAATACTGAAAGATCTTATAATGGCCGCCTAGGCAGTCTATGCATTGAATTTAATAAAATGTATTTCCTCTCACCAATGGCATTCGTGTATATAGATATTATAGCTGTTGTATACCAAAGATGCAGATTCTTTCTGTTAATACTAAAGATTCTGTGATGCAAAGCATTCAAGGACAAATGTATTCACCTTAAAAGTTGGTTATAGCTACTTATCTTTTAATCCCAGATATAGTTCTAGTCAATTAAAATAACCATTAATTAGAAATCAATTTATTCCAGAACATTAATTATGGTTTTCGTTTAAAATACTTCTTCAATGGATTTAATAAGTGTCAAATAATATTAAAACATATAGCCACGTCTATCAATAAAAATATTTAAAAACAAAGAAATTATTGATATATCGAATCAAGGATACATTCTCAAACAATATTAGGACACTTATTAATGTAAACTTAACTAGAAAAATAACAATAATTTAAATTATCCGTATATTATTACCTATTTTCTGTCATTCATAAAAATATATCGTTTTTGTGCAAAAATTTCGCTGTATAATAGTGATATCTAATTGTTCATTAACTAGATCATAAGTGTGACAGTTTTTTATGGTTACGTATTTCGTATGCTTCCAACAAGCTCATCATCAAACCCTTATCTAAATTATGTAGTAGTTTAATATTGTTCCCGTTGTTACTGTTGTAATCTATTGCCAGAACATACTGGAAAAAAGCAGCGTGTAATTGCTCTTTTGTGTTCTTGGGTGCGGGTTTCAATTTTCCTATCAGTTTCTGCTATAGAAACTGAGTTACAGTTGTCGTACTATCTACTATAAACACATGTTTTCTAGAAAATTTATTTTGTCTTCATTGTAACAAATAATCTGGGATAAAGTGTTTAGGTATTTAAAGACTACGTGTATGTCATTTATCTTTAAGAATTTAGATTTAGTTTTTTAGGTGTGGTCGGTGCTAGTTGTAGCGACTTCTTAAGCAGTATCGCTTATATGACTATCATGCAACTTTCGCTGTGGAAGTTTTGTATGTGTATAATTGTTTTCGAATTGCCTTGTGACAGCATTATACCACCTTTATAATGTCTCGCTGTTAATCACTTTGCTCCCAATAGCGACTGGTAGATCGATCGGAATCCGATTCTCCGAGGAAAATGTCACTGTCCTTCTGGAAAATTGAACCCCGAATGCTATCGTTCTGCTGCAAGGATAGGCAGCTGCATAACCACTGCGGCAGTGGACCCATTTAAAATTAATATTGTTAAATGTGAAAGTTCTATAGTGATATTATCTACGTTTTGGTGAATATAAAGGTGATCTATTGTAAATTTATCTTTGTAAAAATATTTATTTCTGTATAGTGTTTCTGGGTAAATAATTGAATTGAATTTTGAGTTGTTTATTATATACGTATATATCTAATTTAGTTTTGAGGAGTCTGTGTAAAGCAGTTTATGTCTTCTCTTTTAATATCAAGGATTGTGGGATCGTGGATGCAGATGAAAAATCAGTAACACGGTAGGTTTTTTTTTTTTTTTTTTAATTTATATAATAATTACATAGAATGTATTATATTATTGGCCCTATTGGGCTGTGTATAATTACTTGTAAAACCTCTAAAAGTGAATAAAGAAGTATAATAATAATAATAAATAATAATAATATCAACAACATATTCGAAAATAATGAAAGAACGGGATATAAGATGCTGAACAACAGCGAATGAACACCTGTCGCACTTTTGACCGAAACTCTACCGAATGGTCTATTCCAGTAGCACACGCCAAAAGCAAGTGGATGCAAGGAGCTAAAAAACTATAAGTCCTATTAGCACCATGCAAGAAATACAGATTCAACAGGGGGATGTGACGCAAGCTACCAGGAAAACAATTAAGTGAAAAGGACCTAGACCAAATAAAATTCAAAATTTCGGGTATAAGCAATTTAATTTGACCCATGCGCACATTGCTAGATGTTTCACAATAATTATCTATCAACCGCAAATGATGGCCCATTTTATGACACAAGGCATTACTTATCTGACCCCAAAAACGTCTGCAATATAGGCCTATAACGTGCTTGTCAACACTATATATGTTGTATGTTGCTGCATGTTTATAATGTACACTTTGAAAATTAATCAAATATCGCCAAAATTACAATGCCAAAAAATAAAGAAAATTGACATAAAGATTATGACACTGTCCCGATTTGTTTGCTCATGACAGTAAAAAATTACATTTAATCCTTCTACCAATTATTAAGAAAAAAAATTGTTGACTTAAATTTTGTTTATATTGACTGTAATAATTTAAAAATCATATATTGTAAGTATTATGACCTATAGTTTGAGCTTTTTGTTAACTATCTTTTGCATAATTGCTACTGTAGCATTGTCCTGACAAAGTATAGAAATAAATTACGAATTATTGAAAAATTGATCAAATTCGTGTTATTAAATAGAATAACTGATAGGCGGACATTGTTAATAATTGCAATTATATTATCTATTTCTGTTATATTATAATTATATAACGACTATAGTATTGCCTGACGAAGAGGTTAACTCTAAACCGATAGCACCGTACATTTGTCAATAAAATTGGAAAGCGTATAATTTTTATTATATCATTACAATGAATTGAACTGAGCCAGCGGTAGTCAGATAAGCAATACAGCTTGAGAAGTTCCAACAATTAGTACGCACGACAGACAAAAAAATAACAAACGAACAAATCAATCATATTCAATTGAAAGAAATAAAAAAAAACGAATAACAAGAATAATAGAAATAGTTATTAAACATAAACATTACAGTTACAATTGTAAGTCGATATAATTAATCATTTAAAGGGAACAGCTTTATGCATATTAGGTTAAATACAGAACAGTTTGGTATTATAGGCTTATAAGAAAATAAGAATTGTAAGAATAAGCAAATACTGTTTTATGTATAGACAATCATCCGATATTTTCTCGACACCATATATTATTGGCATGAATGATTGTGCATATACTGTCTACCGGTCTACGGTCTCTCTACGTTTCCACCACCGGTTAACGTGTCGCTTTTTTACTAGAGCTAAGTGTACTTTGGCAAGCAGCGTAACAACAATCGCGCCTAAAAAGTGAACCTCGCGCACACCGCTGGCAATTGCGATGGGCGGAGCTTCACGTTCCTGTTCGGGTATTTGACATGATACTAGTGACATAGTTCCTTGTAATGCATTAATTCAAAAACGAGAAAGTATGCGTGAAACCATCTAGAACAGGATTACTCATTACATCTGGTATTAGAAGAAGCAACAACGCCGAATGTAGAACAAACAAATTCCAGAGCCACTGTGCTGGAAATTGCATACCATCTTTATGGACAATTAATTACGAAAGGCATTCATGCGAATGAATCGCGTTATTGATTGTAGATGGTTTTTCGATTTCCATAAATAAAGTTTCCGAGGCACTCCCATAAAATTACTAAAAGCCAGCTTACGACTACATACGACTACATAATTTTGCAACGCTCTGACAGTTACTAATTATTCCATTATATTTAACTCTATTCAATAACGCTTGTGAACAATGTATTACTTAAAAGACCATTGGAGAATTTTTGTTGACTGCACGCGAAAGAAAAAAAGTCGCCGACTAACGACTAAGTTAGAAAATGTTATGTAATAATGAATTAATACAATTTTAATTATAACAATTGTGCAAGGCTGTTTAAAGCATAAGTGTATATTATAAATTTACTGCTGACATTGGTAGGTCACTAGGTGTGTATACATATACAATAATAGACCTACTTCATAAACATAATTTTTTGCTACAATCTCCGATAAATGTTATATATTATATATTTGTTTAGTTCTCTCTACTAGACAAGACAGTGATCTCACAGTCAAGATCACAATTTGCCAAAATTTGTTGTTGTAACGAAAAAATATTAAAATGAGTAAGTTTTGTGTTTTTATATGCCAACCCAACTAGCAGCGTTCTTGCTCTCTATGTCCACAGATGTATACTCATACAAACTTTTGCTAAAGAGTAATCTGTTGCAGATATTACTAATCTCCTATTTTAAATAAAATATTTACATAATTCTTTGATATCCCGACTACATTCTTGTATCGAGACTTCCTTACGTAATTGCTGTAAATAAACTCTTACTCGGTGAAATAAAAGAAATCATATTCAACCAATTGTGTACATGCACAATTATACCTGTAAACTGCAATACTGTGCGTATGGCTTTGGTAAGAATCTACTTCATACACACAAATGTTCCATTGTATTTATAACACAGATAAATTGTGGAATTTTGATTATATATTTTTTTACTAGTTTTACATGACGCTATTTATCTAACATACAAATTTCCCACCATTGCAAGTAAAAAAAAAACGAACGAGTTGAATGGTCAACTAATGTACAATTCACTTTTAGCTCTGTTGGCTTTCTTCACATATGTACCTTCTTTAATTTAACGTTTCCAAATATAGAAAAATCCGAAGTGTTTTACTTGCTGTGTACACTTATCTTAATTAAGGACCGGTAAGAAGGAGTAACTTTAATACGATTATATGTTTACCGAATCGCATCTTCAGCTTTCAGGAATTAGTACTTTCCAGACGCATAATCGAACGTAACAGTAGATCGATCTGCGATATGAGAGAATAAATTAGGTCAAATGTCTCCCAGGAGTGCACCGGCTTGTTCTGACTTAAGTGAGTGTCGGTATTTTTTCTGAAACGATTAAAGAATCTTCGACTGTTTCAGAGAAGGTATAAGCAAACCTTTTACGACAATACGCCATAAGAGATCCGCTGCTGTAAAATCTAATGAAACTAATAGATATCGATTTGTACTCTTTGAGTTGTCCGTAAAATGCGTACCTCAACTAATAAGTGAGACTGGTTTTTCCTGCATCGTACTACGATAGCTAGGTATATTAATATCACAAATATTTTACTGAAATGGTAATTGATAATTGCATTTACATTTTTAAGTAAAAAATAGATACATTGGCTTCGATTTGGTACAATTACAAAGGGAATGAACAATAATCAATATAAATTTGCCTGTCTTTGCGAAGTTTGATAGTTAACAGATATTATCTTTAGGATAGTTTTGATCGATCTTATAAAGCTACTTCACCTCCATTTGTATAATAGTTTGCATAAATTAATTTTTGGCTTGGATAGCAACTGATAAAGGAAAAGTTAAGACGTACCTAGCTAGCGTATTTTCGCATAGAAGTCTAGACGATCAAGTTACCAATTGACCTTTTATATAAGTGATCAAAAATCTCGTCACTGTATAAGTTATTAAACAACAACCTTCATTAAACAACTACCTCAGAAAGCCAAATATTATTTTAATAAATTAATTACTATTTAATAAATTATTTTAATTCTGAAGCCTGTGACCACATGAGTTTGAGTGTAGACGGTGAGGTTTTGATGTGTATTGTAACACAGACTGAGAAAGGATTTTCTTGGCCATCGTGGCAATGCTATGAGATACAAGAGTATTTACAGCTTTACAATTACGTAGTTTGTTACATATATCCAAACTCTTTGAAAAGCTATTTCTGAATAAGTTGAAATCATTACCTGATTAACTAATAATTCATACAGAGCATCAATTTTGATTTCGTGAGACACGCAACTATTGAGTAAATGCATAAACTAGTGAAAATAATAAACACAATATTTGAGGCCAATAGATTCTATTCTGCTGCTTTCTTAGAAGTGAGCCAAACCTTGAATGAGGTATGGTACTCTAGCTTATTAACTTTGAAGTATGGTTTCAAGGCCTTGTAAGCCTTGTATAATATACATAATCATCGGTAACATCAGATATCATAACGCTTAATTAATTCGGGGCACGTGGGTCATCATTATCAAACGAATACCGGATGTTCATTGATAGTGTTTGGTTAACGATCCAGGCATCGTGACATATGTATGTGTCCCAAATTAATTAAGCGTTATGGAATCTGGCGTCATCGATTATTATCTGTCTTAAACTAGAAGTATTAATACTGATTGTACAGGAACTAATCGTGCACTGCATGTGCACTGTGAACCTTTATGGTTTTACTTGCTGTTTGTAAAATATGTAAGTTTTGCATTTAAAGAATAGCAAAAGAAAGACTATTAAACATCCCACCGCAAAACGCATTTTTTTAAAATCACAATAACTCAAAAAACAGTTGAAGATAGGTATAGGGTAACCTAATAGAGTGTATATCGTAGAATCGATTGTTGAATTCATAAATGCAATAATATACACGGCATTCCATTTAAATTAAGAAAGTTGATAGCAATTTCCGGTTCTTCCGGAAGTTGTACAACCGGAAATATTTTAGAACAAAGTAAGGCTATGGGTTAATCTTAACCTGAAAGTTTCAAATTCATAAGTAATAAGGAACCCTGAAAGCTTCTAATGAACGGGTTCCCTGGTGGACCCTGTATATATGTATATAATCTAATACTTTTACAATAGTTGTGTCTATTACGTATGATCTAACCTACCCACAAATGTATCGATCTGATGTCCTCTGGTTTGTATATAATAACATACATTTAGTTGTTTATGAAATTTGCAATTCAATCGGTTGTCACATCATATATTAACCGGTATAGCTTGTCATAACATGTGTTAATTAATACCTACAAGAGCGCATACCTAAACGTATGTAATATCCATAGAAAACTCACCACGAGATACAAAGTGTATCTAAAATTTTTGCAGTTCAACAGCGTTTGTCGACTATTATAATTGTTGTCATTGCCAACAGTATACTGTTTAATGCGCTATACCATAGAGTATATTTCTGTATGCAGAAAGTCAAGAGACGCTCAAGGACAAGGTGGAGTTATGAGGAATGCACTCTGTAATATGACATGTTTATGTTATACGACAACTGACTGTCGCTGTCTCTCGTCGTTAGTCCGCGGATAAAATTTACAAGTTATTGACCCCTCTAAAATATCGCGATGTGAATTTTACGATACTGATATACTCAATCGAATCGTCGTTGGAGGTAGAAGACTTAAGATTTAAAGTGACATGCGGCATCTTAAATTTCTTAGAATACTTTAAGTTTTTCCAGATATTCTAGGGTAATACTATAAAATATTCAATATAGTCTTAACTCATACATTTTTTTACATATTTGTAATTGTAATTGCTATGTGTTTGGTTTAGATTGACTAGTGCTTACTTTAAAAATGCTTAATAACTAGGCTACACGCAATTACTACAGCAAACTACACATTGTATTGACAACATGAAAGGTTTATTTGTATATAATTTTAAGTATAATACTTATAAACATGCATTGTAAATAATATTCAAAATAACACACCATGTTCATTTTTATCACATATTAAAAATGTCTAATTTATAATAATTCAGTGATCGGCGGATGAATGAGTGCCGAAGGATTGGAATAGTCCTGGATGTAACAACCATTTAACGTCAATATATTTAATGTTTAATATTACTCAGAGAGGTAATAGTTATTCATCCAATTTTTACTTTCAATAGTTGGAGGTTATATTTTATACGATTTGTATATATAATTGTGCATCGTGGAAACCGATACAAATGAATAGTATAGAGACTATACTAAATATTTAGTATAACCTCTGTTTATTTAAAAAATGTCTTCTATTTTAAGATCAGCATTCGGCTATACTATTGGACTTAGTGTGGAAATCAATATAAATAATTTGTCTATGTGTGAAACATTCAGCATATTATCATTATATTATCATTTATATTATCATTACATTATCATTATATTATTATATGGAATCATTAGGAGGTATGCTTGGCTTTAAAGCGTGTGTGCTTACCGCATGCTTAGCAGGAGATATTTCGAGCATTACCGAATTTGCGAACGCCCGGCGGACAGCTGAAGAATAACAACTTCGAATTACAAATTAATACGCAGTCGTGTCGTATATAAATATGCTACGATCGGCGAGGTTACTTAACCGCGCAATAGTGATTACAGTGCCTAAATTATATAATTATAATTTAAATTAAATGCAAAATTGCAACCGTGAGGCGCTGGCATGTGTAGCGAATTTGCCAAGTATAGTCATAACTTAGTATTAGTGACTATGTCAACAATAAATATAATATATTATACGGTGTGGGAAATCTAACACAAGTAAGATTGGAATAATCGTCTGTGTAGCAGATTTTTCTGTAACTACAAATATATAATCATAGAAAAGCCATTTGCGAATCCATATCGTATTCCGTACTATTAAAGGATTCGTATCTAGTTTCAATGAATTCAAAACAATTTAAGCAGATGATCTCCGTAAATAACATTCATCACAAAATACCACAAATTAAATTTTGCATTACTTTCAGTCACACTTACATTTTACGTTTGCTGTGTTATCCTAGGTAAAGTATGACATTCTGGCTTAAATGTTTAAATATTACCAGTCCAGTAAACATAACTGATGCATCCACTACTACTACAGTAATTTATATTATATATATACACACACACAGAGATCTAGTACACCAGTGCGCTGATAGAAAATCCGTGATACACACAATGAGGAATTTTAAAACGAATTTCTTTTTCTTCCTAATAGCATTGTATTGTAACCTACACACTTCTCTATTTCTAACAAAGATTACTTATCGTTGTATGTGATTTTCATATAAGAACACCTGTTACGTGTACAAAGGTGTACATTCCATTATTTAAATCGGCTTAACTTTGTACGCATTGTACAATGTTTAAGTTTAAGACCTATAAAAAGATACGATTATATACCCTACCAGTATTGCTCATATTTCACATACAAGTATGTACTATTATATTGTTATATGTATATACTTCTACAAGATTATATAAGTTACAAATTATGTCTGATGCATTATGATGAATTACAGACTTGATCTTTTTGTTCCACTTTGACGTATACATAATTGCAATCCGTTCCGTTCCTTTATTTTAAAACATAGTATAGACAGTCGCGTTTTAACTTAATTTAATACCTGCCAACGGTCCTTCCTACGGAACACGAGAGAAAACATGAAATTCGAGAAGCATGTTATTGCTTGAACCATATTTCTAATTAAAAACAGTTTTATTTACTGCGCGACAAAAAGGCCAGGCTAAAGTGTCGGGAATGCCATCAGGAGTACTATTACTACATACATATATCGAAACGAATGTGTACAGAAAAGTAACCGCAAGTAAGAAACCAAGCAATAACCATTGTTATAAGTTAATTTGAGTTGTAACATAATTTCGCAAAGTATATACACTACCAATCACCACTATTGCCTTGCTTATTTCTCTTCGAATTATTATTATTGCGACTTAAAAATTAATTACATTAGCTTTAATATATTTTTAAGACCATAATTTCAGGACCACGGCATTTAGTAAAAAGAGATAATGAATTACATATATTTAAATCTTCCTCTTTTACAGTTCTTTATTTCCTAAGGTATACAGCTACTATTGATTTATTTGCATTTTGAGTATATTTAACACACATGCAACATTCGCTCATACGCTTTGGTATATACAATTCTACGCACAGCAGATAATTACGCATCCTTTCCTTGCCAGCGTTAGAAATCTTCTTCCTTGTGCTGGTTCGATATGAAGCTCCCTTTGAGAATCAATGCTAGATATACTATACACTAAACAAACTTTTCTGTAACATAGTTACAGAAAAGTTGGTTTGTAAATATAGAACAAGCCTGTAACTGAAAGTCATAGGTCAAAATTTGTCTGTATATGTTACAATACATAGAATGGAGTATCTATTCGCTGTTGATCAATATTAGGACAGAGTTGATTTTTCTGTTTATAGAACTGATTGGAATTCGATTGGAATTTAGTTTTCTTTAATCTGGTTCGCTAGAATTTAGCCGAGGTGTTTACTCTAGTCAGCACTGTTTGAGTCGCGTTTTCTATATAATGCTACAACACGAACGTTGCTTGATTTTGGCCTCAAATCCAAAGAAATATCCAATAATAATCTCAAATAAAAAATGCAATAATTTTAGGTCACTACTTTCGATACGAGTTTCTCATTGCTTTGTTATCAGGTTTAAAGAAATTTAGATGTAACTGGATGTTCTGCATCATTTGCATTTGATTTAGAACATATCTGTATAAGTTAGAGCGCAATACTAGACAGATTATTTTTATTTACTACCGTTACTTTATGTGGAGCTTGCCTAAATAGTTTTCTATTTACTGAATCATCTACGAACTTTCTTGATTAGAGATTTATTTCTCTTTTAACTTTTAAACAAGATTCGACGATCTTTCTTGTTTAGTTAATTTTAACCATTTTAATACTGTGCTAAAGAGATTCCACAAAACTGTAACACACTTCAAAGTTATATTGTGTATCGAAATATCAATCAAATCAACATTTCTTCTGCAGAGCATTGAATAAGTATGTAGGTTAGTGCTCCGTAAAAAAAATTAAGAGTATGTAATTTAGATCTATTATCTTAGAATTAATGTAAATCTAGTCTATTGTAGAAGAATAAGGGAGGTACATTTGAACATTTATTGCAGTTCTATTGGATCTTGAAAAATATTTTTATCAGGATATGCGCTAGTAGTAGCTGTTAGTGACAGGAATTTGTCCGAAAATAATGCAGTAAATGTTGCTTTGCGTGCAAGTTATTTGTATGGCCACTAAAAGTTTATGCATATAATTAGAGGTCAACTACATTCCATGTCTGAAAGCTTATAGGGTACTCAGAAACTGACATGATGACAACATTTACAGGAAAGTACACTTGAAGAAAAAGGCATTCATCCAATGTGTATGAACAAGAATTTTTTTATTTTAAATGTACGAATACTTTCTATTCATGCTGTACCTACACAAATGTCTGGCGGTGAGCTCAGTGAAGATAGAAGCATCCATACATTTTGAGTAAGGAGTTTAATTTTTATTCAGGAGTTTATTACTTCTGCCGCGTATTTGGTCACTTGCTGTTACTCACACTCCGGCCTCATTAAAGCTTGGAGAAACAACTAATATTCATGTCATGTGGTGATAATACATACAAACATCTACTATCCCCACACTTTCAAACAATATATATGATATACTAACGTAGTGTAATGTGACAACTGATTCGATCATACCTATATACTTTGGTAGCATTTTATGTATTTATATGAATTGGTTATGTATTCTTCTCGTGTATAGATAATTTAAAATTGTATTTTGGAATGAAATGAAGATAAAGATTACGATAGTTTTTAGAAATCACTAACCTCATTAAATTTGAATTTTCACTACACACGATTGAGCGCTAGCATCAATCGCTTTCTCGGCTAAATTAGGGCGTCTTATGTAACAGCATCGAGGATCAAAACTGTGTGTTAAATCAAATTGTAGTAACATTTCAAGTCGCTACATAAATAATGGTTTAAATTACTTCTGGTTTTATTTATTGTCAAAATTACAATAAACAACATATAATATACAAGAGCGAATCACATTACGAGCGAACCTGCAGTCTAGATGGAGAAAACGTTGTGTGCACGCGGACAAAGAGCCTCTCCGTAGAGATTTCATCACTACTGATTTACGTTGGCGAAAAGTGGGTATGACAAGTGATCAAGAAGATGATGTAAGCAAATCAGTTTCAATTTGAAAGAAAAAATTTGCATCCAGAAATAAACCATCTCAAAATTGAAAGATAACATCGGAAAAGTGTATTACGTGTAAATAATATCACCAACCAAGGATTTCTAAGAAAGAAACCGCGATCTCGTAGTCCAGTGAGCAATCTCCGTCAGGCTGCAATCTAGGGTGACAACTTAATTAACAAAAGGATTAAGGAGAGGATTTTGAAACACGTCAAAATTATTAAAGTGACGGTGGGTAATTTTAAGTTCATCATAAAAATTGTAAAATTTAATCTTGTATCTATCTGATTTAAGCACCTCATTAAGCACCGGTATTTGCAATAGCAATATATGGGCTCGAATTTTAGGTGACTTTTGAATTACACCAATGTTAAAAAATACAATGTTTGAAATATGTTTATCATGAAGCTGTACGAAGTTTTCTGCTTTTAAACATATTATATGCAAAAAATAAGAATCATCAGCTAACTATACACTTTATATAAAAAAATGCTAGTTTTAGTAGATTTATGTCATACAAGAAAGAAAGCACATTACAAGTATCAAAATTTACTTCTTTAGTAGATGTCAATAGATTAAGAAGAGGAATTAAATCATCGTCTTACAAAGGTTAATCTCGCGTTAGCTTATTATTATGGACATGCTGCATTGAAGATTATTACATCAAAAGTAGCTCGTGCGGTTGTCTTTCTTAATTTAAAACAATTAAATACGAATTAAGCGAAAGAAGAGCATGTTACACATGTTTCTAACCGACGACGATCATGTCACGACCTTAGCTGATGATATTGAGACAGTGATATCGTCACTATCGCCTATACAACGCTGGTGAATAAGCTTTCAGTATCGTGAAAGTAACGTTTAATTGAAATGTTTAAATTAATTAGCGAATAATTCGTATAAGCTTTAATTGTTTTAGTATCGTGATTTCTAAATTTAAACTAGAAGTACAACTATGTAAAACAAAGTTCACAAATAATATGTACGAATGAATAAATAAATAGGTAACAAAATAATTAGACTCGTGTTTTTAAATACTCGTGTAATTACATACATCGGTATATGCATACATGCAAAATTACTTTTATCTAGATATGTACATATATGCGAGCCTCTTTGGGCAAATAACAATCTGAGTAGATAAATACGTTTTCTTCAAGCATATCGTAGATGTATGTACATACATATAGACATTGGATCAAATTTGATAAATAATCCAGACTTCGCAAAATTTGAAGATATTTACTGCAACTGAATTACATAATGATACACAATTCATATCTGTGAACATTGTTTTACCAACTGTTGAACATAATTTATATCGGCTCCCTACACGCAGATAAATATTATCTTGAGTTAAAACAGACTGTTTCAGTTCAAAACAATCCCGTATTTGTATATCCGCAAAACTATATTGTGTTATCACAAGAACATTATTTTCTAAGAAAATTGTTTTGGCGCAAAACAACATTGTTTTAATGTAAGAATATAATGTATTTGTAAGACTTCCGTATGTCGACCACTGAATTGACAATTTATAGGCAATTTAACGGAAAACATTGTTTTCAAAACCAACTGAAACATTGAATAACATAATTTTTATATCGGATCTCCGCAAGAAACGGGGGTCTGTTTTGGACTCACTGCGTTAAATTGCTTATAAATTAATCTTGAAGTTTAAAACAGTACAACGAAATTATTCCTCCAATTCCCATGGAGCTAAAATATACTTCAATAATGCAATACTGCCGCCTTAACTATATTTGTATATCAAAATCGTGCACGCAAATAAAAACTACGTATTGTGTACACATATAATTATCAGCTGTTCAAGCAAAGCTATTTTATTTTCTAACGTATTTTAAAAAAATATGTTTTATCAAAATTGTTTTATGTAAGTGTATAAACTTGCACCTATTTTATCCTAGGTCATAATCTCCTTCTATCAGTTTAGGACAATTTGGTCTGAATTTGTTTTAAAAATAAAACTGTTTTGTTCCATAATTGCTTATATTGCCAATTCAGTCGACAGAAACAATGGATTTCTTCAAGTACAATTTACAATTTTTGGAGCTAAAATTACTTCACATAATGCATTATTAAATTGTACTTTTATTACTGCAAATGTCCACGCCTTAACTATAAAAAACTTGTACGTATCTAATTCCTGCAAAATGCACGCAAATAACGTATATAAACGCTTCATGTACACATATAAAATGCAGCTGTTCGAAATTTGCAATTCAGCTATTTCACAAATAGAGTTATTCAGATCCGTATTTTAAAACAAATAAGTCTGGATTGTATTGCATTTACTTATTTTGTTTGAATTATTTTTAAAAATATTTTGTATATTTTCTTAATTCAAGAACATTTTTCTCTGTGTGTATTTTTATTACGTGGGACTGTCTTGCACCTATTTTATCAACGGAGTTTAGGACAATTTGGTCTGAATTTGTTTTAAAAATAAAACTGTTCCATAATTTACCATAGAACTCCTTATTTACAAAGTTTCTAGCCATCTTACTCCTACAAATATAACAACAGTAAAAAAACACTATAATGTATTAATAGAATACCTAAATCTTGTACATTTTGATTTTTACAACGGATTAGGAAAAGCTACTTCTAATGGATTTTTATAGGAAAAGAAGCAATAAAACACATACGAGGTGCAGGCATGCTTAAGGAAATACATACATACATATATCACAGCTAGTTTTTTTTCAATTGTGCAAGATTTATACGATTCATGACAAACAACACAAGTTTTACTACACCGTAATCGTAGAAACACAATACTGAGTACTTGCCTTACAACGCAGATTCAGATCCAGCAGTAGCGCTTAAAACTACTCCGGCTAAACAAAGATGGAATTTTCCTTGATTATTATCAGCTTCAACGTAATAATCAGCAAAAATTCGGTTAATTAATACAGAATTTATGAACTTTAAAACTCATGTCTTCTATCGTGGGCTCTCACTAGTAGTATTTGGTGTAATAATCCTTCACTCCTGTAAAATTCAAATTCCTATATTAAATAAGAAATACCTACACTAAATACGAAGTGAATGCACTGCAAAAATGTATTTAGTTTAATTATCACTAATTTAAATAAAAATTTTTGGACATAATGTACCAGTACGCACTGTATAACTCAAACATGTGAACATAACGCAATGCAATTTGATACAAAAGTAGTACTAAACCAATGTATAGTTCATACTCACTGGCAGAACGATACGGCCTAGGCGAGGCAGCGTTTTTTTTATTATCTGCTTGACTGGCTTGTGTTCCGTGGCCTTGTTACAGCACTATTTCGCCGTCTATAATGCTGCACTCTGAGAATTGAACTCCGGCTATCACAATTCTGATTAACCGGCAACCATATACGATGAGACGCAGCTAACAATTTATTTTTAGCTCATTTCCATTGCTATTTAAGTCGGGCGAACCTGATAACGTCAAAATCTCCGAATGATAATGTTCCAAATATGTTCAATGGGATTGGGATTTGGAGAACGAACAGACCAGAAAAGTACCATTATGAACTGTTGTTCTATACATATATATATAAGCCACATGTGATAGTACGTTATCGTGCATGTGAACCCGGCCTACGTGCCGCGAAATATAAGGGAATACGGTAGGATACAGTATTCCATTTACATAACGGCGACTGATTATTTTACACGCACCAAACTTGTCTATCCATCAGATCTAATAACACTCCATATCATTATGCTTTGCTGCCGGTAGATATGGCGTAGTATTGAATGAAACGAACCGACGCTTGCTAGTTGTACGACGAACCATGATTTGAATATCATCTACACACAGCGTATATTTGTGTTTCGTCAGAAAACAAGATTTGCCTCCTTTTGACATGCCACCAATATATTATTCCTGTTGGATACGACGGCGTTCTACATAGCGTTAGTCGAATGCGTTGCAACGCAAAACTCACTCACAATCCATTATCCACTAAACGCCGCTGTATACGATTGGCCATACTTGTGCCAGTTGTCAAAGGGACAAAATATGCTACCGCAACAGTATTCTTACTCTTCGTGATGAAGCGGGAGCTTTCCCGTGGAAGCCATGCATGCCTTCGTCCGTCGACGCCCGACATCATAGAAAGATAAACCTGCTAAATATAAACTAACCACTTGACTTGTCTCAAATTCTTTCAGGTAGAACTGTAAATATACCTTCTGGAACGTGATTTTAAAAATGTTCAATGAACCTATTAACGGTTGTTTTCTGATCAGCTCATAACTTAGAGTTTGGTCTCAATTCAGGGAATGAATGAGAGAAAGTAGGAGTACATTCTCTCGTTCATTCCCCATGCTATTGCAGTTTTGCTATCACATTGTTTTGTTCTTGTTGTTAGTTGTTTCTGTTTTCTTTTTGAAACTGTAGAGCACTGGCCTTAACATGCAAAAGATAAGTTTAGTTTAGTTCTTTTTGAGCGACATTTTTTCTTAAAAAATAAGAATTATAAGAGGATCTCGAAACTTACAGACTAACAGAAATCTGCTTTATTTAATGATGTTTTACATGACCGCTGAGGTAAGTTATTGGATACTACTTTGAAAAATAAAATTTGTAAAAAAATTTTTTTATTTTATTTCATTGTTTAGCAGACAAATGTTTTGAAGCTCCTTTATATACAAGCATCTTTACTAACTTTCTTCGTCTGTGTAATATATAAATTCGTTAGTGTCTCATTCTAGGTGTATTTGCGATATACATATATACTGGAAATGGAAACAAAAGCACTAATACTACACTCCATATGAAACAGGTTTATGGAAAATATTAAGCGCTCGTTTTATGTGAACGTATTATATATAAATTTTATTATCTTCGTTGTAGTTTTAGCTGAATATATGAAATGTATTGAGCGAAACGGAAGCAACTCTCCTTACAGATTACTACTTACTATGTAAGTTTTCCAGTTCTCCTTACATTATTTACCACATATTATTCACACTGGCAAGTGTTAGGTTGTAAAATATGGTTGCCTCTCCGTACCTCTTGAATATTAGCATACAATAGAAATCTTATTATTAATCTACAGCCGTACAATATTTTTGTATTACCGGCTAGTATAATGTATGTATACACAGATTATGGGTATACGTACATATATGCAAAACGTTTTGCCTTGACAAACGACAGAGGAAACGCATCAAGAAAAAAATAAGCCAGTTTAGGTTCAAAAGGTGGGACAGGTATACTTTGTTTTATGTTAATAAAGTTGTTATAGACTACCCACTAACGTGTTGTATTTTGAGCAGATCATTGTCAATCAACAGCATGTGGCACGGTATTTTGTTTAAGTACAGACGTGTATATCACATACGTACAAACACAAATAATGTGAGGTGATAATGCTTTACATTATTTGTGTTTGGATGCACAAAAAGAATGATATGTATATACAAATTCATAAATACAAATTTGCTTCAATATCCTATTATTCATTATAGATCTTATATTGATGCATACTTTTATATTCTGTCTAATAGAACCGTAGGATTTAAGAACTATTTGCTCCTAATTTGCCATCAAATGTGTGTTGTTACGTTACTTTGATATGTGGCTCTTTTAACCGTAATGTAACAAACTTAGGCAAAACAATAAAAGGTCAAGATGAGAACTATATTAACAAAATTTACACAGGGTGTGCGGAGATTCAAATCCAATGAAAGCCTATTCAGATATTTGCAAATATTAAAATTCCTTTTTTTTCAAATAGCACATAGTAATTTTTATTGTAGCACTTAATTTATCAATAAATTCCACATCAATCTGCATTAAAGCCTGGTATACCTATCTCTATTAGGTTTTTGAGTTATTGGAGATTATTGGTACCAACTACGGAAAGTCTCCTAATATCTGTTATCTTTTCTCGTAGTTTACTATGAAAATAAATTATTTCGATAAGAGTAAGTGAGTAGTTGAATGAGTGACATTTTTGTTGTTTTGCATTTATACCAAATCTCATTTAATGATAATTAAATTCAGCCGCTCAGTCTAGTGCTGCAGTGCAATTGCATTCGTTTTAAATACAAGTTTATACGGGAAAGTTTAATCGACAAAATTTACATCATTGGGTAATAATCCACATGTTGCCTGTGGCGTAAGTCATATACGTACATTTGTTGCCAATGTTTTCGCAATTATGAAAAACAGTTAATTACATTATATGGTAGTTGCAACTAGGTAGCCTTGCACACTAGTTACAATTATTTCAGATTGATAGATACATTAGTCCTAATGTACTCTCAAAATAGCCCCTTAGGTCTCCTGGTCTTACTCAATAGGATTTTCTTATATGAGGTTGTTTAAAGGAAATTGCAAATGTAATTCAAATTTTAATTTTTATACTATGAAAAAGGAGTTAACAGAATTACAGAAACGACTAATTTAGTGTTTAGATCATAGATTAGTTATCCACGTTCTTAAAAAGAAATCTCTTTGTTTGTGCATATGTGACAGATTTTGTGTTAATAATATTTTTAAACGGGTCGATGGCCGCAGTGGTTAGGCGGCTGACTATCGTTGTGAGAGGACGATAGGTGCCGGGGTTCAATTCTCTGGAGGGACGGCGACATTTTTTCAGAGAGTTTAATCCAGGATCGACTTGCCATTCGCTGTTGGGAGCAAAGTGATTAACAGCGCGGCATCATAAAAGGCGATATGATGCTGTCACAAAGTCGTTTAAACACAATTTACACACACCAAACTACACCGCAAGAGTTGCATGATAGCCAGACAAGTAATACAGCTTACGGAGTCACTGCACCACACATTAAAAAAAATACAATAGAACCAATACAAATGCAAATACCAAATTTTAAGAATTGTACTACGTAATATTAGGTTCCCTAACCGTCTAACTAACGATTCGTGAATATGTGACAACAATCTTATTAATTTATTTTTAAGTATTTTGCAGTCTCTTCCTTGGAATGATCACATAAAAATATATGAATAAAGGTATATCAGTACGAATTATGCTTTTGAAATATTTTTAAATCCAATAGCATTCTACAAGTAAGCAGCTCCACGTTTTATATATTGATACGTGTTAAATTATTTCGATAAGATCTACAGCGACGTATAATCGTCTATAATTGAGAAAAATTTTGTTTGAATACGTTCCTGCACATACTTAGAACCACATTTATATGTATACATACCTACAGATACGTGCAGCATTATTATAATCTCACTACCGCCTCCTCGCGTCGTTTTTAAATATCCAGGCAGACACAGTATTTTTTATGTGTGCATATGTAAGTGAGACGCCAGTTCTTTAATTTGTCGGCATGCCAAACGTACTTAAATGTAAAAGCAAACCGTTGAACAACGAAAGATACTTAATGTTAAGTAAGAAGAATTGCATTTGAAACACCAGTAACTATGCAGTGTAAGTATAAAATGAAGTATAACAAATACGGTAAACAAAAAACGGGATTTACACTTAGGTATTCCCATCTGTGTTGTAAAGGAAAACCCGCAAACCATCCAAGAATGTTCAGTTCCTCGCGGATGCTCTAAGACGTTACAGGAAACATTGCTTAATTGACATGAAATGTCTGTAATTAAAATAATAATAGGTTTCGGTATTTAGTAGTACCAGCAGCGGCATCGTGCACTTTTCTACCAACGGCGCGGCGCGGTCGCTGCTGTATTTGAAGAGGATAGAGGCTAAAATTCCAAAAGAATTTTTTTCTTATCCTTTCCAGTTGATTTGTTCGGTTACTATTAACAAGAGGAAAGAAAGTGACGATTTCTTAGAAATTATTTTTAAGTGACTGTATTCTACATTATTTACATTTTTACTAATAATCTAAACGCACATGCCCTCGACCTGGAAAAGTAATTCAGAATGCGCAAACAAGTAAATTAGAAACCAATTAAATATTCCTGTTTGATATATGACAGTTGATTTTGTTGTGCTTTATGAGGCAAATTAGCGTTGTCTTTGTTTTATTTCTGCGTCTTTGTTATTAAAATATTTTGTTAATTTCAAAGTATCACTGGGACTTTTTCTGATCTTGGTCCGTTAGCCCATACGTATCACTACTGAAAAACTACAGCATCTACCTAAAGACTAGAAACGAAAATTAAATATCTACACAGTTAGAAATTTAGTGTAAATAATTAACACTAGCCGGTGTTTAGGAAAATTTTAGTGTAAACACATTTACTCTACTTTTACACGTTATAGATATATAGGGTGAAGTTCACACTATTTTCATAAGAAATTTTACACTTCTCTACCGTCTTTGTTTTGATGCATGCTTGCTATCCTTTATTGCTGGATTTAGTGTGAAATTACTATTAGGGGCAATTTAATATAGGTACATACTCTACATTTTTTACTCTAAATATTTACCTGTAACACTAGACACTTTAACGGCTCTATTTTCGAACTGTGTATGTAGACAATAACCTTTCAACCTTTATTGTAGCTATTGCAATCTATTTAGTCACACCTGCTAAGGAGAGACATTAGACATTTAGAGACGATGTTAATTTTATACCATAGGCGTTATTTAAGAAGGATGTTTCGAAATTTCTACGAAGATGAAAGGGGTGGCGAAGTGTGTATCTATATTGTCTTTTTATGATCAAATTCACTTAGTATTTATGTTTCGTCCTTTTTTTTAAATTCAGCCTGCAAGCGGGTGAAATGTGGTGAACAAGCATGAAAGTGGTTGGCAATGCTTGTGTAGTAAATAATATTTCTATGGTCGAAATTGTTTGGTGTTAATACTTTTGGACATAATTTATGAAACACATGTTTCGGCGTTCTTCAAATTCACCCTCTAAGACGACGAAAGGGGATGGTAAAGTTTGTATAGATAAAATATTCTTCAAATTTTCTTAATATTTTATACAAAGGCTCTTTGATGCATTCAATGAAACACTTGTTTCGGGGTTTTCTGAAATTCAACCACTGAAGAGGATGGCAAAGTTGGTATAAAATTAAAATATTACACTTTTAAAATCATACATACTTAAAGCTTGATATGAATGCTCTTTGCCTTAATTAATCTAACACGTGTTTCGGCGATTTTTTAAATTCAGTCCCTAAGGGCATTAATGGGATGGTGTCAATTTCTATAAAGAACAATTTATTTGAAACTTGGTATTAATGATCTTTGACACAATTAATGAAACACATTAAATTAAATTAAATTTATTTCGAACTTGATATTAGCGCTTTTTGACGCAATTAAATATGTTTTGGCGTTTCTTTTTCAATTCAATTACTAATGTGGTGAAAGGAGTTAGCAACGTTTGTATTTGAAATAATAGTTTTATTTTGATGTTTACTCAAATAATGAAGCACGTCTTCCAATGTATTTAAAAATTTAACCTCGAGGAGAGTTCCACAGTTTCTACGGAAATAATATTTTAATGGTTGTGCAGTTGATTATGTTGATTTACACATGAACAATGTACAGCCTGTTCCAAAATTAATGTCACCCCCGCAATTAAAAGATCCAATAAAAATCATCTTCCCTATAACTCGACACAATTTTTGATTGATGAATATCAATATTGTAATTACGCTCTAAAATAAATGTCGGTCAAAACTAGTGCATTCGTTTCGCAACAGAAGTTATAATCTATCTTCCATCACATCAAGCGACATTAATTTTGGAACAGACTGTACATGACAATAACTAAATTTGATTTGTCTACGCGAACGAAGTGGCGGGCAGAAAAGCTAGTAATCTATATATCATTAATATCACTTCAGCTGTTATGATTCAAGCTTGTCCCATTAATTTTCATACAGGAACATCTCCAGCCAGACCTTAAAATCATCAACCTATAAACAAAATTGATGCAAATGCTTTAATATTAAAAGCATGTGCTGCTCTCTTGATGGAGAATTTGAAAATAAAATAAAAATGCCATGTTCTCTTAAAAAACAAGCGGGTTGGTATGTACTTCCGTTGTACCGGAAGTAGATCATTCGTGAAAATATTATATTGAAGTCAGCATTATCGACAATGTGGCAAAATTTTACATTTCACCTACAACTGCGTCCCTAAAAACTCCTAATTAAAACTTTTCCTGCCACACTCTGTATACATTACTGAAAGTTAAGTTTCTGTTATTATAGAGTATCACCAATAAATAGCGTAGTTAAGAAGATCGTCTACCAGCTGATTATTTTACAGCGGTGCCATATCTACATAATTCTATAAATCGTTTGCTTGATTTTATGTCAATATAATTTGAAAATTGGGCTTCATACACATATTTCTACAAATGTTTTACATCTACATATCAAATTTTGTCTATTAATGTTCGGTATTAACTTCACAATCTGTCTTCCCGTTATAGGCCGTTAGCTTGATACGGGAATCGAGATTACACTATTAATTTTTTGATTTAATTACTGAAATTTGCTATGAACATCTACAGTCCCTGTTCATATTACTTGGGCCACCACATGTCCATAGACTCTTTATATAGCTGTAATAAAACTCTATCCATTTTTCCCACTTATCTATTAGGGAAACAACTTAAATATACTAAGTTTAATGGTTAATATAGATTTTCTCAATATTTTGTACATCCACCATGGTTTCTAATTACCTCTCGCATTCGTCGTAGCATACTTAAGATACAAGAGTTAATAACTTATTTGATGTTAGCATCATTATACCATATATCTAGTATATTTTCTTGTAGTATTGATTTAGTGGGGTCTTCTCTTTCATACACTTTTCTTTTCAAGCAATTCCAAACATTTTCGATAGCATTTAAATCTGGTGAATTGCCAGGCCATGGAAGCAGAGGAATTCCGTTTTTTTTCAAGAAAATTATGACGTTTTTCGCAACATGGCATGGAGCGTTATCTTGCATAAAGATTTGCCCAGTTGGTATACGACGACCAGGTTTGAAATGTGACAAGAAAACATCTGTCAGTACCTTTAAATATTGATCCTGTCGCATTGTACCGTCTACGAAATACAGCGGTCCGGGGACTTTGCCGCTTATAACACCCCACACCATCACTTGCGGTGCATGTTTTATTGTTCTTTGAATACAGGATTCATGAAGTTGTTCATTTGGTCTCCTTCTTACAAACTGCGGCCTCTCCTGTAGTACTTGTAACGTGCTCTCGTCGCTAAAGAAAACCTGTTAATTTGCCATAGAAATGTAATCAGTAATAAATAATTATTATAACCAGTAAATATAAATTCTTGCCTTCTTCCAATCCTCCACTGTAAAATTCAGATGTTCTTTAGCAAACTTGAGTGGAGCAACTTCCATTTTTGGCGTAAGACGTGGCTTTTTTATTGGCCGTCGACCAATGATCTGATTTTCATACAACTGGCGCCTGATAGTCATCGACGAAACGGATATCCCTTTTTCATTCAGATTCCTTTTGATTGTTCTAAGTGTAGCACTTCTATTACATAATGCTTGGTGGACAATTTTCCGGGCTGCTCGCATCGAAGTTTCCTTTTTCGTCCACATTTTCCTCTCCTCTGACTAGAGGTGCTAGCGCCTTGATTTAGTTTTGTTAGTAAGCGCTGCACAGAACTTCGCGATACATTTTGTAACCGAGCAATGTCCCTTATAGAATGCTTGCCAAACTGTAGAAGAGCCTGCATAGCAGATTTTTTAGACTCCATTAAGGCATGGCCAGGCATTTTATTGCACTGCCGAAAATAATTCAAATAAAATTTTCAACACAGTCAGCAGAAGAAGCCTAGTCGAAAAGGTACTTCAAAATATCAAAAGAATTTCAAAGATAACTACCTACTGTATAATATATAAAAGTTACAACAATTACGAATTTATGCGTCTCCTTTAAAACTGCGACGTACACACTAAAGGAAAGAATTGACAACTACAGTAGTTGTCGATTTTTTCGGCAGTAACTGCACTGCATTCATTTCTAGGCCTGCTGATGTAAATAATTGCCCGTATTTCCAATTTATTTGTGATGCTTAACATTTTTTAAGAACCCCTTAATGCCTCTTGCAATGAATCCCTTTATCTGCGGCCGCTTAGTATTTGTATTCAATGTTTACAAAAATAGACGAAGTATCCCAAGTAATATGAACAGGGACTGTACACATGTGTGTATGAAGCCCGATTTTAAAATCGTTTTAAATAAATTATAAAAACATTATATTATGAAAAAATTTAACTGTGGCAACATCCCCAACTGTCAAACGGTAGTCGGGGCTCTTAAATCGTAAAATAGGTGCTCTGGTTGCATCTGACTGTCGAAGATTCGCTGGTATACGTACTGTTTTACATATGAATTCTAATTCAGTTAACTTATAAATTTATCTTTGAATGTTTTTAATGCGGACTTGCACTTCTTGTTCATCGATCTTCTTTGATTAGTAGTGATAATGGCACGGTGGTAAAATCGATGTCCGGTTTTATGTCAGCTATTAGTGACATTAGGCCACTGTACGCGCAATTATGTCTGTATACAAATGTTCTGTTGTATCGAATATCATCCTTATTTTATTTGATATTGCGACAAAGAAGAATGATAATTAAGAAATCTCTTTAATAGAGTAATGGAGAAATGATTCTCAAAATTTAGTTGTCCTTATGTGTATGAAGACATAATAACATACACATTTATCTCATTACACGTGCATACGTGCTGGCAAATATTACCTACTAACTGTAGGTATTGGCTTAGTTGTTATATCGCTTATATTCAAGATATAAGCCTTAATTGAAAGTCGTGTTAATGAGATATTATCTGTAATAATATCGCTATATATAGCAATATCTTTACCGATCTGGGAGATATTTGTTCCTATTTCGTCAAGCATTCGCTAATAATTAAAAAGCAGGCAGCACGTGCAATTTCTACACATACCTATACGATCGCAATACATACTCAACCACGCCTTATAGTGTAACGCTTTGGCATTCCTTGTTCTCATTTTGCATGGAATTTACAAATTACTTCACACTTCCTTATCTCCCTATATACCTGACACAACGCCACGGTCCACCGCTTAGAGCTGGCTTGAACTCCATCCATCTTCGGGACAAAAACCAAAGGACTGCCATACAACGCCGTATAGTGGCGTTAATAATTCTCGTAACGTAAGTCACGCACTATCTCCTAATAGGAAGAAGTACTCACGACGACCTCTTGACCACCGCATCTTTTAAAGTCTTGGCAATTGAACTCATATTAAAAACGTATAAACCGTTGATTCAGATATTTTTTCGTTAGTTTCGAAAGACACGCGCAGGTGGGATGTATGTGAAAACACGTATACCATGTTCTTAATACGATATTGGTATGTAGCAAATAAACAATGATGTAAGGAAGATTTAATAGTCTTGGAATTAATGGTCGGTGTCCATAAACATACAGTAAATAATTGGAAAGGAAATACAGGATGGGAGAGCTCTAACATTGTTGTAGGAGTGTTCATTATAAAGCTCAAAAGCACTGATCTTTTATTTTTTCACCCGTAAAATGTGTATTACATTACAGTTCTAGTAAACAAATAGTCTTTTATTATACACTTGCAAAAATATTATGACTCTATAATAACACTTCGACAATGTGAACACTTCATTCAACTTAAAATGATTTTTAAACAGTACCATAGTATATCGAACTTCCACTTAAACGTGTTCGATCTGTAACGAAATTGAAACTTAAATTATCTAAATACGCAATATTACTAGTCTGTGCCCGTGCTTCGTCGATTTTGGTGGTGGGCTTATATATACAGTATGTCTCACTAAGTTGGAAACATATGAAAAACTTTTTTATTATTAATCTTAGGGAAACAGTTATTTTTAAAGAAAGTGCTGCATGTTCTAAAATATAAAACACAATCATCAGATATTAATTTTGTTCATATACGCGATTTGTCAAAAAATATGAATTTTACTAAGGAGTAAAGTATCTTTATATTTAACAATATTGAAAACTGTTATAAGGAAAAGTTGATCAGAACTAAAAACTACGTTCAAATATGCAACTACGTCCATTTACACTGAAAAAATATTTTTTCTTGTTTGTATACAATATCAATGTAAAATAAATGCAGATGCATTAATTACGTGTTTAAATTGCACAAGTGTTAGAAAACATCAGAAGCGAAAAGGTTATCATATGTTTGATAATCTCAAGGGGTAAATGTTCATTCAAAATAAAAAAATTTGTAAAAAAATAACAAAATCTAATTTTTCAATGTAAATGGATGTAATGTATATTTGAACGTAATTTTTAGTTCTGATCAACATTTCCTCATAACAATTTTTAATTTTGTCAAATATAAAGGTACTTTACTCTTGAGTAAGCTTTTTAATTTTTGACAAACCGCGTATACGACCTAAGAAAATTAATATCTGATGACCGTATTTTATATTTTGGAACATGCAGAACTTTTTATAAAGAATAACTTTTTCCCCTAAAATTAATAATCAAAAAGTTTTTCATATGGCTCCAACTTAGTGAGACATACTGTAGTTGTTATAATAAGTCGTTAATTCTGTATCGTATACGTATTCATGTATACACAGCAGACTAAGAATGGTACAAATTCATATTTTCATGATCACTCCAGATATTTACCACGTAATTTTGAATTAAACGTAACATCTTTACCTTGACAGGAGAAACCTATGGGTTGGCAGGCCATTCATATATGATGTGAAGGGCATAAAACATGTTTTCTTAAAATTCAAAGTTAACAAATTATAATCAATCCAATCTAGTATATTTTTTATACTGCTGTTATATAAAATGGCCATAACATCAGCACAACTAGTAATTTTCCCAGTTAGTTTTAAGATAAATAAGTTGTTGGAATGAGTTGTGAACAACGCCCGATCTATAAAAGTTCCCCGTGGGATTCTACATGTTACTAACCTTACAAATATTCTGTTTATCAAACCTCTCTTAGGGATGGCTATTTGGCGTTTTTTCTTACGGGTATGGCAGAGGAAGAAAAACATAAGATAAATAATCTGTACAACCCATCACTTACCTAGTCAACATGTTGGAAGAGGAGCTTTTTTTCTCAAATTCTCAAACGTAGCTTCATTAAACCGTTACATAAGAAAGGGAACATATTTCATATTAAAAACTATCGTCCCATCTCTCTTACATCCAGTTTTGTTAAGTTATTAGAGTATGCGATGCTTGAAAAATTATGATTAATAGGCCTTCACGGAAAAGTGGCGAAATGGTTGAAGTCCTATTTTTCGGGTCCTGCTCAATTAGTTTTTAGAGGTAATACCAAGAAGAAATTACGATCTTCCGTGTTTGACCGATTATTATGTCATATACTACGCCAATGATACTACGATTCTTGTTGTGGAAACTGATTCTCAGATGGAATCTGCGACAAATACTATGCTGGATCAAATGAATGCCTGGTACTGTGTCAAAGGACTGTCCTTAAGCTTTGAAAAAGCTAAGTATATTCTTTTTCATACATATCAGAGGAAAGCTAGGTTATTTCTTAATCTTTTCATAGCAAATAATAACCTTTCTCTTATTAGATCTGCAAAGCTCTTGGAGCTAACACTTGCAGATAGTTTAAAATGGGAATATCATTGTAAATGTTTAACTTCTAAGCTTAATAAAGTCATTTTTAACATAACACAATTAAAACGGGTCGATAGCCGTAGTGGTTAGACGGCTGACTATCGTTATGGCAGAACGATGGGAGCTGAGGAGGGACGGTGACATTTTTTCAGCGAGTTGAGATCCGAATCAGCTTACCATTCGCTGTTGGGAGCAAAGTGATTAACGGCGTAGCATTATAAAAGGCGGTATCATGCTAGCACAAAGCTATTTGAACACAATTTACGCACAGAAAAATACACCGCGAAAGTTGCAGACAAGCGATACAGCTTACGGAGTCACTGCAACTAAGCACCCACCACAAAAGAAACATAACAGCGGCATAGCCGGTAAAAAGAACCATTAAATAATATGGAAACATTAAAAATAATTCACTATTCGAAATTTCAGTCTATGCCGCTATATGGAATCCTTTTATGGGGTTCTGGTTCATCTGCTGGTGAGGTTTTCCTTGAACAAAACGCAGCGATAAGGTGCGTCACTGGTATTAATCAGTTATCGTTATGTAGAAATCATTTCGTTTTTTAAAAAATCCTCACTATTTATTAATTATAGCAACTAGGAAGCTAATGCTTACGTCCATAAGAACAGAGTTGAAATTTTCAGTAGAAACAGTCGTTTACTGAATTTTTTGATTTAGAAATAAGTTAAGTATAAGGTAGTTGGTAAGTATTATATTAGCTTAGGCTTACTTGGTTTGTCACTCTTTTTTACGATGTATACAGGATAACAACTTGAACTGCGAAAGCCTATTGATAGGAGAGAGTGGTGGGAGGTAAAATTAAATGTATGGGTTTAACTATTGTCTACTAATACTTTACCGAACCATCAAACTTTATCCTAATGGAATACACAATTCATGAAAAAGTGCAAATTATAAAGTGGTTTTATAATTTGCCATAATATTTGACATAATCACTGACATTCCTGTCATACAAACAGTTGACAATACTAAAATAGGTACATTTAATTTTACCTCACACTAGCTTCCCCTACCAATAGGCTTTCGTAGTTTAAGGTGTTATCCTGTATACATACATACTTCTTTTTTTGTTATGTACTATTTATTATTATTATATATTTGTTATGTCGCTTAGTAATCTTATGTATTATGACCATCAGGAGGTTTATCTGATACTATAGTTTCAATTGCAGTAGGCTTTACAGGTTTCGGGAAAAATGACTTGTGGATAGTAGATCACTCAGGCGATGATGAGGAAGGCAATATATATTATTGAACATATATGCTATGTTACGTTTATCTTCTAATAGAATATAATTTTCATCGCGCAGATTATTGACACTTGTATACCTACTAAAATTAATCCGGTATGTTATATTCATAACAGTTCCCTGACCTAATGAAAAATACATTGCTTGAAACAGTAATATATCTGATAAACAACAGGTGCTCTTTATATAATAGTGATTTCTTTTATTATACCTTACTCCCTATGGATATCGTTTCTGGGATGCATCAACTTGTTTGAAAATCTATGCTCAAGAATGTGTGAGGATTATACTGTGGATATTATTTAATAATGCATATTATGGTTTTATACAACCATTAAACATAACAGACGTCGAAATTTTGCGTGCAAAACTCAATGGAACTTGATCTCCTAATACTACCTCACTTTCTTACGATGTTTGTTCTGGTGCAGCAGTTGCATTGCGGCTAGTGTTACAGATATATGGTGCTAGCGTTGAGTATGGGAACATTGAGGTCGCTACGGAAGTTTAGTAAATATCTTGCATTAAAAGCATTTGCTCTTAAAGGTACAAATATGTCTTTGACATTGCGGCTTTTCTGGTGTCCACATTTCGTTGATTACGAATTCGAATGCTACTACTTGTTCTGTCATTAACCAAAAAAATTGTTGTTGTGACAATAAATATAAAAAAATAGTACTTCTGTACGCTAGCATATTTATAAGTACATTTATCATATTTCCAATAGAGTAGATGTCATATAGTTAGAAAGTTTGATTAATGTATTGAATTTTAATAGCTCGTACATAACGTCTGTGCGTACATACAAGCATATGTAGCAATCGATGAACATAAACCTGCTTAACTGCAGTATTCATGCTTAGAATAACATTTTGTCATCTCATTCTTCTTAGTCATTATATTTATAAAGACAAGAAAGAAAAAATATCAACGACATTCTTGAAATAAGCGTTTCCATGTAGAAAAATATATCAGGTATGTTTCAAGTTTCCATATTTAGTTGAATATTAATTACTAAATAAACTACTAGAGTTGTGACTTACAATTACAACACGTGTACATATATATATTCAACGGAATAATACAAAACTTAATATATATTATATATGTGTGTAGCAATAATTGCGTAGTTAGTTTCACATTTATCTACTCTCTGAATTGATCAAGTTTAAAACAAAATACATTACATGCCATTCGGTATCTACAATTAAGTTAAGATGATGAAGTAAAAATACTAGTTTTCCAAGATGCAACTCAGACTGTAGTTATTTCGAAAGTATTTAGCACCGTGACAAATTGCATGTAGAGCTTTTCAGGGGCTAAATACACTAGTATCTGTTACATAAAATTGACGACATCAAGTTAAATTGCTTTGTTGTCTTTCAAAGAAGTACCTATAGCAATAATGTCATAAATTTTGCTAGAGTCATTTGCTGAGTCTACTTAATTTGTCATGAATAAACCTATAATATGTTTTCGATACTATCAACATCGCAATAAGGCAATCACACTTGACTGAACGCTCACATTTGTAGTGCATTTGATTGACATATTCGATAAAGCTTGCTCTAAGAATATCTGAGATGAGTTGAAACTTTTATTAAATATGACGAATTGGACATATAACCTGATGGTGGTACTCATAAGTAGGGAACCAGAGAGTACCAGGGTACCATTCAAAGTAAAGGGTTAACCGAATTTTCATGTCTGAAAGTATAATAAATTACAATCTCTATTAAAGGTAAGTACGGTCAGCAGCTAAGTTATGAAACAAATTCAATATTTCAATATTAACAAACTTTTGCAAAATCTCCGGGGTACGTGTCAACAAAGACTTCAATCTTAACGGACAATGGACAATTAGGAACTCAATGGACGTCAAAATGATTGCTGTCGAAAATCGATATATCGTGGTGATATTATAATAAATTGATTTATTACATTTGGTCTATAATTTCGCTTCTTACTGTATATAAATTTCATACATGTTTACATTTAAAACCAGCTCTTTCCCTAAATATTACCTTCAGTGCATGTAGAGTATGATGTTAGTTTTACATTTCACAGTTGAAGGACAGTGTAGGGTGGTGTCAACGGAAACTAGCTACAATTGGCCTCCAACACGTGCAACAAGAAATGGTTTTTATATTGACACGTATATATTTAGCCGTTAATATACTGTTTTTGTTATTTTATTCGTCTTGTGTCTGTATTTTGCTAATTCATTTAATCTAGACGAATCAATACTGTAGACGTAATTAAAGCTATTACTTGCTTTTCGGCGACATAGCTTAGTAGGTTTCAGAAAATATTTTACGTTCGTTAGTTGTGACAATTTCAATGTGGTATTACTGGTAGAACTTTTCCAAAGACATATGGTTGATAATGCGTTAGATTAACTGAAATTTACTCATCACTTGACCAAGGTAGCAATTATTCTCGCACTATCGTATTATATCTACAGTAATTAGAGAAACGTATATTTATTTCGCCTTCGAAATTACTTACGTTAAATTTGTGTTTTAAAAAATAGCTCGGTATACACTTATATTCTATGTTAAGAAATAGTTGCTCACCATTTGCATCTGCGCTTCTAATTGCGTAACGTTATTCTACATAAAGAAGGCAGGTTTAAAACCACCATAATTACAACATACTCACATATATACAACACTCTCACACATGAAATTGAAGAAGTAATTAACCCAATTCATTAAAACAGTGTTCCAGTATTAGGATTCCAATTAAGCATTGTACACACACAGACGTCCTCACATACCCAACACAACGTTCCGTTTAAAAGTGAAAAAAATTATAATACTGGCAGTAATTTCGTGTAATTGTAATAAATTGATACGTTTTATGTGTTTATTTTTCATGTAAACGGCAGCGACAGCATTCCGACGTTTATAATTCGTTCGTTTCAGCTGTATTCATTGCATGAGAACTGAAATTAAGTTAATTGTTCCACCACAGTTTCTCAGTCCGGCCGATGGCTTATATGTACAATAGCTTTTAATAACTGCCGTAACCTATTGATGTGAATAAACAATGGCGCCGTGCATTACGTTGAAGTGCACGTTTCTTCTTCTTTGAAAGGTTATGAATGAATTCTCGGATCGCAAGTGCTCCACTATTCAACTCATGTTCTATATTGAATATAGCAGCTACAGGCTGTACGGCGATATTAAGATGTTTGTAACAGTATAAACCATACACAACTGTTCGATAACATCACGGCTACAAAGCCGATGTAAAAAGAAACCAATTTCAAAAGGGTGCAGATGTAGCAAAGTGTACGGTAAGTACAATTTACAAATACAGTAACTTACACTGTTTGGAAGCATTAATTGAACTAACGGAATCAGCTGCTAATATAAGTTAGGCTACTCTGGGCAACGTTGTATGATAAAGAAAAGCCGATATCATACTTGAGTTCAAGCAAGATAAGAAATATATTTTTCTTTTTCAGACAAAGAAAATTATCTTTTTTGTTCATGAGTGTAATCAGGTGCAACCTGCGAATTCTCTAATCATCATCTAAAGTAACAATATAATATAAGATCAAGTCATCAGGGACTATTTAACAGCTGCAAAATGTGACTCCACTTGTAATTGTAACTGTATCGAAATTCACCAGACAGGTTCTTAATTATCTTTTTGGGGATTGATCTTTTATAAAACAAGTGGGTTTTATGTTAGCTGTCATTAGTAATGCTTTGTTAAACTGCAGCTTAGACATAATTTAATTAACTGTTGCATTCCGCAAAATTATGAGAGCCTATATACTATGAATGTTATCGCGGTCATATGCCCTAAAATTATTTTGCCAAAATTTATAGTTTGTAACGTAATCAAATCGTAACGTGTGTAACTATCTATATTATGTCTTCTTAACATATATAGAATGTAATATACTCGTATAAAATATTTTTAGAAATGGCTTGCCTACTTCCCGAAGTGGCCGGTGTGCGCAACCGTTTTTAAATACAAATGTCAATCTTCTCGCTACACACAAGCACTTCAACTAAGCAAGATAAAGATCTAAAATATGTGTTGCAACATTTCAAGAAACATTCTGCAACTATGCTACGAACGACCATTGTTGTAAGGACATTATTTTGCAACTCGCGCATGGAGGTACATACTAGATTGTTTCAGCATATGTACGTTCAATTTCAAACATTCACAGTAAATACGTATGCTTGTCCTTTAACCTCGTGTGTTCTAACACAAATACACATATAAACATAAGATATAACCATGTTTGTACATTAGCATTGTACATGTATTGGATATTGGAGATAATGTTACTTTTTAACTAACAAGACAGTTTAAAACACGTGTCTGAAGTTTCTTTTCTCGTATTTAGACAATGTGTGGTAATACAGTAACGAAAGAGTGTGTCCATGTAACATGTAAATGATACTCATTAGTCTTTATTTTCCTATGTTATCGTATGAAGGATTTAATAATAATACATTGTAATGTACCGACAATTATTACTGGTCATACGATGAGTGACACCTTTGGCGTGAGCTGGAGGCGTGCCTATCAATATGTTTATCCGTACCTATGTTGCATTTAAATGATGCTTGTACAGGAATATAATTTTTGCTCAGTCAGACATATGCAGGCAATGTTTAGTTATATAAAGGGCGTATTGTCAGATTTCTTTTTACTGTAGACATTACAATAGTACACACTTGAGTAATATTAATAGGTTCTAATTACAAAATCGTTACTTTATGTAGATCATTTATATAACTTAAGAAGATATATGTGTGAGTGTGTGTGTATAAATGTCGTTGGAATAATATGATTGCAGTTTGTCGTGGTTGATCTTTGACAATCCACGATGTATCATATAAAACCCTGAATGTATGATAATTTTTAGAAAGCTACTTCTCTTTGAGAACCTTTTCAGTAGCGGTGGCAAATTCGATACACATACCAACGACGTATACATGTAATTTTGCATTTAATTAAAATTATAAGAAAAAAATATGCACTGTAATCACAATTGGACGTTAAGTGAGCTCGCCGATCGTGGCATATTTATACACGACTCCATGCTGCAATTTAAGGCGTACGTACCGATTGCCAGCTTGATAATACTCTAAATATCTCCGGTTATATATATATGTGGTATAAATATGCGAACATTGCATAAGTAGATGTAGCGATTTTAGTTGGCACCCAACGGCACCATACAAGATCGGCCGGCATTGTGTAATAAATCCATTCACATGCCCTGCCTGCGGATTATGTAATATTACACATAATAAGTAAACATTCTTGACTGTGTTGTTAAATGCCGAATTAATAATAATAATAATGCCGAAATAAAAAAATTGTATACTGTGGAAATGTGTACAGTAATGCAATACTACTGCAAGCCAAGTACCTTATCTTATTAATGCAGGTTCAGATTGTTGTGAAATTCCTGGTCAGAATTTATTGAATTGGCGAGTCCGTTTAGAGGATTTGTGAAACACCTTCTTTGTGTTAGCTATAGGTTGGTCTGCCCTTGGATAGCTGAGCCTGATGACATCTGCCACAATATGAAACGCAGGCAGTAAACATGCAGCGACCAATGATGATAAAGTAGCAATTTAGGTTGTTATAGTTTGAAAGGTAACATAGCTACATTCTGTTTATGCTGTGTGAGTTTTGGAGTAAATTGTTACAGTAGTAGTTTGTTTTATAAATCTAATTTGTCACTAATCTATTGAAAATATCTATACATGTAATATCATAAAGGAAATAACAATAATATACCAACCGTTTTTGCATCCAGTGCCAAAGAAAAGGAACGCCCCAAAACGAAGATTAGTTTTGAGATCCATTCTGTATTCTAATTTTAATTTACATATGCAGACTGATTTGATTTCCATTCAATCGTAAAGTTTTAACTATCGTTTCATTATGATATATTAAGACCATTTCACAAAGCTTGTCTAAAGTTTTTTGAAACTAGATTAATTAACCATTAGAAATATGCACTATGTTTCGAGTAGCTTTAAGTTCTCAATCCGATAAGGGCCAAAAGTTTGTAAATTCGGTTTTGGCAGAATTACGTGCGTGTTCTTTTATGCGAGTATTATTCAAAGCTCCCGAATTTGAAAAATGTTCAATCGCCAATTACAAGATTTTTATTCGTAGGGAATAGAAATATCTCCGTGAAGCTATACAGCTAGAGTGTGACTCTCGTCGCTGGCGTTTTACACGATAAACACAGCTATTGGGCCACTGCAGTGGGTATTAAAAGCTTGCTAGAAGAAATGGAAGGAGAGTCTAATAACTTTGAGGATCTTAATTCCAATTAGAGAAAAGAGAAGAAATTACAGCTGCTCCTCACTTAACGACCTACCTGTTTAACGACCGCTCGGACATACGACCTCGACGTGCGAGAGTCTGCTTCGGGTATTCCCGGCAACAAACAACTGTTTAATGTGGGAAATACCCAAATACGTTTTGTTTATGCGATTTCAGAACGAACTTAAATTGTTTAATATATTGTTTGTTAGTGTTAATATGTTATTTTTTAAATTTTATATGTATTCTTATGTATTAAGTAAGAGATCCAAATTAAAACAAATACTATAAGTTTTCTTTGAAGTTTTTCTATATGCAATAAAAACCACGTTAGAAAGTAGTCCCGTGCAAATGCCGATTTAGTATTCTTAACGAGCCAAATATGCAAATATACCTGCCAAACAAATAAATAACATTCTCTTGAATTTTTATCGGAGGGTATACGATAACAGAAGAGTTTGAGGCAGTGCTCTACACTGTTACCATTCGGGGAAGACGATAATAATAATGCAAAATACCTTAATTTGAGGTAACATGATTTGCATATTAGTACCAATTCAAACCCCTTAATCCGAAAACTTGGGACACTATACAAAGGATTGTGTCTGTTGACATAGCGTAAACTTTAGTACGTAGTATTCATAATTCTTGTCTGAATCTTACAATTGACAATTTTCATGTAAGTGTTTCATTGATAGATTACCGTTTAGAGAAAAAGATATTGGTGTTCCTGGTATACATGCTACGTAAAAATAAACGAGATATTCTGAAAGCAATGAAACCATCACAAAAAAACAATTAGTTAGATTTTCTTTATCTAACTTCAAAGATAACGTCAGTATTGAACGTTACGTATCTAAAAAGAATAAACGAGTAATTGAGCTGAGCATTATGCATTATAAAACTGCCGTCAGTGGGGACGCTAAAAGGAAGGCAGTGTTGACTTGATTGACCGAATGGTATCAAAAATGCTCTAATACTCATTAAACAATTTCTGTTGTAGTAATAACTATACTGGTTTTTAAACAAATGATCTCAGGAATACAGCTTTATTTCGATTAATTTTTGTTGTGGCATTTAACGAGTTTAAAAGAACCCATCTCTGAGGTGCATGTACTACATATCTACCGTAGTTGTTTGTATTGAAGGAGGATTTTCTGATTACATTAATACCAAACCGAGAGCTGTGTCGAATAATCATTTTACTGCTTAAGGTATTGCATTCATCAGGGCAACAACTAGAACATTGCTGTCTAATCCCGCTACTCATGTTCATACAGCAATTGAACGTTGTATTTATTGTTTAATGTTTATTATTTTAATATTTGGCGCACAGAAACAACTATGTCAAACTTTTAAGAAATACAGCTTACAATGGTACACCGGTCTTGTACGTTTCATCCATTAGTGTCATACGATTTTGAAATTAGCTTTAGAAATACGACCGTAGTATTTGATACGTCAATAAATGTATATTTTTCAGGATAGCGATCTCTCTTCTCTTGGATTCTTCCGACATTCTCTACAATTTATTATCATGTAAACATATTCTTCGTTATAAAACGTAAACGTAATTATGAAATTTCAAGAAACATAGACAAACGTCTGCATTTGAATGAGAGTTCATAAATTATTTTCTTTTAATTCCTGATTTATTTCCACTTAGAGGTCAATAAAACAATAAATAATTAAATACCAATTTATTCCATAACATATAATAATATGTTTTCGTTGATGATTGTATATGCTGCATACCAAATGATAAAATTGAACATTTTAACACATATCATGATAGGTTAAAATTTACTTTTGAAAGAGAAAATCAAAATTCTATAAAATTTTTAAATGTAAAGATAATACATGATAACACACAAATAAAAACAAACTGGTACATTAAGACACTAGTAGTAGTAGGCTATTTTTCAAACACTTCGGTAAATTAAAAAAAAAGCGTAATTAACAGTTTAGCAGATCAGGCTATTAAATTAGCTCACCCTGATTTTAGAAAAGAAAATTTAAGCAAAGAAAAAACAATACTAGAAAAAAATAGTTATCCTAAAGAGCTTTACAATAAATGAATCACAAAAAGAATAAATAACATATATAACACAGGTACAAAATCAAATGATAACATATACCACACTATACCATATATAAACAATTTAAGCGACACAATAAAACACGAATTAAAAAAATCAGACATTCAGATAACTTTCATACCTACCAACAATAGACATTTATTCACAAATTTAAAAACACCTATTAAACATGGTAATCAAAGTAATGTCGTTTATAAATTAGATTGCAAAGATTGTAATAAATGTTATATCGGACAAACCAAACAATATTTAAAGAAACGAATTTATAACCATCAATACACTGTTACACATAACGCCACCGCTGAAACTGCTTTATCTAAGCACTCTAAAGATAGACGACATAATTTTGAATTTCAAAACACTAAAATTTTAAAAAAGGAAAATAATTATAAAAAAAGATTAATTTACGAAATGATATACATTAAAAAAGATGAAAACGCGGTAAATTTTAGAACGGATATTGATAATTTAAGCGTTATTTATAATAATTTAATTCGCGCCTGAATTTTATTAATTTTAAGCTCTTGACTAGGTTTTTTTGCCATGTTTTTCCCTAGTCCTTGAACAGAATTGTTAGAGCTTGACAAAAAATAGATTGATATACGAATAATTCAAATCATTTCAATTTCTAATGTTGTATTAAATCATTATTACTTGTGAATATAATTAAAATTCGATATATCAATGAATTCTTTGTTTTTTAGATAATTTTGTTGATAGGCATGGCAATTTATATTTATATTATTAGTAATTTGACACATATTAAATGTCAATTTCTTCCACTGAAGAAGTTATTTAACGAAAACATATTATTATATGTTATGGAATAAATTGGTATTTAATTATTTATTGTTTTATTGACCTCTAAGTGGAAATAAATCAGGAATTAAAAGATAAGTACATAAAGGTCAAAAAATACATATATTAATTATAAATTATTTTCAAAATTTTAACATCTAGTACGCACAAATATTAACAAACGCATGGTAGTAAAGGTATGTACATACAGTTAAACCACAACAAAATTAAGTTTCCATTAACTGAATGAAAATTGCAGGCAACTGAAGAAGTTTCCTTAAAATTTCTTCGAACTTTACATACGTAGAAGGTAATATTTCTATTAAATCGCGGTTTTATGTATAAGCATCACTTGCATATACATACATATGTACATATATCAAGCGGTTGTATCGATTTCCAAATTTATATCTGCTAATAACTAAATAGGCAGTCACGAGTTTATTTATTTTATTATTATTTCTCAGATGATGGCTAAAATTTAGTAAATACTTACCTAACAACTATTCACCTTAATACCGCGTATCGTTGAAGCAAAACGATTTCTTGACTCCTGCAGCGGTGAAATTTTGCCTGACCATATAATTAATTTCATAGCATTTCATGATGTCAGGTCTTCTTGTGAGGTAAATCGCTTGCCTCTTGATTTCCTAAAGCGATCCAAGGAAATACATGCGAGCAATACAAAAAGCTAGACCTGACTATAAAAAGGCTAGACAAATGTCTCATACTTTAGACAGTGTGTCGCATGGCAGTTGCATACCTGGAATGACGACAGCGTTGTTGTGTGAAAAAAACCGCTTTAATCGGCTTTATTGCTCTAAAGACTTCAGTGCTTTTAAAATAAATTGCTGCTTAAATACTGTCTTGCTAATGTGGTTTGATTTCCCTTCTTGCGCGTGATTCTATACATAAGGTTTACATATAGTTACCAATCCCGTAGTACATACATTCTCACAAACGCAATATAAATATTTCCGTGGTACATAATTAACTTCTGGGGTTCTGTTAATGTAAAAGACCGTTTACCTTATCATTAGAGTACTGTATTGAACCTAACACATGGAATTAAAGCTCTAATTATTGTTAATTTAGAGCTATACATATGTATGCAGTAAATATGTTAATTTTGCTAGACATCTTATAATAAATAAATCCGTTTCGTCCCAGATATCCTTCTACTTGTAGGTGAATAAAACGGGAATGAATATTTTCGTTAAAATACTATTTCAGTGAAAGAAATTGATATTTAATATTCGAGTCAAATAACATTAAAATATATAGCCATGCCTATTACTAAAAATGTCTAAAAACAATGAAATCATTTATATATGGAAATATGCTTGCATTCTCGAAAATATATTTTACCCACTCCCCTTATAGTAAGCATACCATTAATACATTGTTTCTACGGACGTAAGTTGGTTTTACTGAAATGACTGTGATTGTTATGACAACGGGGCGTAAGTAATTTACTTACGTCTTCTAGGGAAAAAGTGCATCAAAACACGTGTGTTTATAAACAATTGTATATAGGAACCCCGGTAGGAATTGCCTAGTAACGTTTCAGATGTGTCTAATTTATTAAATTCCGAGGCAGTTCACCGTTACTGTTTATCATGATTACATTTAATTTTTGAGGATTTTATTGTCTGGGGAGTGGGAAAAATGTTGTAAGCAATTCGGGAGGTAACATTTACCAGTCTTGAACTCTATTGCAAGTCCTCGGGCAAGCCCTCGGACGCAAACTAGTCCTCGACTAGTAAATGTTACTTACCCCCTTATAACTTAAATAACTATTTTTAATGTGTGGTGGGTGCTGAGTTGCGGTGACTTCTTACGCCGTATCGCTTGTTTGACCATCAATGCAACTCTCGAGGCGTAGTTTTTGTATGTGTATAATTGTTTTTAAATGGCGTTGTGACAGCATTATACCGCCTTTTATAATATTTCTCTGTTAACCCAACAGCTAACGGCAGGTCGATCGGATTCCAATTCTCAAAGTGAAATGTCACCGTCCTTCCGGAGAATTGAAGCCTATCGTTCCGCAACAACGATAGTCCGCTGCCTAGCCACTGCTGCTCTCAACCCGTTTAATTTTCATTTTACTGGTGCCTTATGAAGCATTATGTATTTAACTACATTCTGCAAAATTCTGAACACATTAACAACAACACGGTTTCCCAGTATTCAAGACTGAAGATCCTAATAACATATCAAATAATATGTGTAACAATAATCTCTGCAACTGCACGAATATCACCAACCTCAACTGTTTCACAGAATAGATGCGATCCAATATTGGATTGCAAATAATCCCAACGGATGAGTAAATATAATATGTATTATGTGTAAGAAAGGAAGTATCTAACATGATAAGCAGCGTAGTTTATTAGAAAAATTAAAAGCATAGATTTCGCTTTCAGTTTGGATGGTATACTAGAAGTTTAAGAGTTACGAGTATTATAGATTCAAAGTTAAATTTAATTTGCCAAAACTGTAAAGATTTCAGCATATTAACCAGATATTAACGATTTGGTAGCAGATGTTTTCTGAATTTCTTAATGTATGCTTGTGATAGTGTATATTTTCAGAGAAGGTATTATTATTTCGGAGTGTTAGCCGATTCAATGTTGCCTTATTGGATATTAGGCAAAACATTTTCAGTATTTTGCACACTTCTGAGCAATAACATGTTTATTATCTAAAACTAATATGTATACTTTAAAAGCTAAGAATTTATAGTTCTAAATATGTTTGGACATATTAACCTTCCGATGACCAGGTGAAATATGCAGCAAAAAAGACCAGGTGGGGTCAGTTACTGACCCCATAAAATTTTAGTAAATAAATCAACATAATAATAATAATAATAATAATAATAATAATAATTTTTTTTTTTTTTTTTTTTTTTTTTTGATGAGGAAAAATGCCTTAACGCACCATCAGGGACGAGACCCGTCCCCGGTTGGGGCTCGCACCCATAAAAAACCTCACTTTGTCAGGTGTAGAATCCATCCCGGAACCGCTGGTCGCATAACTTCAGGATGGCACCTCGTAGTTAGCCTCGATCGGCTGCCTCCATTGCTTGGGTCTCTCTCTTCTTCTCCTTCAGCACCTTCTCGACGAACGTGGCGATCTTCTGCCAGCGGTCGTGTCCGGACAGCATCGTTTGCACGACGTTATCCGGCGTTAGAGGTCCTACTTGTCTTGTAGAGCGTCCCTGTAGTCACTCCACCTCTCGCATTCGAAGAAGGTGTGGTGAGCATCATCTTCCGCAGAGTCGTGATACTGACATGTCGCGTTCTCTGCTATACCCATTCGAGCCAGGTATGCGTTGAAATACCCGTGTCCGCTAAAAAACTGGGTGAGGTAGTAATTTTCGCCGTGATCTCGGTCCATCCACTCCGTTAGGTTGCGGATGAGTCTGGCCGTCCACCGTCCTCTCGTGTCGTTCTGCCAGCGCTCTTGCCAACATTGTCGTGTGAGCGCTTTAGCGTCCACTCTTGCTTGTCGTGCACCGACGTCTCGTCGTGTCTCGTAGACTCTCTTTTTTCTTGAGCCAGTAAGTCTATCGGGGTTACTCCTGGAATCACGAGCACCGCCGGTTCGGAAACCGTACGGTATGCGCTGGCGATCCTGAGTGCTCCCCGTCGCTGTACTGAAGCCATCCGCTTTCTGTACTTGTCCTGCCGTAAGGTGTCAGCCCAGATCTCGCTTCCATACAACAGTATGGAATGGGTGACGGTCATTAGCAGCCGGCGTTTACTCGCCGTCGGTCCTCCAACGTTGGCCATTAGTCGGCTCAACATCGTCGTTACTTTAGCGGCCTTATCGCTCGACGACTGAATCTGTTGCCAGAAGGTCATCTTGCTGTCGAGCCGCAGTCCGAGGTACTTCACGGAAGTTGTAGTGGTTATGACTTCCGTATCCACCGTCATCTCGATCTCCCTAGGGATTCGTCTCCTGGTCAGTAGAACGACCTCGGTCTTCTCCGTTGCCAGGGTCAGGCCGTGTTCGTCCATCCATGTGGTGACTCTTCGCATTACCTGGTTGAGCCTTCTCTGGGCATCCGCCTCGTCACGCGCTAGGATGACTGCCGCTACGTCGTCTGCGTATCCTATCAGATACGCATCTTGCGGCAGCTCCATTCGGAGGATCCCGTCGTAGGACACATTCCATAAGTCGGGGCCCAATATGGAGCCCTGCGCCGCTCCCGCTGTTACCTTCTTGGTACACGGCCCGCCTGCGGTGTCGTAGACCAGCTTCCTGTCGCTAAGATAGCTGCGTATCATCCTAAGTAAATAGGATGGCGTGTCGAACGTGTTCTGCAAGGAGTCAAGAATGACGTCCCATCTCGCCGAGTTGAAGGCGTTTCTTACGTCCAATGTGACGAGAATAATAATAATAATAATAATAATAATAATAATAATAATAATAATAATAATAATAATAATAATAATAATAATAATAAACTCGTTTATTCCATAATACAATAAAAGTGTAGAATACGTCAATTGATAAATACATACATATATAGACTACAACAAACATAACACATTTCCTACAAATAATACAAGCACAAACATGTATGTATAGATAAAAGAATGTACTATATTATACACGGTACCCCAAAAAATCTTCTATCGTGTAAAATGTTTTGCTAGTAAGATATTTTTTAAAGTTTGACTTAAACTATACTGATGGCATTCGCTTTAGGTTCTGTGGCAAGTGGTTGTATATTTTAATACATTGCCATACAGCTTGTTTCTGAACATTGGTAAGAGTTGTTTGGGGCGGGAGTAGTTGATTGTTTGCTTTACACCTAGTGCTGCGTTCGTGACTTATTTCATATTTCTTAAAAATATCAGTATAGTACTGTTTTACAAATATTGCTGTTTCTAATATATACATAGACGGTAAGGTAAGTAATTTGTTTTCTCTAAATACCGGTTTGCATGAGTCTCTAGGTTTTAGTTGGAAGACAGCTTGTATGCAAGCTTTTTGCAGTACAAAAATTCTGTTGAAATCCGTTGCGTTTCCCCACAGTACTATTCCATATTGTAGCCGGGCTTTAACACACGCGTGATAAACATTTAATGCAGTATCGACATTTACACTTCGGGAAATCACTCGTAAGCTGTAACAAAAACTACCCAACCTTGAAGCGAGATCCCGAATATGGGGCATCCAAGACAACACATTGTCGATTACCACACCAAGAAAACAAGCATGGTCCACACAGGAAATTGATTCTCCGCCGCACTCAATTTGAAGTTCTTATGGCGATATCTTAAAGGGTAGAATATTTGTTTTCTTTGTATTCAATTTTAAGTTGTTACTTTCGCACCATTTTATCATACTGCTAAAATTTCTTTTAAATGTTCTTTTTATTTTATCACTGGAATTTTGTCGAATAACGTATGAGGTGTCATCGGCGTAAAGAATTGCAAGCCCATCAATAACCTGCGGTAAGTCGTTGATGTATAGCAAAAACAAGAGTGGGCCAAGGATAGAGCCTTGGCGCACACCAGACTGAACTGACCTCCAAGAGGATGACATTTCAGCACCAGATGCATCGCAAGTTACCACCGCCTGCTCACGATCCGTCAGATAGAATTCAAGCAACGTCAACGCTACACCCCTAATACCCATCACCTCCAACTTGTGCAAAAGAACCTGATGGTGCACACAATCGAATGCCTTCGACAAGTTCATAAAGGCACATGCCGTAACTTCCTTGTTAGCCATTCCAGTCAAAAGTTCCTGCAGCAATTGAAATGTTGCTCTGACAGTAGATCGCTTCTTTATAAATCCATTCTGATTTGGATGTAAAATATCGTGTTTGATCATAAAATTAGTAATTCTGCTATATATAACTTTTTCTATGACTTTGGAGATGTTCGACACCAGCGTGATGGGTCTATAATTATCAATGTCCTCCCTTGGTCCCCTCTTGTAGATAGGTTCAACAATGGAGCGCTTCAATCTTTCAGGAAATCTGCCCGTGTTGAACGCCGTATTTATGATGTGAGTCAGGGGAGACACAAGATACTCGGCACAAGTCTTGAGCAAGGATACTGGAACTCCATCTTCACCCGTCGCCTTAGTGTTGTTGAGGGTACGAATAGCGCTGCTTACCTCATAATGATCTGTCAAATATAATGCCAATGACTCAGGATCATATTTAACCCCTTCTGTAACTACCTCATCATTGTGCTTGCTACCTGCAGTTAAGTCGATGAAGTGGTCATTAATACTATTCAGGATCTGAATGCTATTGTTGTTATTAGCGCCGAGATCCCTCAAGTCGAATCCCTGCTCTCTCACAGATCCTCGAATCTGCCCAACAACCTCCCACATTGCCTTACACTTATTATTGGAGCTATCTATATGCGTTGCAAATGAAGTTCTTCGTGATCGCTCAATTTCTTGCTTCAAACGTTCACAAAAAGCATTGTACGTGTTTCTCTCTATTTCATTCTTTTTTAGTCCTTCATACAATTGTCGTTTGATAGCACATATATTTTTAAATTTATCAGTCAACCATTTTTTCAGACTTATTTGAGATCGGAACAACTTTTTTGTTTATGTGTTTGTCAACTATCATAGTGACTATTCCTATAAAGTTATTATACCAAACGTTTACTTCAGAATTACACGTAACCGATGTCCAATCAACTGTTTCAAACTAATGTTTTATTACTTGTAATTTATAATCAGTAAATTGTTTTAGCTGTATCTTTCTAGTTTCGTTTATCGTTATGTGCAGAAATGATAACATCACTTTTATAACTTGTTATGTTTGTAAAAATGTTATCTATCAGTGTTTGTGATCGATCGGTAACTCTCGTGGGACTGTTGATGGTTGGGTGAAGATGATATATATACCATAAGATATCCAGAAAAGATTCCGTAAGTCTTTCTCTCTTCGCTAAATCTATATTAAAATCGCCACTCAGTAATATTGTAGCTTCCATTGCAACTTCTTGTAGAATAGCATTCAAGATCCGCAGGAACTCCTCTGTATCGGCTGTTGGTGGTCGATAAATGTTGATAATGACCAAATTTTGATTCTTAATTTTAATAGCACTACATTCCAGTACTAGTTCCTTATTATTTTCTTTTAAGGACTCAAGCTCAATATACTCAGTTCCGATTGGTACTAGTATGCAAGATCCACCATGCAGTTTTAGATGTTCTGCTGAAGCAAGAAGCCATCTGGAATCCATCAGGAACAGTATTTTCATTAGATCTTAACCAGTGTTCGCTCAATGCAATACCGTTTACCGGTACTTTTAGATTTTCAACGAAGAGTAATAAGTCATTGCACTTATTTGGTAGACTTTGTATGTTTTGATGCACTAACGTGAAGTTGTATATATCCTTTTTATTATTTCTAAGTTCTCGTGCCTTTTTTATGTCTTTGCCCATGGCGTCATTTCCTTCCGAAAATGTCGAAATTTATATGGCCTAATTATAACATTAACAGGCCACAATTCAGGTTCAAACATGCTTTCATAAGTGTCTTCAGCAACTGCAATCTTGAACGCTGCTATATCGGTGTTTCTTATCTCTAGTTTGGAGCATTGTGTAACATTTATATTATTTTCCATCAAATATTTGTGAACATCATTCTCGGTAGTAGTTTTTAATAATTGCGAAACGAATATCCAACGTCTATTTTCGGCCGCAGATATCGTCGTGTCATTTCTATTCCCTCGTATAGTTTTTGTTTTATTAGGATTTCTTCTCTCTGGTTGGAGATTCCCTGTTTTTATATCCTTCATGCCCAGCTGTGTCTCTTTTTGTTTTTCTGAATGTTCGAGGTTATTCACCAATGTGTGTTTATCCTGTATGGTTTGGTTTTTGTTACTTTGCGTACTTAAGCTCTTTGCGTACGATTTTGTATACTTACTGCCCTCTGTTAAAATATTTTTGGACCGTGTTGTCGGACCTCGCAAAGTTGTCTGCTCCACTTTATTTTGTTGCTGAGAGGGAGAGCTAACCTCCAATTTCTTAATAATGCTATTTTGTTTCTCAATTTTAATCGATTGCTCGTAAATAATGCTGAACATTTTGTCCATTTTTTTATACATATCAAGATCCATATTAGATAGGTATATAACAAATATTCATTATTATCAGCGTAATACATCACAAAATACCTGTCCATTGCCATAAAAACATACTTTTAAAAAGAGAAAATTCAAATTCAACATATACTATAAATTGCAAATTGCAAAAACTGAATGTTCAAATAGGTACAATTAGTTATTATTTCCATTGCATGAAGTACATATTTTTATTTCATTAGGGTAATGTGATTCTTGCAAATAAACTTAAGTCATTTATCACATTTATTCATTGTTTTCCTATCTAAATTTCTGGGATATATGACGCAACGATCTCGTGTTGTAACAGTTTCCATGTTTTTATTTGGTTTATTCAATTCTTGTTCATTCTGAGTGACATCAGTACCCAAAATCATTGTTACGGCATTTTCTATGTATTAAGGTAAATGCTCTCGAGGTCGTTGAGCGATTAGAGGTTTTACTAACGCCATTCCCAAATCTTCAAGAAATAATCACCTTTTGAACTTTTTACCTTTCACGTACCCTTGGTGTTTTGCTAGTAAAGAGAATAAATGCAGTGATGGTTGCCAATTCTACCATGTGGAAGAACAAAAGTAATGGCCAGCGCATAGTTTTACGAGAACATGCATAATTTTCCTACTTTGCGATCCAAAGAATTAGATAACTATGGTAGTACACTGACGGCCACGTGTGGTAACAAAGTGACCAAAATAAAAAAAAAATTCTGAAATCAGTAGGTACATTGACGTCAACAATAAGTAAACGTACTATAATTTAAATAATGTCAAAAAACTCGGTTACAAAACAAACATGCAGCTCCAATATTAAAAATTGAAAAAATACTGCCATAATATACGCAATGGGGTCACAAAATGACCCCACCTGGTCATCCGAAAGTTAACCGACATGCAACACTCTGTTTACATGCTATCATTATTTGATAGGATGTGAAAAACCTCTTAGTAAATGCATAAAGCTTAGCTAGCTCCCTGAAATATATTTCTCACAACAATGAAAAAATGAGCTATTGAAACGAGGACTGCTTTTTATAGTTTGCAATTCTGTATTCTATCTACAAATATATAACATAAAATTGAATTATCATCTTAACTTAATATAAAGAGTCCCTCTATATATAGTAATTCCATCAGCAAGTGTGTTTGTTGACCAATCCGCCTTTTTTATTGTTTTTGAGTGAATGACATGTTCAAAATTATTTTCCTATCAATAATACTCATATAGAAAACACGTATGTATGTATGCATGTATATGCATGCATGTGATGTAGAGACACGAACGAAGGCGATAACCTCCATATGGTTATTAACAGGCTGTGGTTTATCGTTGTGTAGGATTTTATTACGTCTCTCCGGTTATCCGAAATAAAGGAGACTATTATTAAAAATATCTCGACGAAGGCACGAAGGTCACTTGCCTCATATGTTACATTAAGAGGCTGGGTACACTTTAAGTCCTTAATTCAGATTCCAGCTCTACAACTTCAACCGTTTCTTCCCTCTCCGGTTTCTTCTACGCTACTTCTGCGCTCTGTATGCATCTCTTCGTTTCTCCGCCTATAACAGGTGTTCGCCGTGACGCAATCTTTCTTTACACCAAACGGTAATGAAAATTTATGAATTAACTGTACTCGGGTCGTAATTATTACAAAAAAAATCTATGTAATATTTTATAGTATTAATCTTAAACTGTTATTATCCATGACAAATCATGAAATCTTCAATGTTCCTAAGCTGTGTTAGAAAATTTGAGACGCTCTCTGACTATTACAAAATATATTTTCCTAAATTTTAGTCAGGCTAGAGTCAATGAGAAAGAAAGTACTGTCACACCGGAAGACCGTTATGCTTTAAAAATGATGTCAGAAGATAGAATACATTAAATATACGTATACATATACACATATGTACATAATTTCCCACAGTTCTATATGCTAATATTTAAGATCGTCACCTTTAATACTTTGTAGCGCAGTGCAATGAAACATGAGATTACACAAAAACAATGTGTACCTTATGGTGAAGCGTGTTCTACTTACCCTAGTCACATCAAATTGCATAAACTCATTTTATAACAAAAAGATCAAATTAAAATTTGTTATGTTTAATAAGTTTGGTTCAAGCTACTGACTAAAAGTCTAAAAGTCTAAATATATTGTCAACCTTCTATAATCCATCACCATCACTATGATATTGCGTACTTATTTCACGGTATTTTAGGATGATTTGCTCAATATATAATTTAGAGCAACTATTGCATTTAACTGCGTAAACGATGTGATTTTGCTGTTCTGTCAGTATCGGGAATTTCAACTTAGTGAATAATAATAAAATATAAATCTTATTATTATTTACATTCCTGGCCTTAGTGATAAAATAAAAGTTTTACTCAGATATAACTTGAAAATATCATTTACTTCACCTAATTCATGTCAGAAATATTTCACCACATTGAAATCCTCGATACCGAGGAAATATTTTTTTTATTACCTATCCTTTTAATCCCGGATATCTATCCCTTTGTAGACCAATAATACAAGAATGAATTAAAATTCAACTTGTTTCAAGAACACAATAAATTATATTTTCGTAAAAAAATTCTTTTCATCCCAAATATCCTTTCATTTCTAGGTCAATTGGTGAATAGCACACGTGCTTGCAGTCCTATTTCATCTAATAATTGTTAAATTCTCGATATTAATCGGGGTCGTTTAAGTTTCCATGCAGACTTGTCAAGAAAATCTTCGTGTTAGCTTTGTTTCGGAATGGTTGGGTGTATACGAATAAGCGTTTATATCTTAAAAGTTTAACACGTTATAGAAAACTGTCACTGGCCAAAGGGCAGTCTTGCAACGTCACCGCTCTGACGCAGCTGGTCTACAAGTTACAAATCAATTTTTATATAACTATTCCTTCACCTGTGATATCCTACTTTACTGTCAATTGCAATGATATTAGTGACGCCAATTTCAGCTTATTTGGAAGAAAATGTATTGTCAAGTTCTTCAACAAAATTTTCTCGTAAATTGTGAACTTTTGTGAGCAGTCTAAGTGAGCTCCGACATAGGTATCCAAATTGAATATATGACATCTTAACATCCACAAAAACTTTATTCGGTATTTGTTACAATCAGCAACATACTCCAATAATTTTTGTTGCGCTACTATACATAAGTTTCGACCATTTTGAAATTAGTTGCGAAAGTTTTTAGTATAAATATTTATTAATTATGTAATAATTCTTATGAGGGTATATCTTACAAAGAATTTTGGACGTTTTGTCTCAGTTCTGGTACCGCATAGTTTTAATTCGGACAGAAGACGAATACAAAGTTGCATATTTACATTTTTGCTAAGTAATTTATTCTTCTATTTCATTATCTTACCTTTATCAATACGAAAGTTATTTGGATCTGCTATCAAGCTAATGCCATAATTTAAATTATGATGTTATGTCTAGGTAAGTGAAACTAGTTTTCTTCATTCCACTATCGGCGCACATTTACATCACCACCATTTCGTACTTTTGAAATAAAATTAAATTAAACTCCTGTTAATATTTTACCTTGCTTATTTTATAATTTATCCGGCAACAATTTTAAGAACACTTTTATATTTAAAAACATTCTTAGCAAATTAATGCAAGTTTCTAAATAAAATTTATGCGTCTCTTGTCCTGATGTGACCACATGATATGATAACCTAAGCCAACAGAGACAAAAAGCTTTTGACCACAGCAAACTGATATTGCAAAGATGTTCCATGTGGGAAAACATACAAAATCAGAATGCTGTCTGATGATATGGCGATGAAGTATTCAGTTTTGTAATTACTTAAATAGAAATTTTGTAAATTTGAGTTGATTCGAGGGGAGTATTATTATTGTGGGGTAAAATGAGTTAATACTCAGAAGAATGCTGTGTAGAGTATGTCCCAATTAACGAGCCTCGCACAATTATTGTTTTCGTGCTAACAATAATTAAAAAATGTGTGGATGATATTTATAGCCATTAATATATATATAAATATAGCCACCTTTTGAAAACACCTCCCACTGTGCAAGGTATTCAATATGAGTGATGGTGATCGAATTTATATAATTTTTAAATGGAATAGCCTATGTAGTTTACATGTTTAGCTTCCCAATCAATAGATTCGTCGTAAACTATAGATCCATTTTAAATTTTTTATGGTAGACGCAGCTGTAAAGGCTTTCTAAGCTGTCTTGCTTGTCAGATTACCTCTACAGCTCTTGCTGTGTAACTTGTGTGTGTAAATCTATTTTCGTGGTTTTATTCAACATTACCATACTGTAAATAATTTTGGATTGTTCATTATGTCTCAAGAGTGGATTGTAATTTAACAGAAGTACCGATCCAATGAGACGTTGCAACAACCGTCATTTATAACATTGGAACCTTAGACCGTAAGCATCATAAATGAGTGATTGCAAAATATTAATAAAGACTCTGCTGTATTTACCGAAGTATTTTTCCACCAATCAAAGCTTGTCGAATAAGTATTATTAGTATATGTGCTTGCATGCTTTTACTGGCTATAAAGTCAGTTCATACATGTTGCTAATAGTTTTAGTAGGGAAGTATGTTAGCCGGAAGAGCCTGTACATTTTTCAATGTGCGCTAATTTATTGTACATTTCTTCAGTTAATTTTACAACAAACGAATTTTATACCACTTTGTTGACGTACACAATATTGTAAATGTGTTCAGGAAGGAAGCTGTAAAACTGAGCTGTAGCAGTGGCGAACTATTATATCGCATTGTATTGAGATTTACAATGAAGTAGTCGAATAAGTATTATTAGTATATGTGCTTGCATGCTTTTACTGGCTATAAAGTCAGTTCATACATGTTGCTAATAGTTTTAGTAGGGAAGTATGTTAGCCGGAAGAGCCTGTACATTTTTCAATGTGCGCTAATTTATTGTACATTTCTTCAGTTAATTTTACAACAAACGAATTTTATACCACTTTGTTGACGTACACAATATTGTAAATGTGTTCAGGAAGGAAGCTGTAAAACTGAGCTGTAGCAGTGGCGAACTATTATATCGCATTGTATTGAGATTTACAATGAAGTCAAAATATGCGTCTATGTCTCTAATTCATATCGTGAAGTTGTTGACGATGGGTGTATAATTGAACGATTGTTTGGGCTGTTTCCATCGTCTATTGGATGATAATGATCCGACGTTTCGGTGAACTCTCTATCACCGTCTTCAGGGTAGCTCTGAAAAGAGCTGTTCGTCTCTAGTTTACTCATTGATAAGTTCGCTAGAATCGAGACAAGTAACACAGAAGAAACAAACGCTTGTACCGAAGTATACTAGTGGATATATTCTCTCCGACTGAGTTTCGATGTACAGTTGTATTTCCGCACTATGTGTCCCCCTATATAAGTGAGAATGTCAAAACTCACCTTTCGTGCATGTGTGGGGATTTCATGACATTTGACCGGTTGTGCGATGGTGCAGTCGGTCATTGTGGAACCGGAATATTCCCTGAGATTCCGATAGGCCTTACGCGGTTCGACGCAGTTTCCGTACAGAGGTTCTACGCAGTTTCGGAAGTTAGTTTGTCTTTATGTGCCCGTTTGTCTGCGATTGTTTAAGTTATCTTTGAGTATCGGTAGCCAGACGCTATTAATCTCAAGGCTTGGTGTACTGATGGCATCAGGTGTTGTGGCCATATATGCTGTTTCTTTGAGTTTTCTTTTTGTTTGATTGTCCTCCTTTTCTAGGACTATTGCATTTTGCCATGCGATCTTATGTCCTTCTTCCCAGGCATGTTGGGCTAGGCGAGATTTTTCGGTTTCTCCTAAGCGGACCAATTTTTGGTGTTCTTTGATCCTGATATGTAGGGGTCTGCCTATGTCTCTAATGACACGGTTATGACTGATGGTGCTATGTATGTATAAATAACAGATGCATATTTTAGTACATCACAAAAAGTACTACTTCACACACAAACAAATAAAGAAATTAAAGACAACGCGTTTCAATAACGGATATACTGTGATCAATATGATTACAATATTAAATTTAGATCTATAAGTTAATTATTGTAAATGGTCCATCCGTCTCATTTCATTAATCGTCTAGACGAGGTAACTAATGGACTGTGTGGAATAGAACCGTTCTTACAGTTCATTAACTTCGACATCTTTTTGATTACAATTTATTTAGTAAATCTATGATTTCTCCAAAGGTTTATTTTTTGGATTACAGATAAAATAACGCAACTCATAATATAAAATAAATAATTAACTGAAATGTAGCTGAGTTTTAATAAGAATTTGGATAAGCAATTACCACACAATCTGAAAGGAGGGCGAAGGTCACTGTTTAAATATATATTTTTTTATTATTATAGCATATGTATGTAGGTATGTACCTACTGTAGTTATTGGCAGAGTATTTTTCAAAAGTTTAAAATTTCTATACTTTCTGTAAGTTAAGCCTAGCAGCGTAATGGGTGCTACAATTCACAATCACAAATCTTAGCAAAGGGAGAAAGAAGTTTAATGCAAATGAAGTTAGAAAACAATAAACGGAATAGATCCATATAAGCATACTCAATGCGAAGAATTTAATAGGTAGGTTACCTTATTTTACAAATTCGAGTTTTAAATGTTGCATGTACTATTTGCTGAATATACAATAAGCTCTAGGTATAATATTATAACATATTCAGATAATAAAAAATGCTTATTTAATAACACGTAGGTATACGTTATTACAGCAATTTTAAAAGTTTCTAGCTATAAGTGAACACGTAATTCAACTAAAGAATAACTGCTTCTTAGATAGACACATAAGGTTTCCGCTTTTTCAATTTTTTTCATGTTGGTCACTATAACTACATAACTACAAAATTAGCACATAGTATAGACAAATTTAAAATAACATTTTATGTTAAATCCCCGAGAAATATTTAAAGTAATTCATACACCGAAACCACAAAGGAGGTAATAATTAGTACGAAGACACGGTGCCAATTACCTTTCGGCTGCAGCAAAACAATTAATTGTCCAGACACTGAACAAAAGTATGCAAATGAATGTTGTACCAAACAAAAAGCATATTTTTATACGAAGTGAGTCATTGTGTTGTTTAAAATTGCACTATGATAAAGCATGCATCTATGTATGTATGTATATGTGTATGTAGTACGTTCATGCACCAGTAATTCAATCCTTTTAAGTCTGTTTGTATGTCTGTCGTCGTTGTGTCGACGAGTTCTTTAACCGAATGTTTTCAGTCCTTGAACTCTACATGTTTACCAAATAATTTACACGATAGAATCGAACGTGCCGGGTAAAACGCGATATCGTGCAAACTTTTGAAACCGTGGAAAATAAACTTATTGCAAAAAACATCAAACTGTGTTTCAAGTTGGCGGTTAAAGGTGCTGTAATAAAGAGCAACAAATATAAGGCGGTATTATATTGAAGTAGTAGTAACATATATTAATTCACCTTGCGCTTTGCTAACGCCTTTGTACAAACCAAAGAAATTAAGCAAAAGGTTATTTTTTTATATAATTTAAGAAAAGAATTAGTCTATACACTTAATATTAGCAGACATATGTGCCATAGTATAATTAATATAAGCTTATTGGACGTATATTTAATTGAGGTGATGTTAGTTCTCATCAAAAAAAATCTAATCAAGCACGACTAGTTTCTAACGAAAAATATATCAAAAACCAACTATCTGTTCTGTTTTTCTCTCTAAGTAATGGACGTATCTACATGTAGTATTGTTGCTGTTGGAAGTTGGGGTTTATAACAAATACACTAACAGTATCCCACAGCTAAATTCTAGCAATTCCTAACTAGTTTTCAAATCGCAAAAGTTATTGTTTCTGTTAGACATAAACACCGAATACGCTTTGTCCTAAGTTGAATCTTATTTGGCAACGACGGATCCTCGCTATGATATAACGTTCTATGAAATCGGCTTCAAAAATATTAGAATAAAGGAGCTTCGTGCTAATTAGCAAACATTTTTTATCGTTAATCGTATCACCACATAATGTTCACACTCATTGACTGAACTTTTCTTTGCGATGCTAAGATTCAACATTCGATATTCAGTAGCTGCTTTGAAAATTCTTTATTCAAGATAACATCATCGTATTTTGATGGCAAAACTCTCCGTATCGTTTAAGTAGAAGCTATCATAAAAGAACCTGATAACATTGATAAAAGGATTCTTATTGAACGTAGTTTCAGCATAGAATAGGACACGTATAGGATATTTAGAATATCTTCAGGGTGTCTCGGCGATATCGTTCATTAGAAGTTTATGGGGTTAAAATATAAATTTGAAAATTCAGAATTATATACAATCGATTATGTTCTCTTTAATTAAAATATGACTAGATTTCTAGCACTTCCAGTTAGGCCAGAAATCGCCGTTTGCTTTGTTATCTTTTATGTAACACACTGTATACTTTTATATATTTGGATTTAGGTACTTATTTTTAAGCTTTATAAATATCTTTATTTTTTGCAATTCGATTTGGGCGCTTTGTAGTTGTTCGCTGTTTTTCTAAAAAAATTTCCTATAGTAGAAATTTATTCAAAGAATCAACTTAGAATTCATAACATGTTAAAACAACATGTTGGAGTATGTTTTGACGCCGAGAATGGTTGCCTACATTTTGTGGTTATTTTATTATGGCACGTTATCTCTGTGAAATTTTGAAAAACCATAACTTAATTTTTTGAAATAACGCCTCCATATTTTATTACTTACAATTAGTGGTCTTCGGCGTCCAATTTTACATCTTTTGTATCCCACATGTCTTATACCTAAAATTGATAGTTTAGGAGATAATTATGGTTCTTTAAAAATGCACACATAACTCATCGATACTTATCCAGTGTGCTGTGGAAAATAAGCGTTCTCGAAGATTTTTTGTCAAAGTCTAACATGAAAATCACACTTCGTCGTTTGATGTTTATGAATTAATAATTATCCGTTAAATGCCTTTACATTATTGGTATAAAGAGTTAAACTGGATAACAATAACGAAAACCATGTTTATAAAATCCACGGGTATCACATCTGAAGATCTTACAAGCTAATTTCACGGTCCTAACCGCCTTACCCACCTGTCTTCGAACATTGAGATGTAATTGATACCAACAGCGTCTTCTCAAGTTCAAAGGCAGATTGTCAAGAAAATCTTCAACCACAGTCCGTAACAAATTCAAGTAACGCACTGCCGTTAAGACGCCCTCATAAATGACGTAAGAGAATCTGCCATTCATCATAAAACAAAAGACATTGAAACTAAACCTGAACTGATAATTTCTTTCTCGGATCGCATGCTGATTGCCTAAAGCCCAAATATGGAAATTACGCCTTCACGCGAAAACAGATTCATCCGTCCAGATATTTTTTTTAAGTTCTCATCCTCATCACGTCGAAGACGTAGCATCTCACACAAGTTAACTCTGTCGTCAGGGTCTTGAAGATGTCTTGTACTATCGAGAACTTGTAGTCAGGTATGTAAGGAAAGTAATGCCTCTTCAAAATCCTATCCTAACAAATAGCAAGTAAAAACTTGCTATAACTGCATATCTAAGAGTTGTAGTTAAACTCACCAGTTCAACAATTTAGCAATTCTCACCTAATTATACTAGATCGTTAAACTTTATTTGCTTGCATATAAAAGTTATCTTCTACTACTAAAATTGCATTCAAATTTTGTGTTAAATATGAACGTTAAATTTTACATTTCTTCAGCTCTTTGATTTACTAAAGTAAGCATTTTGTCTTAACAGCAAACTAAAACAGAAAATTTGCGGTAACATACACTTACAGTACGATTCCTTCTACGTACGAATTTGTAGCAACTATCACACATTCTTTATTTAGTTCTCTAGTCATTCAACTATAGAATTCATCTAGGTTTCTATATATGCCTAATTTAAAATAATGAAAACTCCGCAATGCATGTGAAAACTTAGAGCAGAAGGAGGACAAACATGGTGAAGAAAACGAACGGAATTCAAAACAGATAACAATAATAATTACCCATAATATTCATAATTAATAAATAAAAATGCGATGGCCGAGAATCGAACTCGGATCAACTGCTTGGAAGGCAACTATGCTAACCATTACACATCGCTGGTTATTCTTAAAATTAGAAATGTAACTACGAAAAGCACATAGAATTTGCTTAATATTGTCTAAGTAATATTATAGTATTGAGAATTTATCTCGCGTAACGTAAGATTACGCTGTCGCAACGTATCTACATATATTTCCTAATAGCAACAAGTGTCTTAAAGTCTTTAAATTTTGCGCAGCAATCTGTAATAATTCGTTGGATATTGTCCGCTTTCTGTTACCTAATTCAGGTAACTTATTTTATACCTTATTCCCTTATTCAAAATTTCTTGATTTTCCAGTGTCGAGATGCTTCTACAAATAAACTACAGAAATAACCCTATACCTCCAATGCAACAGATTCTAATCACACTTCGTTTTTATGCTACCGGAAGTTTTTACATGAAAATTAAACTAATTTTGACTATAAAATACTTTCTGGGATTAGGTAATAGTTTTAATAGTGGGATAATAAGAAATCGAAAATAAACAGAATTCTACCTCTTTTATACTGTTTATGTCAACATGTGATAAAACTTAGCAAACGCTTGAGTTTACGTTAGATGCACCGTCAGAAGTCAAATTATGTGAATCTACATATTCTTCTCTATTTCATATATTTTTAGTATGTTATGTCTTTCTTTATTTTCTCCTAAACATACTACAGTGGCAAAAAAATCTAGTTGTTCCCAGTAACTAACCGAACTTTTAAATTTTATGAATGAACACAAAATTAGTAACCGCGCCAAGTAAATTTGATTGACAAGTAACTAAGAGAAACTTAATTTGAAGATGAGTAAACCGGGCCTAAAAAAAGTTTAAATTGTTAGTACGAAACAACAAATTTTGAACTACATAGTTCATAAGAAATCAAAATGTTAGCTAATTTAAAAATACTTGAGGTGAAAGAAATATAAAAAAGATAGTGGTGTGCTCTAAACACAAAACACAAAATCTATTACTCTGTGTCTTGTAATAAATAATAAAAAATTGCCATATTATACAAAAATGCGATGGCCGAGAATCGAACTCGGATCAACTGCTTGGAAGGCAACTATGCTGACCATTACACCACCATCGCTTGTTATTTGGGGAATTAGAAAGGTAACTACGAAAAGCGCATAGAATTTGTTTAATATTGTCTAAGTAATATTATAGTAGAGAGAATTTATCTCGCGTGCCGTTAGATTACGCTGCCGCAACGTATCTATATATATATGTTTCCTAATAGCAACAAGTGTCTTAAAGTCTTTAAATTTTGGGCAGCAATCTGTAATAATTCGTTGGATATTGTCCGTTTTCTGTTACCTTATTCAAAATTTCTTGATTTTCCAGTGTCGAGATGCTTCTACAAATAAGTTAAATTTTTTAAAATATCACCTAATGCAAAATTGCTTCAGAAACAAAATATATCGAAAAACTGCAACTAAACACCCACCACACATAAGAAAAAAAAACAATTTACTTTAAATACGAAATAAAAAATTTATTCAACCTCGGTGATAGTTTTGATTGTTATATAAGAATGCGATGGTTGAAAATCAAGCTCGAATCAAGTGCTTGGAAGACAATTATGTCGACCATTACACTGCCAGTGCCTATAGTATGTGAAATTGGAAAGGCAGTTACGAAAAACATGTGAGCAATTTATGATTTAGGACATCTGGTATTTGATTTTACTACCCTCTATTAATTCCTCAGTTATAACTGTATAAAGTTCCAGAGCAATATGTTACATGAAACTAACTGTGTCATCAATTAGAATTCGAAGGGAAGGAAAGTAATGGATACAACAAGAGAATGATATACTAAAATTTCGTTTTTGAACCTCTAAGATTTTGCTATTATAGTTTCTTGCTTCTTCTTGCTGCTTCTTGCTATAATAGCTTCTTTAGAGATGCTTACGGAAATAAGAGTTTGGTCAACGTATGAAAAATTACTTTAAAGCACCAATGATACCTAGTGATTCAATGATGCTTTAAAATAAATTTTAAATTGTTGGCGAATTCCTTCTGAATAAGCTATTAAATATAGCGAAAGCATAGCAGCTTAAAAAGGAAATGTCAGTATTTCATTACCCAGTGTTGTACCCATTACTTCCCTTCCATGTGAATTCCGTAGCAATGATTTTTTTGTAAATGCATAATATCTTTGTAAATGTTAAATGCATGTAATCCTTTAATATCTTCCTTTATAAGTTTAAAGCCCTGTTTATTCACCTTCCAGTAAAGTATCGAGAAACTCTAATGGTCAGATAAAGCCTTACTTGGCAGATAGGTGTTTATTCACAATCAAGTAAAATTTAACCGGGTAGTAAAATTACTTACTTTGCAGAAAATTTACTTGATGCTCAGTTACTCGTCAGCTACCCTACACAATGTTAAGTAAGACTAAAATCGAGTGGTTTGTGAGCTGTTGTATAGAAAAGTCAGTGGACGAGTAAGATGGATTTATTTGAAGACATTGACGATATTTTAGACAATTTTATCAATCTTATTAATTTGGCGAAGAGCGACCTAAAACCTTATCAAATACGTAATCGATATCAAACAGAAGAACATTTTAATAAACCTGGTGATGATGAATTTGTTCGTCGAGATAGAATATCAAAACAATCTGTTAATATTTTAGAACTAATTGAAAATCAACTTATTCGCAACTCAAATAGATATATGATGAAATATATTTGTGTTGACAGACTGCATTTCTATAAACTACAGAAATAATTCTATACCTCCAATGCAACAGCTTCTAATCACACTTCGTTTTTATGCTACCGGAAGTTTTTACATAACAATAAAACTAATTTTGACTGTAAAATGCAGTCTGGGATTAGGTAATAGTTTTAATAGTGGGATAATAAGTAATCGAAAATGAATAGAATTCTACCTCTTTTATACTGTTTATGTCAACACGTGACAAAACTTAGCAAACACTTGACTTTACGTTAGATGCACCGTCAGAATTCAAATTATGTGAATCTACATATTCTTCTCTATTTCATATATTTTTAGTATGTTATGACTTTCTCTATTTTCTCCGAAACATACTACAGTAGCAAAAAAATCTAGTTCTTCCTAGTAACTAACCGACCTTTTAAATTTTATGAATGAACACAAAATTAGTAACTGCGCCAAGTAAATTTAATTGACAAGTAACTAAGAGAAACTTTATTTGAAGATGAGTAAACCGGGCCTAAAAAAAGTTTAAATTGTTACTACGAAACAACAAATTTTGAATTATATAGTTTATAAGAAATTAAAATATTACCCAATTTAAAAATAGCTGAGGTGCAAGAAATATAAAAAAGATAGTGGCGTGCTCTAAACACAAAACACAAAATCTATTACCCTGTGTCTTATAATACATAATAAAAAATTACCATATTATACAAAAATGCGATGGCCGAGAATCGAACTCGGATCAACTGCTTGGAAGGCAACTATGCTGACCATTACACCACCATCGCTTATTGTTCTTAAAATTAGAAAGGTAACTACGAAAAGCACATAAAATTTGCTTAATATTGTCTAAGTAATATTATAGTATAGAGAATTTATCTCGCTTACCGTAAGATTACGCTGCCGCAACGTATCTACATTATATTTCCTAATAGCAACAAGTGCCTTAAAGCCTTTAAATTTTGCGCAGCAATCTGTAATAATTCGTTGGATATTGTCCGTTTTTTGTTAATTCAGGTAACTTATCTTCTATCTAAAGTCCCTTATTCAAAATTTCTTCATTTTCCAGTGTCGAGATGCTTCTATAAATAAGTTAAATATTTAAAAATATCACCTAATGCAAAACTGCTTCAGAAACAAAATTTATCGAAAAACTACAACTAAACACCCACCACACATAAGACAAAAAAAGCAATTTACTTTAAATACGAAATAAAAAATTTATTTCACCTCGGTGTTAGTTTTGATTGTTATATAAGTATGCGATGGTTGAAAATCAAGCTCGAATCAAGTGCTTGGAAGACAACTATGTCGACCATTACACTGCCAGTGCTTATAGTATGTGAAATTGGAAAGGCAGTTACGAAAAACATGTGAGCAATTTATGATTTAGGACATCTGGTATTTAATTTTACTACCCTCTATTAATTTCTCGGTTACAACTGTATGAAGTTCCAGAGCAATATGTTACATTAAACTGACAGTGCCATCAATTAGAATTCGAAGGGAATGGAAGTAATGGATAGAATAAGAGAACGAAATACTAGGATTTCGTTTTTGAACCTCTAAGTATTTGCTACTATAACTTCTTGCTTCTTCTTGCTGCTTCTTGCTATGATAGCTTCTTCAGAGATGCTTACAGAAATAAGAGTTTGGTCAACGTATAAAAAATTACTTTAAAGCACCAATGGTACTTAGTGATTCAATGATGTTTTCAAATAAATTTTAAATTGTTCGCGAATTCCTTCTGAATAAGCTATTAAATATAGCGAAAGCTTAGAAGCTTAAAAAGGAAATGTCAGAATTTCATCACCCAGTGTTGTACCCATTACTTCCCTTCCATGTGAATTCCGTAGCAATGATTTTTTTGTAAATGCACAATATCTTTGTAAATATTAAATGCATGTAGTCCTTTAATATCTTCCTTTATAAGTTTAAAGCCCTGTTTATTTACCTTCCAGTAAAGTATCGAGTAACTCTAATGGTCAGATAAAGCCTTACTTAGCAGATAGGTGTTTATTCACAGTCAAGTAAAATTTAACCGGGTAGTAAAATTACTTACTTGGGAGAAAATTTACTTGATGCTCAGCTACTCGTCAGCTACCCTACACAATGTTAAGTAAGACAAAAATCGAGTGGTTTGTGAGCTGTTGTATAGAAAAGTCAGTGGACGAGTAAGATGGATTTATTTGAAGACATTGACGATATTTTAGACAATTTTATCAACCTTATTAATTTGGCGATGAGAGACCTAAAACCTTATCAAATACGTAATCGATATCAAACAGAAGAACATTTTAATAAACCTGGTGATGATGAATTTGTTAGTCGAGATAGAATTTCAAAACAATCTGTTAAAATTTTAGAACTAATTGAAAATCAACTTATTCGCAACTCAAATAGATATATGATGAAATATACGTCGGGCTCGTGGCCTACTGGCTTGCACACTTGCCTCGTAGTCCGGCAGTACCGGGTTCGAACCCCGGTGCTTCCTTTCTGAGTTTGGTTTTCTGTAGTTTTCCAAATTCCACGACAAATGCGGAAAGGTTACATCTTAAGTCGGTCTACAGCCGCAGGCGTAATAATAACTCATGGCCAGCCGATGCCCCCTGTAATTGGCGCAAGCTGTTGGGGGATGCTAAGGCATGAATTATTATTATTATTATTATTATTATTATATTTGTGTTGACAGACTACTCCTCCAAACAATTTAAGCTTCAAAATGCTTCGTAATATAAGAATACTTACTTCAAAATCACAAATCATCAAAAAATGAAAGCTAATGCCGTATACACAAAATGGAAAATATATTTCCTCATACCCTACAACAATAATAAATAGTAACGCTATTATTTTTGATTATTAAATAAAAATGCGATGGCCGAGAATCGAACTCGGATCAACTGCTTGGAAGGCAACTATGCTAACCATTACACCACCATCGCTGGTTGTTCTTAAAATTAGAAAGGTAACTACGAAAAGCACATGGAATTTGCTTAATATTGTCCAAGTAATGTTATAGTATAGAGAATTTATCATGTGAATCTATATATTCTTCTCTATTTCATATATTTTTAGTATGTTATGTCTTTCTCTATTTTCTCCTAAACATACTACAGTGGCAAAAAAATCTAGTTCTTCCCAGTAACTAACCGACTTTTTAAATTTTATGAATGAACACAAAATTAGTAACTGCGCCAAGTAAATTTAATTTACAAGTAACTAAGAGAAACTTTATTTGAAGATGAGTAAACCGGGCCTAAAAAAGTTTAAATTGTTTCTACGAAACAACAAATTTTGAACTATATAGTTTATAAGAAATAAAAATGTTACCCAATTTAAAAATAGCTGAGGTGCAAGAAATATAAAAAAGATAGTGGCGTGCTCTAAACACAAAACACAAAATCTATTACCCCTGTGTCTCTCTCTAATAAATAATAAAAAATTACCATATTATACAAAAATGCGATGGCCGAGAATCGAACTCGGATCAACTGCTTGGAAGGCAACTATGCTGACCATTACACCACCATCGCTTGCTTTACAAAAATTTAGAAAGGTTGTATTCACGACCGCACTTTTATATACGGTACTGTTTTATCACGCAATAGATTTTACTACCTGGGCTGATGTAATTACATATGTACCTATAGCGACTTAATATTCAGTACTACATCACTTGCAAGTTTTCAGATTTCTGTTCTATTAAAATGAAACTTTTGGTGGTGATTTCCTAATTTCTCATAGCAAACCTAAACACATAGAACGTAGCAGCTAGAACTTGTAATTATATGCACTACATCCAAACTTGTAATGTAATATGTTAAACCTAGTTTAACCCTCGGGCTACCACAATATATATATAACTTAGACTACCAAAATAGGGTCAAATATGACCCAAATAGTTTATTGCCGAAAATCGAAGTTCTTAGAATGCTGTTATCTTGGCATGATATACTTTCAAAATAAGGCAATTTTACAATGTAAATACACATATATTTTAAATTTTTTAATACAATATGGGATATTTATTAGAGTACAACATACAAAAATACATATTTGCACAAAAACGATTTATAGTACTACTCGCCATCTTCATTCATTTGACAATACTTGCAAATGACTGTCTCAATCTTGTTACAATGCCTTGGACAAACAAACCTATTGCAAGAAGAACATCTTTTCGAATACTTTGAATCATTACCCCGACATTGATGACATCGTCCACGTTTGGATCTTGTTGATGTTTTGTTTAGTTTTAATTTTCTCCCAGTGCTTTCGATGGCACGTACTATGGCTGCCGAAAAACCTCTTCCATCTCTTTCAATTCTTGAAGCTCTTCGCTCGATTACTGGTTTTACCAACAATAATCCTAAAATTACAAAAATGATAATAACAAGAGGAATAAAATTTCATAAAACATACCTAATTCTTCTAAAAAGGTCTTTCTCCTTTTTCTTGCAGATATATTGCTTCTCCAATCAGGTGTCTTTGTTGTCCATACTATGTAAGCGTTATATGCCGCTATGTCTAAGTAGTTCATAAAAAGTGTAAGTGGCCATCTACGAGTACACCTTCTGCAGGTATACTCACGAATAATTTTATCTAATATATCTACCCCACTTTTTGTTTGATTATAAGCTAAGATAATTTCAGGTTTGTATTTATCTTGTTCGTCGCTAATTTCGTGCTCATTGTGCATGGTTGACAGAGCCAGTACAAGTTTTCTGGGTTTTGGTATATACGATACAAGAGTAACGTCCTTTGTAAATAAAAAATGCGAAGAATAAATTGCTCTATCTTTCAAATCCAGCAACCATTTCGGTATATCCTTTCTATTTTTTCGAACTGTGCCTATTAGAGTGATTTTATTCGACAGTAGTTCTTCTGCTAGAGTTATGTCGGTAAAAAAATTGTCTGTAGTAATATTGCGTCCGCTATGATTCCAAAATTCAGACAATGTTTTGACTACTCGTGGACCTTGGTTCTTTTCAGGCATGTTTCCAATTTTTCCTGTGTAAACCTCAAAGTTGGCACAATAAAAAGATTTCGCATCAGCGAGTACCCATATTTTTATACCGTATTTGCCCGGCTTACTTGGAATGTACACTCTAAATGAACAACGTCCACGAAATGAAACAAGCTGTTCATCAATTGTGCCAAAAGCAGAACAGTTATAATTTTCTCTGCAATTCTTTCTAAATATATTAGTAATATCACGCAATGGAGCAAGCTTGTCTTGCGCTTTACGTTCTGGTCTTGTTAACAAATCGTCAAATCTAATGTATTGCAAAATATTTGTAAACCTTTTCCTACTCATCGTTGCTTGATACACATTCCTACCACAGGCTTCGTTTTCTTTCCATAGGTTAGTGGGATCTTCTCGTGATTCCCTAAAGCGGCCACTGAGAAGCAGAAGACCAAAAAATGCCAAAAGTTCTTCAGAATCAATATTTTGCCATTCGCGTGGTTTCTCTGATTCATGATTTTCATTCCAATTCTTGACATCATCATTTGCTTTATTGTTTGTATGCTGTACGATTATACCTACTATATCGTCAGAAATAAACAACTTGAGTGCATCTAATATGGTAGATATATTCCTACTGCTGTCTGTTAGACTCTCTACTTTTTCTTGAATGACATTATGAGCGAGTGTTTTGCAGGATGGCCTATCAGATACGTACCTCCATGTCCTACCTGACACTGTGTGAGTTATTCCACTTAGTTCCGTATTACTTTCTACGTTCTCTACTTCATCTGTACTTGAAATATCAGATTCATCATCACTTTCACTTGCACGCATTTCTTCGACATAATCCTCATCTGCATCACTACAATTTTCTTCTATATTCATATCATCAAACTCATCATCACTCGCATAAAGTGCCGCAACCAACTCACTTTCAGTTAGAGGCCTTTTTCTTTCCCACTTATTCATTTCTGTTCTAATACTAATTATTTTAGGGAGTAATACACAGAACACTAACTATACGTGACAAATCATAGAACGTACTAATGGAATTTACAGCTCTCTCGCCGCTAGACAGGATTCAACTTGTAAGGGTTCCTCAAGCAGCACCAGAAAAAACTTATAGAGTAATACACCGAACGCTATCTATCGGAGTCAAATCATATAACGCACTAATAGAAATTACAATAACTTCGTCGCCAAATAGGAATCAACTTACGTACTACAAATGAACGCTTACTATTACAACTGGGTCAAAAATGACCCACTCAAGATTTTTCTATAAGCTACACTATAAACTAATTATAAATAACGAAAAGATGATCATAAAACCACAATAGAGGAATACATGTAAGGACGGTGAATAAAAACTTCTAGAATTAATTCTGTAAAGAAATTATTGTTTTCCGGGTCATTTTTGACCCCATATTGGTAGCCCGAGGGTTAAAACCTCTTATTGTATAATTTTCTAATTTCATACATCATGATTAAATTGTTGCTATAAAACCTTAAACTATTACTTCCTGTTTCTTAAATGCGATAAGAATACTTGCTTACTTCATCTAATGTCTACAACTAATGTTATTTGTGCCTATAGATTTCTCTCATCATAAAAAGCTAATCTTAGTCTAATAATGCATTAAGACAATTGTCGTAAAATTTACAATGTTTTAATAGCCAACGAAAGAAAAATTCTTAAGGGTTTTAGTAATAACAGTTAATTAGTGCAGTTATTATATGATTGCTACTTAATTGTAAACATTGTGTTGTATAATTTATTAATGTTACATAATTGAGCTACAGATTGCGTGAAATATATCTTCCTTTAATAAAATTTGCATTTATGTTGCATTCCGTTTTGGGTATCGACAATAAGAATTAGTTTCGAATAAAAACTAAAAGATTTTGTACAAAATTATTTCTACAAAAAGAAATCTTGTTGCAATAAATATTATGTATAAGTGTATGAAAACGGTACCAGTACGAATTAAAAGAATAACAAAAAAACCCTTTTTTTAATGTTCAAATACATATATCAATATGTTTTTATGACATATAAGCCTTTAAAATATACTGACCTATCCAGGTAAGGAAATAAAATTATTAAAATTGTTAAAATTATAAGAATTTAAAGATAATGACACAAACAGAAATTGTAATTGCCATATAGGGTGTGGTAACTACTTATGAAATAAAATTATTTTTGTTATCTGTAGCTCATGAAAAATAGTCAAATTCGTCAATTTTTAATTTTAAAGATACGGTGGATTTTAACGATATATAACCCTAATTATGTAAGTGGTTTATTACATTAATTACTGGCATTAAGGCTATCAGACTATGAAAAAATTTATTAAAATTACTGTTACAGTTTAACGCATTCAATGTTCGGGATGTTCTCCATTTACGTGTTGGCAATAACCCAATCTATAGTAAAAAAAGTGTACTATCTTAACGCGAGAATTTGCTTGTCGCCCAATTGCAGCACATACCAGCTAAGAAAGGTATTCAAAAAGTTTTAGACGAACGATTTAAACTTTCTCACCTAGCATTTCTTATAGGAATCTTTATAGGACGTCTAAAATGAAGTGAATATGACATTGTTGTCTACAATGAGAGAGTCATTTTAGACACATTATCTCTTTTTAAAAGACATTCTGTCATTAATAAACAATACAATATTTTACAGGAAGTCATCGCATAGAAACTTTGATGATGATCGGTTACGGAGCCAAGCGGAGAAGTCATGTGGAAGAACTTGAACATGTCCGCCCGATAAAAGGAAAATTCCGTTTTGTGAAAGTAGACTTTTTATTAAGTGTTGCAAAGAATCCAACAAGTTTACGCCAAATAACACGAGAAACTAACCAGTTAGCCATCTAACTGGTTTAAAATGTTTACCTTAGCAAAAGCTTCACCCTATAAAATCATAGTTAATAGAAATTAACCAGAGAAACTATTTAAGTGGGACCTTTCCTAAATGTATAGGCCGAAGAGGTGTTATTGAGTAGCCAAGTAGATCACCTCTGATTTTTTTATGGGGGAATCTCAAATATAAAGTGTATGCCTGAAAGCCTTGACGATCTCAAACAAAAAATACAAACAGAAATTAGGAATATTTAACCTCAAGTTTTACAAAAAGTTAGAGAAGAGTTTTAGTATAGATTAGGTTATTTCTAACAAGTAAAAGAAGAACATTTCGAATATTTAATACGTTAAACTGCAACAGTAATTTTGATAAAAATTTTAGTATAGTATTAATGTCTGTAGTTAATGTAATCAACCACTCATCATAAGTGTTCTAGGTCGTTAAAATCAGTTAAATAAGGAGACTTAAAAAATTTGTTTTGTTTATTTAAAGCAACTACTTCACCACGCAGTGGCTTTCTATCAGTTAATCATAAGATAGCTCTTTATATTTATGTATATAGAAGAAGACTGACCTGATTAGTATGGTTCGGTAGTATCTTGTAAGTTTAGAATTTTGTATATAATAATCACCTTATATGCTCATATCTATTTGACTCGCCAACTATTCATAAACAGTTGTTCTATTGAAATCGCATTTGTGCCTGCTGTTCATGTATTTTTCTACATTACAATAATTACGTTTTCGTAACATTTATTTTTGGCAGTATTTATATTGGGCAGTTTGCTTGCTTTCGTTGCTAGAAATTATTGAAGCATGTGATTTAAGATAAATTAGTAAATGTGTATAAAAAATTGAATTTTATAAGTGACAGAGAATAACTAGTTCATATTTATGAAACCTTCTTATTTTAATTTTATCTTTCAATTCCTGAAATATTCCACTTGTAGGTTTCATTGACTTACAAGTGGAAATACTTCAGGAATTGAAATTTAAGTACATAAAGCTGATAACTTAGTTATATTAATTTAATTTTTATTAGACGAAAATGTCAATAATTTGAAATTGAAAATATCTAATCGTGCAAACAAATATTCTTGTGCCTGAGTATTGAGTTTGATATTTAAAAGCGGAGAAAGAACGAAATTTAAAGAAAAGTACAAACAACATTATATATTTAAACTTAAAGAAAGTTATCCTTTTATTCAAAGCGGAATCCTTACTCTTTTTTCTAACGCAGTATTTTGCAATTTACTTTACATCTTTTCCCAGCGCTCAGTTTCGATGATTGTTCGTCAAAATTATTACCATTTTTACATTTATCTATGGTCACACTTTCTCTGTTTATGGCATCTGTCATCTGCCTGTGCAATCCTGTGCGATTTTCGGCTCATCTTATTATGGTATGCTAAGTAACAGAATAAGTTTCATAAACACATTTTGCATCTTCTGGAGTTATTATTTTCCCAATCAACATTCTTAACCCTCCGGATGTTGGAGGAATTGAGGGAGGCAATATGCAGTAATTCCATATATATTACTCTTTAAATAAGATTAAACGCCCAAACCATTTGTTGCTCCCATCACTCTGGATCAACACCTGCCGCCATACGTTCGTTATCGCTTTTCGCTAAAGTTTAACTTTCATATTCTCCTACTCTACATAATTTTTATTATCGTAATCGCTATTATATTTTTTGCTTAAAAATACGAGATTTACATTACACATTACTGAACTTCGCTAACGTTCTCAAATGTCACTTATACCGTTTTTACACTGATTCCTTCAATTATAATCGAACAATCGTAACGTAATACAATAAACTAGAATATTACATTAGACAGTGCAGACTTTTATCAACTATAGTGCTAATCTGACACTATACATCACACTATTGTAGTGTTTAGTTATTAACACTACTAGTACGGAGCCCTAGAAGAAATGGCGGCACAATTTTCGAATGGTTATAAATATTTTTGACTGTCGATGTTATCTAAAACATTCCGGTTTGAATTCTACGTAAGAAGAGCTTTTTGTTGATAGGTACATTTTCCCTTGAAAAATAAAGCAAATGATGTATTTGCCACCCATGCTGTCATTGTACTTTAGTTTTCGTTAACTCAACTAAATACACACATAGTTCACCCTGCAGTCTTCTACATTACACAAACATTTTCTGTTTTAGTATACACTCCAATAGCACTAGATCGACAAAACTGTTGTCTCTTCTTCGATGGAGCTGATACGCTACAGATTCTATATTTTCCTTGGCACTGTACAGTTACATACGTTTGTATGATAAAACTGATCGAACTGCCTATCGTTGTGGATGTATTAAAAAAGAACAATGTAACCATGGTTTACAAAAATTATATGTTAGAAAACCTTTAAAATAAGTTAACTCCTCGTGTATATTACCTTTAAGTAAAACTTGATAACTGTAAAATAAATGTAAAAGGATAGTGTGGTGGTGCTAAACAAACGCATAGAACATACAGATACATGACATCTTGTGACATTTTTTACATTTGCACCACTTCTAATATGTGTCTAAAGCTAGAACTGAGAAATTCATTCAGGAGAACTCTGAAGAAATTAAATTTAATTAAGGCCTCATTAAGATTCATTCTCAGGAAGCAGATAATCAAGTTCATACAGATAGGCTAACTGTCAGTGAAGAATGAAATTCGGTTTAATAACATTTATATTATATTCTTACTTTAATCAGTCTGTGAAACAGTAATAGAGAACTATACATAATCAATGCATATTCCATCGGGTTTCATGTTGATTTAATAATTGAACGTCTAACTGATGTAACATGTAGTCATGAACATAGAGCACGCAGCAAGGCATAATGCAGGCAACATAATTGCACAATATACAGGAAGCTTCATGCGGACTATTACATTTGACATTACAACGATAGCTGCACTTGTATATTACTGTGATATAGAAGATCGTTTTTATACAATTTTCGTGTCTTGTTATTGATTGCCCTTCATTGATATGCAAATGGCAAAAGTTGCAAAAATCAACTGCATTCACGAACACATAAAGGTGTAACAGTGCGAAGTATTATTGTTAGAATTTCATCATTGTATTGAATTTGGAATTGATGCTGAATAATGAATAATCTATACAAAATTGAGCTGAAATTCAACCAAAATATATTTTGCCGAAAACAGTGATTGTATCTTATTGCTCCTTGTAATGTTTTAGAATACTTTTTGATGTTGCTTTGTTGAATGAAAACATAAAAGAAGCGGATAGTAAATTTAAAGAATCATATTTACCGATCTACCTGTATTGTACAAAAAATGTTCGAAATACTATCCCACCCTCTCTCTTACCTTAAAATTAATGTGAGTATGTGTGTATATGTGTGTTATAAAATCCAAATTTTGTCCTTACTCCGCTTGAAAATTGTTCGTCCTCGGTAGTTTCTCCCTAGGTGCTTTTATTCTTCTCGTATCCCTGAACTGTGATACCAACTTTATATGTATTCAAGTGTATTGTTTCTTATCGTTACTAAATCACTTTTTATGTACTTTTATTTTAATTGAAATTTTTATTGACTGTTTCTGTTCTTATCAAATTCAAGTGACGTCATCCCACACTAGATTTCTAATGTTCTTGTACAATATGTTTGCAATTTTGTAATTGATGCTTAAATCGAGTCGTATTGTGATATGTATGTGTAAGTTACAATAATTTTTAATTATTTTTCTAAAATAAAAATGTTTAAGATTATATTTGTGTTTCCATTTTTCACCATAACCATCGCCGTTTGAATGTTTTTTTAACAAATAATAAATATAAAACTATACGCCATATATTCTCCACTATATCCAAATGACAAAATCCCATAAATTAATGAAATGAAAAGAATATAATATAATAATATATCAATTCAACTATTTTTATGGTGGTGATTAAAATTCGTTTCACCGCTATGTACATTACATATGAATGTATATTTTGTGTAAATAACATACATGTCCGCACTTTTTCCTTAAGACGTCTCTAGTCTGAACGAGTTACAGATGTCTCTCCGCATGTAGAGTCAACGTTTACTGTTTAGTGTCGTGTAGATGTAATTTACCTATGAATCTAAATATCAAGTAGTATTAACTCTTCAAATTGCACTTAAATGTAACGTATTGAAGTGTCAATCAAAGTAAATATTTAAGCGATATCTTAGTCATCTATGCGTGTTAGTGCGAATATACAGCTGCAAAAGTACTGCAGTTTATGGTATAGCAATTTTGCAGTTCATTAATCTTCAATGGGAATAGTCGTTAATACCTTATCAATTTCTGTGCAAAATGCCCCCTACCGCGACAAGCATTCCTTAACATCAGTTTAAATTCAGAGCGTAAATGGAATATTTTAATCTAACAAACGTCTGCATATCTATGAAATTAACTTCAACTGGTTTGCTTCGATGAAAAACTAGTCGAAACTATATTGTTGGCGTCTCATTTACTTAGTGCCGGCCTCTCCGTTTGCAAATGAATCGAAATTTATTGGATACATATTGTAAAGTCTCGAGTTTATTACCATTATTTGCCATATGCGGCCGATTAGATGTATCGTGGGGGTAAACCCGCGCATATACTACATTTAGATTGCAGTGCGTCTGCTAAAAAGAAACTAAATAATCTTTAAAATAACCTTATGCTTCGCACTAAACTATTCAGATAATTCACGTGCATAATTGTGTGGTGCTTTTGCTGCGCTTAAGGTTCGTGGTAATGTATTGAAAAGGAAATTTTAAGCGACGAATACTGGATGTATACACATGACGATATTAAGATTGTGAATACTTTATTTATGTGAACAGGAAGTTTTCTAACCTGTTTATTGTAAACTTTTTGAACAGTATAATTAAGATGAAAAACTTATATGAGAACACAATTAGATATCATGTCGTACTAATATGTGTTATTAACACAATTTTTGTATTAAATAAAGAATAATACCATGAAAGAAATATGGAACATATATCATAACATAAATTTCTTTCTTTTTTCATTTTTCCTTTCTTCAAATTTTACTCGGTTTTCTTTCCTTCATACATGCCACTTTTTCAGGTCCATTCGGTAGCAAATGTGGAGAAAACATTCCGTCGAATGAATATGCGCAGAGAGAATATCCCAAATTTATATATCTCCTGACCATAAATGCAATTCTTGCTCGTATTCATCTCGCTAGCTGTGGCCTAGCATATGCAATATTTCTATGTATGTACAAGTACTTTTCATTTCTGATATTACTTTGCAAATTTTACCGTCACCCATACCTTACAGCGAATGTCTAATTTAAGCAAGAAATATTAACTTTTGGATCGGTGAACATGATACTTCTCCAAATTCATTGTTGGGATTTAAGAACTAATATGCAAACTCAATTCTGCTTTGTTTATGAACAGATTATAGAAAGATTGTGCGTATAATAGTGCAATCCTTAAATTTGGGTTTACCTATATGCATTTATCTATATGTCAATTATCTTGACTTACATTAGAACTTCTTCTGAGTCATATTTTCACTGGTCACCATATTATGTTTTCTTCATTCAGCGCTCTTTTGTGTAATACTGGTTTTTCTGCTCGGTCTGCAGAGTTTCTTCATTTTTATCAATTTTATATATTGTCCACACCATAAATTAATATATTATCTCCAATACAAAAGTTGGCGCCCCCTCCATTAGGGATTGAATTTTAAGAAACACGTGTACGATTAATTGTGTCAAACAGCATTGGTACCAAATTTCAAGTAAAGACCGCAAAAATATATTTTTCACCACTTTTGTGTTCTGTCGTGTCGTTAGGAGTCAACTTTAGAATTACCAAAAAATTCCAAACAGGGGTTTCATTCATTCTTACCAAGTTCCAAAAAAATTTGATCATAATAGTTTTTAATAGAAACTGGAACTGCTGCGCACCCCTGTCACACTGAATTTGAAATAACACCGAAAGACGTTTTTCATTAATTGTGTCAAAAAGCATTAATACCTTTCAAGTAATATTGATCAAATATAATTGTTTAATTTTTTTCCTACACAAACTTTGGCATATCCTGCCCGTCCCTCCTTAGGAACTGAATATATCTGAAAAGCACCGAAACACGTGTTTCATTAATTTTATCATACCATACCGATTCGATATCATAAATCACCAGCAGTTGCTATCCATGCTGCATTACGTTGGCTTCAGCCGGGAATCGATAGCCTTTTTTCAGTCCTACATAATGGGCCGTAGTCAGGCGAGGCAACAGTTCATCTTCCAGATGCATGGTGTCGGGTGTGCCTCAGGGGAGTGTATTGCGACCCCTTCTCTATTGCACTATTGCTCGTACCATGTGTATGCGGGTGATACGCAAATCTATTCCTCTTTCGATGCGGACGATGCCAGGGATGCAATTGCGAAAATTAATGCTGATTTACAGTTTGTGTCTACCGAGTCATCTAGACATTCGCTAATAAAATTAACCCTAACAAGTCTTCAGTTATGGTATTTGGTCGGCCTTCTGATGTATCCAGAATCAATGCTTTGTCAATCTCTGGTGCTTTCAGTCTTTAAGTTTGGCATTAATGTGTACTATCCTTGCTTGGATTAAAATCCAGCAAGTGCAGAACGCCTGCTTCCGTTTCATCTATGGGTTAAGGCGATACGATCACATTTCATTTTAGGAGCAAAGGCCTACTGACGCCTCTCTTCCATCACCTTGAAATATTTAAGAGAAGTTTCTCTTATAACATTGTAAAATTTGATAATCCCGTTCCTCACAATTATAGATCTCTTGCTCCGTCTGCCGTTACTCGTAGCCTGAGAGATCATCTTTACCGACTCTGTTAGGCTGACCTGGTGAGTGTGTTAAGCATTAGGTTCTAGTTGTTTACCTTTCATTTCATCGTATCACAATCTGTATTGCATAAGAGTCGGGGTTCAATTCTCTGGAGGGACGGTGACATTCTTTCAGAGAGTTGAATCCCAGATCGACTTGCCATTCGCTGTTGAGAATAAAGTGATTAACAGCGCATTATAAAAGGCGATATGATGCTGTCACAAAGCCATTTGAACACAATTTACACACACAAAAACTGCACCGCGCGAATTGCATTGATAGCTAGACAAGTAATACAACTTGCGGAGTCACTGCACCTAAGCACCCACTACACGTAAAAAAAATTTTTATTATTCTTATTGTCAAGGAGCATGAATACCCAGTTTCAAGTTTAAGTGACCACAAAAATTTTGTTTTTCTATACAAATGTTAGTATACCCTTTACTTCTTAGGAATTGAACTTTCAGAACGCCGAAATAAATATTTCATTAATTGTGAGTATTAATAGCAAGTTTCAACTAATTTTAACTATAAAAATATAATATTGTAATTTGTTTTTCCTGTATAAACTTTGCCACCACCTTTGACCCTGTTAAAGGTTAAATTACAAAAAAACGTCGAAAAATGTGTTTCGTTAGTTGTGCCAAGGAACCTAAACGTCAAGATTCAAGAAAATGTGACTACAAAAATGTTTTATTTACACAAATTTTACCGCTCGCGTTTGCACCTTTAGAAGTTGAGTTATAAAAAACGCTGAAACACATTTTCCATTAATTCTATTGCATAGTATGTCTAAAATTAGACCCAATATGTATTTGCTTATCTATAAATAAATCGCATAGTGTTAGAGTTATTTTGAAGAATGTAATAAATTTTATTTTGTACTACTGCCTAGTTAATGAAAGTTAACATAAATATATACAAATAAATGAAACTCCAATTACTTATGATCAGTAACATTTTTATTACAGTTAACGTGTTGCTGACTAGTCTTGGGAGATAGCAAAAAACCACTGAGAAGAGAAACACGGCACTAAGTACATAATTGGTATTTCCATTGAAGATGTCATTGCCAATTGAAGCTGTCATAAATCGCGGTTATTTAAAGTTTTTGCCATTAAGTATCTATAAATTTTGTGTTTTTGATTTAATAACAAAGATTGCTGAAATCTAATTATTACTGCCGGGTCTGTGCTAGGGCAATCTGCAGCACATTCTGACTATAAGCAGAAAAACATCTTCAAATCTTAAAAGAATCTTTAAAAAAATTTATTGATTTTTTTTTCCCGGTCATTCTTGCCAGAGGCAACCAAAACACACACGTTATGTGACAACATCAACAATGGTGGTTTGTTAGTGCTTTTGTTCACAATAGATTCTACAAATTCAAATTTAATATATTTTGCAAAATAATTCCGCAAGTACATATACGATTTATTTATAGGAACGTAAATACATACTGTATCTAATTTTAAATACACTATGCAACAGAATTAAGAAAAGTGTGAGTTGCTATTTGAAAATAAAATACTACTAAAATTTTAAATCTGTAGATGCATTAAATTTGTTAAAAATTACTTGTTGAGAGTTTATTTGTTGGTTTCGTTTGGTTGGTGTCATTTTTTACAGAAATTGAAATAACTCAAAAATGGCTACTTTTAGAAACAATATTTAATATATTTAACAAAATAGTGTTACATTTATCTGGGTAATACAAATAAATAATAAAAGATCAAGTTACCGTAAGTGAGAACTACTTTCCACCCAACTAGTAGCCAGCGACGTATCGAGATATTATATATAACAAATTTCTGAATTTATTTATATACTATGAACATAATAATAATAAATAAAGATGTATCATTTACTATTATTATAAACTTATTTCATAAAAAAGTAGTTTGCAAAAATAACTTGAACTATAGCATTATATTAATGACGATTTGTGTACTTTAGTGAAACATGTAGCTTTAGGTATATACTAGCAAATCTGGTAACACGTATGACAGCAACAAGTAATCATTTTTAATATAAGATTTATATTTACTGTAAAAATAAGGTGCCGAAGCTAAGCTTACACGAGAAAAGAAAACACCAACTTATCGAGGGAAACTCTATTTGTTCCTTTTAAGGAACTAATCTTGAAAATCCTAAGTAATAAATTAACAGCTAAGTAAACATCAAGAAGAATCTTGAGCATTCTCCTATATTCGAAAAAGCATAAACCGAGTTATAAAATGTAATAAATGTAGTATGACTTTGTCCAAGTCAATCATTATTTTGTCTTAGGATTTATTTATTGCTTATTAAAGCATGTGATTCTAAAGTGTCTCTCGGTTTAGGGCTAAAATCCTATCGTAGTTTATAATAACGAGATTTATAATATTCTGATTATTTCTAGTAGACTTTTCGTGTTCGATGTTCTTTACTTTCGGTGAAAAACATAAAAATACCATCGTGATACGTGCTCGTTTGCTACCAACAAGAAATATGTTCCTGTAGAGAGGATGTAACTTAGTAGCGATGTAGGACTTACTATAAGTGGGTACTTGCACCAGCTGTTAGCTTTAAGTAGTTGAACGTGGTCTCGTATGACTTGTTTTATTGTCCATTTTTCATCAGTCAGCTGCGAACACATGGTTCTACGCATGGTAATTAATTGGGTTCAGAGTTAATTATCATCCGAAGTGATATACGATGACATTAGGTATCTAATTTTACACATATGTGGTAAAAAAATGAAGCGCACATTATGTCCTGTAGGTTGACTTCATTATTATACCCCTCGAAACGAGGCTCTCTCTTTATATCTTACAAACACCAGTTGACATACTGAGTGTAAAGATTTGAATTTATAGTAAATTTATGACTACCGGGTAAGACACGTCATCTTTTAAACTTACATCTAATATAGCGAATTAAGACACAGATACACAGGAAACTTCTTCAAAACATGAATGGTACACCACATCATGTTTGAAAAAATATGTATCTAGTGTTATGGAAAATAACTCTCAGAGCGATTGCTTAAATACACAATATGTTCCACAAATCTGCGGCTAACCGAGACAGACTTAAAATGCGAAGAGAAAGTCTTTCAATAGAATATTAAAATTTTGTACGTTTGGTGGAAAGACCTGATGAATCAGCAGTAACTATCAGTGACAGCTTATATTCACATACATACGTGCAACATCGCGTTAGTTTGCTCAGGATCTCATTGTAGAAGAACTCGATTGGCATTACTTCTGATACTTCTGTTAAGTATGCCAAGCCTTTTTAAGAAACAACTTGCAGGTTGATGCATACTCTAGTTTCGGGTGAAGTGATCTAGATATGCAAATTCAACTAAATCACTGGCAGATACTGGTAAATAAGTCGTAGGCCAATGAACCAGGAAAGAGTCAAAGTACTCTTCAATATCAAAACAAAATACAAAATCAACTACCACATATTCCACGTAAAACGGATCCAAGTGAAACCCACGGTGAGCCAAATCGATCTATTTGAGACGTGCAACATATAACCGATAAATTTAATAGTACTTTCGGCGTTTAACTTATTTTACACTGTTACTTTGTCATCTTCCTTGAGTCTCAACTAGTCTAATACATTGCAGTGGACAAACATACATAATAAATACAATTTTTGGTGCTGCCTTTAATCATTTGTGTTTCGTAAATCTGCTTATTATCATCCATCAATATGAGGAAAATCACAGATCCAGCCAATCACATACATTTCAGGAGCAAGCGTTAGTCATATTACTGCAGAGCGAACAATCGTCGCCTATAGCACCACAGTAAATCTCTGTCCATAAAAACTCGATGCTCCTCTAGGAGTTGATCTCATCTCACCACCCAATTATTATCGAAAGTCCACTAAACCTATCTACATTGTCGGATACAAGAAACATAAGCGACACATTCTTGTATCGGAAAGTAGTGCAGCTAATTCCATTGGCGGTGACAGTGAAACAGACTTCAACGAGGCTGCCTGTTGCATTAGGTGGCATATACAAATAGCGGCGTTATATAATAATCTAATATTTTAGCACACGAAACAAGAAAAACCTAATTATCGGGAGAGCGAAATTGTTTGAACGCATTTGGCAGCTCTGGTTCATAAATATCCCTAAGTATTTACGTAGACTATCGTCAAAAGCGTTTAGAATGATGAGATAATGAGAATTGATATAGGAACTGAACCGGTCAAGAATAAAGGGTTCTTGTCAACTAATAGAAATGCATGTTTCTACAATAATTGTATAAAAATTTTACAAGGAGGTACATCGAATTTCGAATTAATACACTTGAAGCAGATTCTAGTATTCTACAGAATCATGCAACGTAATGAAAGTATAAATAATGAAAAGTAAGAGCTAAATTTCGTACAAAATATAAACATGTTTAACCTGCCACGAAATATTCAACCTAGCATATGACATTCGCAACAACTATGAAGTTAGCTTATCTAAATCAAGTATGCCAAATGCGTTCAAACAATCTCGCTCTCCCTGTAGCATTTTTACATGCTATTTGCGCATGGAGGCTACCGTTTTCTTGATTTATGCAGTCAGTGAAAGATCAGTTAAATTTTATTGTATCCAGAAAAACTCTTGAATTAATTAGTCTATTTTGTTAATGCTGGTATTCTATTGTGGATAATATTATGCCGAAGCCACCATTTTCTTGCATGTAAACAGACCTAGTTAAAATAAGCAATTGTGTCTCTTAGTGTGAGGATGTCAAAATATTGACTAACAGCAACCGTTACTGCCAGAGTAAAAGTAGATTTAAAATAAATTATGAAGATTTGTAATAATTTTAGCAAACAATGGTTATGAAGAAACTACCACGGAAAAGGAATGAAACTTTCCAGCGTGATACACGACCAGCCGTTAAAGCCATAATATCCACCATTTGTTTACATTCGTTGTTGCCTTCTCTTGTTTAGTACGAATAATCATGCGTACAAATGTGCATCTTCTTGGTATAGCAGAAATCATATTTTTATTATAGAACCCAATTCTGATCTGTAAGCCGTTGTTAATATACGATAATAACTTCCTTGATTATTCGTTTAGATTCTGCTGTCAGCTTTCCAACAATTTTGATATTATTTCCAAAATCGTTTGTACCTATATTGCATTAACTACTTCAACTACGTGTAGATTACAATGCAGCACTAGTCTTTTTCGAATTTTGCAGTAGTTTCTTAATAATCTTTTAGCGATACATTATCTACTGTGAAATTTCAAAAAAAATCTCTCTGTCTCTGTTATGTGCCCATCGCTTATATACTACAAAACTGAAGAATCTTAAGAATTACCCAAAAGATACGTAGATATCCCTGATAATAAGAGTAGGTAAACTATAGGCGTACGGACGCAGTCACTCGATGTGGACACGCTGTATAAGCTGTAGTTTTGACAGCTAAAACCTGTGTAAAACCAACAAATTGTCATAATTATGACAGTTTGACAGGTTTTAGCTGTCAAAACTACAGCTTATACAGCGTGTCCACATCCAGTGACTGCGTCCGTACGCCTATAGTTTACCTACTAATAAATGCACTTCGAAAAACTGCACTTGGTACCGTACTCGGATTGAAATTTCACATCCTAAAAAACATTTCAATAACAAAGTATGAGAAATGAGCTCTTTCGAATGCGCGTTTGGAGACAATTGAGATTTAATTATTAAAACCAGGAAATAACTAATACGTAATATATGTTTACTGGATTAATACATCACACGGGACGTTTGAAATAAATCATGTACAACTTTATTTGAGATGAGCAAACCTTTTGTCAAAATCTCCAGTAGACATAAACAGGCGTAGCAGTTGTAATCAGATCTACAACATCAAGAAAACAACCAAAGCAAGTCAACTCTTCCGTGCTAGACAATGAAATTGAAGTATTTACGTAGACTATCATCAAAAGCGTTTAGAATGATGAGATAATGAGAATTGATATCGGAACTGAACCGATCAAGAATAAAGGGTTCTTGTCAACTAATAGAAATGCATGTTTCTACAATAATTGTATAAAAATTTTACAAGGAGGTACATCGAATTTCGAATTATACGCTTGAAGCAGATTCTAGTATTCTACAGAATCATGCAACGTAATGAAAGTATAAATAATGAAAAGTAAGAGCTAAATTTCGTACAAAATATAAACATGTTTAACATGTATAAGAGAAATTAATGAATTAAAAATGGAGTTAAATTACAACAATGGCAATGATATTTTACTTTAATTTATTTTATTCACTTAATTCGTTCATTCATGGTTTTAAGAAACTTTTAAAGAATGCCAGATGACCTTTATAAAGAAAGGCGCTACTAGTGGTCCACTACATATTATCTGTGACGCAAACCTCAAAATATACTAGCAATTATTTTACATTAACTACGGTGCATTAGTCGCAGTAATTTATCTTATACGTGCAAACTCATGACTTCACATTTTTTGTATCATTCTGAAAGAATAACATGCATATCAAACAAATAAACTGTATTAATTAATAGTGCCATTATCATTGCAATTATATACAGTATGCAAATGTTGAAAACTCGAAAGAACGCAGCTGTTGATTAATTACAATCAGATCGTACATTCTATTCATTAAACTTGTTTACACTTTCGGTCATATAAACAATTCCTTTCTTTCTTTTTCTACCAAGCATTTCACCTGTGTTTGTAATAAAACTTACGTAATGCTGTGTCGAAACTCATCAAAGCAATTATCTTTTATATGAGTTAATTTGTTCGCCCATGACTTAATTATCTATTGTTGTTAGACAAAAAGAAAGATAAAATACGAGGCAATAGAATTTAATTCTTTTTTTTTTCTTACTCTCTCACATAGTACTGCTTTTCATAGTATAATCAGAGAGAAATGGAGACTGACTCTCTTTTGTATTGTAGTAAAATGAACTACTTGATCCATTTCATTAATCATAAATCGTATGCTGGGAATAACCATCTAATTACTGAGACTTATTACCTAAGGTGTGAGGATTTGAAAACGAACAAATCCACTGTAACATGCTTTGATTAGCTGGATTTTTACCCAGAGTTCGTTTGATAAAGGATGTCTGAAATATTTAAATTTTAATTGAACGAGCAAACTCTAGTCGTATTTGTGGATAGTTCTGATTATCCCATTATTTTATCTTACTTTTAGAAAATTAATTCAGCTCTCAATCAATGTACTGTTACAATTTTATATATACTGTTCAGAAAGTTGGTTGTCTAGAACAGATTACATTTTGGCATTTGTTGAAAACAATCAAAACATAATTTTTCTCTTTTAGTATCAATGTTAAATTTACTACATTTTTGAATAACTATTTCACAATTACTGTGGTTTTTGCAAATGCCTAGTACACTATTCGACAGTTGTAAGGAGTCCAATGGAGTTGCTGTTTTGGAGAGTAAAGGAGATACCGCTATTATTATTGAATTGTGGATTGAGTGGATGATGGGAATTGAAATCCAAACTCAAGAGTAGTACCTGCATCATAAGAGTAATAAAACACTGACAGCAAGCTCGTTCAATCATATTTTGTTCATTGCAGAAAATACGGAAGGGAACATCGTTTAGTTGCATATAAAACTTAATCAAATCCCTAGTTTCTCGAAACATACTGTACACTCATAATTTGGATTTTGATCTCCCACGTAACTCCACCGAAGACATATGAAAAGACATATCTGTGCTGGTTACTCCATTATTTGCTATTGCTCCAATACTTGTCATGTCGACAAAACGTTTTTATAACTGTGATTGCCACTACATTACTTTAACCTGTTATACTGATTTGTATTGATTTGTTAAACCAAGGCAATCTCGATGTTGGTGCGCAGGTAAGTTCTATATAGCTAGTTCTTAGTGGCATTCAAATGTATCCAAATATTTTTGCATACGTATAAAATTAAAAATTTTCAAATTATCTGACTTTAAGCAAACTATCACTAAAAATAATTCTAAACTCAATCTGTCCCGTGTTATAGAACATCCTATTTCTCTTTACACTTGTAAAATCTTCGTAGGATTATACGGTACCTTTGTGTATGTAATTACATCTCTATCTTGCACCATTCTTGAGATATTTGCCCTTCTTTGTGATTTTTACCAAATGCAAGTGCAAGCAGAAATTGTTTGTTTATTAAAAGGAAGTGAAGGAATAAACAAAATTGTCATCATATTGCGCCAAACTGGGCTACTCATTCATAAATATCTACAACATTGTTGCATTTTCTTCACAAGCGAAAGAAATGGTTAATAGAAAAATAGTCACTTCTTCACAAGTTAAGGATCTAACTAAAAAAATGTTTGAGTGGTGAAACGTGTCCGTTTTTTACAGGGTGGCATCATATCAATTTGCTCGTTTTCTTATACAGTGTGTGCCTTAAATACATACAGTGTGTCCGTTAAATGCCTATAAAGCTTCAGATAGAGCTTTTGCTTTGTGGATGCTCAGAGCAAATCAAAAAAAGTAGGTCTTTGAAGCTTAGTTTTCTTGTACGAGAGTGTCAAAGTTTATATCTTTAAAGTAGAATTTCATGGAAACAGTAACGAGAATTTGCTACTTGATAAGTAACGAATTTCCACTAGTGTACTAATAATTAATGTTGTCTAGTTATTCTTCTGGAAGAAGTGTAAATTTTTTAACATTAGTCAGAATAAAATTGCCTGTCGTGACGTCTGACGTTTGCATTGCCATTTACCTTTAGATCCTATTTCGATGTATGTTTTTTGGTGGTATTTCACGCTTCTGTTGAAAATGTAAATTTAATAAAGTGTATACATGAGATGACGGACACCATAAACGAAAACATGCTGCGGCGTGTTCAACCAGTATATAAGTATAATATTCGTTAACTGCCTCGTGTGAGAAAACTAAGCATTATAGGAGGTTTTTACAGAAGCGTGCTACCTAAAAATTTATAGGCATTTAAAGGACACCCTGTATATACAGGACATCTTAGCGAATGTGGTTGAAAGAATCAAGAAAGGTAGTAAGAATTTCGATTCGAAATTATGCAATAACGCTTTCCGGTTATATTCTTTCAATTTAAAATAATTCTCTCTCTTCGGGTTACACCGGAAATGCTTATCAGCTTTCTTATTATGTTACTTATAAGCTATTTTTTTCCTAATTTCAATTAACTATATCTATGGAACCTTGAAATAATTAATCTACCTGTATGCTTTTTACTTCAAAGCAGTTGTAATCAGATTTTGTCTTAAACAATATAGATTTGTGTGATTTAACTTGATATTTTAGCAATAATTTGTCATTAGTCTTCCAAAAAGAAACGGTAGAAGACGATTTTCTCTCTCTTTTCACTAAAATTCTACTTAGAGGTCAATAAAGGTATATACAAGATTTAGCCAATTTTTTCCATAACATAATTGTGTTTTCATAATAACTTTTCCAGAATTAGTTATTTACGAAAAAAAATGTGTAATGGAGCAAATTGATTAATTTTTGTATGTGTAACATATATTGATCCTATGTGGAACTTCAACGAGAGGAAAAAGATGAGTATTAGGGTTATGAAATAAAGTACACGAATTTAGAAAGTAATTAGGCAGCACAAATTGTTCGTAGGAAGAGTATTTTGTTTTAAATATTTAATTAATTTTCTTTTACATTTGAGAAAATCTGTTATATCATTTAGTCGGATAAAATGTTTAATGTAAAGAAGAAAGAAACATTTGCATATTTATGTGTAATACTTGACGTTAGAGTTGGCATTGCACGACGCATTGCCCAACGGCCTGCTTTAAAACAATACTACCGGTTTAAGGAAACCCGCAAATAAAAGAACTATAAATATTTGACAATGAATAACAACACAAATACATACGTGATTACAATTAAAATAAAAGTTTGCCTCACTTTTAAATGAAAATGTATGTGCATATTTACCACATCATGGTTTGCCACAATAACTTGCCAATTAATTTCCATATAAAGTTCTGCATGCAGACTGCAATAATAATAAAAGTGAAGTAAGTTTAACATAATATACTTTCAGTTAAAACACCCACAATTCTAGAACATAAATGTGTAATTAGTCGTGACAATCAATACACTGGCATCTAATGATTGTACTTAGTCCGGCAAATTAAATTGTTTTGTGGAATAGTGCGCTAGGTATGAAACTGCCCGAGTTACTCGCCAATCACTCACATATTAATTAACGTTTTAGTCAATGGAAACCACCCGATGAAAGCCACTTATTTTGATAACAATCACTACTACTACCGTAATTGATTTCAATTACGCTTCAATCACCAAACTCATTATTCTGTTGCTGCTATGTATCCATACGTTATAAATGCTATCCGTGTATAACTATCACTGAATCGAATTACAATAACCATACACGTACATATTTCAATAGGTAAAAAATTCAATTGCTCGCATTCAATCATCTTGTTATTTTTTCCCTATACGGATATGACATTTTCAAACAGAAAGGCTTTGAGTTTTTACGTGGAGATTTCAAGGTGGAAGCTAATTGGCAGACATAGTAACCATTTTTATTACTCTTTAGGTCTAATTGGTTTTTACTTGTATTCGCTTATAGTTGAAATCTGAAATTTGTATGTAGGAAGTAAATTACGGCAATATATATCTATAAAGTGACTGCATGGGAAAAATTGCAAACGAAAGAAAAAGATCTGTAGCGCATAGTTTGCCTATTGTGGTATAGTACGTATCAATGATCTAAGATTGAAGTCAGATGTAAAGGTGAAGAGTTACTTAAAGTAATCTAAGATCAGAAATATTTATTATCGTAGCAGCAGTGTTACACATTAAACGTAATTTACTACATGACAAGATACATATGTATATACATACATACTGAGTAAGGCATTAGTGCATCAAAGCTCAATTAATATTAAAGATATCACAAAACGTAAAGTAGAAAAAATCATAGACAGTCTTAAACTGCATATTTTAAAATTACTTTCGCAAGGTGTTTCATATTGCCAAGGTGAACCAAACATAGATTTTCTTAAATGGGACACACTATATAGTATTCGAAATTTAGATTAGGCATATCTTCCTCATTCCTTCCACTCATTGATTTATACCGAGTATTTCAGAAGTTATGGACAATTTGGTCTGAAAATCATTGCGTGTTCAACATCCTGTGTATTCCACGCGAAACAACTTAAAATTCTGTAAATAGTAATCGCCCTACTGATTTAAAAAAATGCATTATTTTCTCGTCTTCTTTAAATGGAACACCTTGTATTAAGAAAGGAAAGGACACTGTATGCACTTTCATTTTTATTAATCACTCCCTATATCTAAAATCGATAATTTCTGAGATATTTAATATTTTCCTAATGAAAGGTCAGCTTTTTCCAAATAATTGTAGGATATCAAATTAGTCATGAAAAAATTACAGTAAAAAGCTATTAAAACATAAATTGAGATAAACTTATTAAATACAACACAACTAGAAAATGTTAAACTTATACCGGTAATTAATATTTAATTATTTAAGCCAAATGTTCGCGATATCACGGATTTCACAACAAATGGGCAAAATGTCCACCAAAACGAGCAAACAACGTTGTAACCGTTCTTCGACTAATCGATTTGCATGTCTTAACATTTCTGCATACAGTTTTTCAGTTGTGAACAATCCACATATTAGTACACGAAAAATCTCTCACCAACAAGATATTAGTTAAAAGGTTGTTAATTTCTAATTAGTAATCATCGTATTTTGCTTTTCTAGTAGCTACAACAGTATTGAAAATCATCCAAAGATATTTTTCCAATATGTGCTGTAATGCTATTGGCATTAAGCTAGTGAATCTCTAGGTGTAGCGCACGTCCGTCTAGAACATATGGAAAAAATTACAAAGTATATTTTTTGAAAAACGTGTTTTCTTTTACTGAAACAGAAAGAATAACGTCTACATCGATCTAATGTACTTTTAAGCACATTACTGCACAATATGTTTAATGAGTAACAGTAACGTATCTATACAAAATTATAAACAAGTTTCAGTATTAGTGACCGAGAACAGTTTTTCGAAAGAACGTTTAAAGCTGAAAATTGATGCTCTTTGCTATATTTAGCTGAGATCTATATTTTTCCTTCAAAGCAGGTACTGTAGAAAATCCAATTTCGCAATGATCGGATGATGAAAATGGTAACGAAATTCATAGTCAGTCTACCACCTGTGAAGTCGAAAAAGATTTCTTCTTTAACAGTTGTGCGATGTCCGGGAATAATTTGAAGTGCATCCCTCCTGATTTACTAGCAGAAAATATATACATACTCTTTAAAAGGCTGCTCTTCGGTTCTCGGGTTCTCTGCCGTGTAGAAAGGTTGTGGTACTTGACGTTTCCATCATCTTGTCGTGATCTTCTTTAGAAGTGAAGTCACTTCTGAAGAAGTGAAGTGTAGAAAGGTTGTGGTACTTGACGTTTCGATCATCTTGTCAAGTACCACAACCTTTCTACACGGCAGAGAATCCGAGAACCGAAGAGCAGCCATCAACAGCGGCCGTGAAAGCCTGAAGACTACATACTCTTTAAAATTCTTCGCCAGAATGGCGAAATGATTTTCAATAGTCTCAAAAACAACTTGAGTATGTTTGCTCACCAGGTTCGTAAGTTTTGACAAAATCATTGAATTTCTCAAATATTTCTATGTTTCGATGCTTTATATTCCTACTCCACAATTCTAATTTTCTACAAAAGCAATCACTTTATTATTCGCTTTCAATGTGTGTGCATTTGTTCCTTAAAATAGAAGATTTAATGTATACTTGAGTTCAAAATATAGTGCAGTATCATTAGTAAAACTATTACGAATTCATTGTGCTAATCCCTTCATAATCCGAGAACTGTAAACATAAATTTTAAGTACCTGGAAACTATCTGGGCCGGCCTAAGGATATTAAGAAAATAAAGTAATTAAGATTAATGTATAACTTTAATAGTCAAGTTATCAATAAATGTAATTACAAAGTCACTAACAAACATTGTATAGTAAAGCTTAGGTCTAGTGAATTATATCTGAACCTCATTTATATATTTTCATCAATGTCTACAATGGTTTTCTAATAATCCCGACATATATATACATACATATATTTAAATAAATAGTGAAATAATGATTTCAAATCAGTTTATTTTAAACAGTTAAGGTGATCGAGTATTATAAATTCACAAGTGTACAATGTTCAGACCTTGGGAAAATTGTACTACGGTTACCTTAGGAGATGTTCCAGTAGATGTGGATGATAATGACGGACATGAAGTGTGTGATAAAAAACATAGACAACATTTGTCTATGGATGCAAAACAAATTGTATTAAATGTCTACAATGGTTTAATGGAAATAGATGAATTATCTACTTCGAAAGCTATCGTAAGAACTTCACAACTGACTAAAATACCGGAAGCGACTATTAGAAAAATTGTGACTGTTGGTGTTTGTGGAAGAAAGAAGAGATGTGATAGTGGAAAATTTAGAGAAGTAACTTCGAGAGAAGTTGACATACTTCGACAGAAGATATACTCTTTCTATGGAAAAAATGAAGTAGTTACTGTTGCTACTTTGCGAGATGCGTTAATGAATGATGCTATTGAATATTCAAAATCAACACTGCGGAGAGTGTTAATAGCAAACGGATTCAAATACCAGAAGATTGATAGGAGGCAGTGTATGATGGAAAGTGCCAGAATCCGTAAGTGGCGGTACGATTACTTACTTGATATCGACAGATATAGACAGCAAGAAAAACTATCTATTACCTCGATTAAACATGGTATGATACACACGACGATATTGTAAAAAAGGGCTGGAACGATAGTTCCGATCAGTGCCAGTTAGATGTGCCTGTATCTAGAGGAAAAAGACTGATAATATTGCATTGTGGATCTACAAATGGTTGGGTTGAAGAAGCTGCGTTTTTGTCTGCAAAAAACATAAAAAATTGTTCGTTAGATTACCATGAAGATATGTCGGCATCAATATTCGAAGACTGGTTTGAAAATTGTTTAATACCAAAGTAAAGTACAAACAGTGTCATTGTTTTGGATGATGCTCCTTACCACTCCCGTTTACAAACGAAAATACCCAACAGCAGCAGCAGCAAGGAAGCTATACAAGCGTTTCTGTATGAAAGCAACATTTTCTTTGAATACTCTTATACAAAAAAGCAACTACTTGAATGCATAAAGTCGTTTGAATTCTCAAAAGAATACTTAGTAAATACTATTGCAAGAAAACACAATCATAATGTGTTGCGTTTGCCGCCGTATCACTGCATTTTCAATCCAATTGAGTTGATTTGGACACAACTCAAAGAAAACGTTCGAAGAAAAAATAGGTCGCCGAAATTTAGTGAGAGTGTGTACAATTGATAAAAGAAGAAATAGGAAACATATCTGCAAACTCATGGCGTAGCGCAATGGATCATGTTAGGAAAATTGAAACTAAATACAACGATTTACCAACGATGCATCCGGAGCTCATAATTAATGTAAATATTGACGAAGATTCCACGGAGTCAGAGTTTTGACAGAGTTGTGATACAGACTTTTTATATAGTCAGTAGATTCATTTATTTCCTTTTGTTTATATGTTTGTTTTATTATTATATACTGTATGTTATATATGTATATATTATAAATTAGGGAACATTACATTTATAATAGACCTATAGGTTTGTTAGTTATAATCAAATATTGATAATACGGTCCTGTAGCTTGTTTTTCATATCGATTACTTTTATTGCCTACCACCCACCGTGCACGGGTAATTATGGGAGCTTACCGTTCGCACAATAGTTTGAACCGGACTAACGTATTTATTTTTTGAATACTTCGATCAAATAGCTTAATTTCAGTACAAATAAATCACTTCGGAGCTATACGTTTTTCCATCAGTATTCTTCTTCTAGAAAAATGGTGATTTCATCTCTCTTTCGACATGATAACTATTTTGTTTTGCTACAAAATAATGACACTGAATGTACTGCACCCATGTCTTTACAAAGTGTACCAACGATTCTTGACCTAACGAGTCTCCGTTGGATGTAATGTACTACGGTGCAATATTCTGACCGGGACTCATTTCTGTAGAAGGTAGATTTTCACTGTGAATCATATAATTTGTCTAGACATACTGTAGAGATTTTTGTTATTGCGAACTTTGGATAATGACAAAGATTCTGATTTTATCAATGTACCGGATTGGTATTATCAAATATTAATTTTACTTTTGCATGGTAGCTTTGTAGGTTTGTAATTAACCACCGCTTCAACTGAACATTATTGTATGGTGAGAAGAGAGGAGGGGAGCAATGAATGAAAAATCACACGTACTTTGCAGCCATGGCCAAAATTATAGTTTTTTTTTTATATATTATGGATATATTTGAAAAAATTGAAAGATATACAAACATCTATAAAAATTGAGCCTAACTACATATCTTATTGTTTTGGGTTTGCTGCCGATCTTATATACAAATCTAAAACAGCAAGGCCTGTAGATATGTTGTGTAACGGGAGGCGATATTTTCAATCATTTTATTTTATTAGACATATTGACGTAGGAAGAAAAACAAGTATTTATTATGTATATTATACAAAGTTATTTTATTTTAATTAATGTAATGCACCTAACTGTATATATTCCGTAACTGTATATAATTTCCCTATGTTAATATGTGAATAGTTAAAAAATATAAGTTTTAACCGACAACGAGCAAATAGGTGACTTTTGATCAGAACTGTACGATAAATTCGAATATATTGCCTTATATGGTATTATTGCGTATTGTCAGGTACCCCACTCCGAAAGAGAACATTTCCCGTCAGGACGCCGAGGAGGCTAGTCCGCTCCGCAATTAATGTAAAATAGTTTGTCAATTTAGGGCCAGTTAGTGTTCTTGTGTTTATTATATTCGTTTAAATAATCAGTATAAAGTACGGCCGTGATTACTGGGAAGGTCCAGCACGTAGCCAATATATATAAAATACTGGTATACGAACAAACAACAAGAAAGGACACGCCCGAAGACTCAAGACAAAGAACCCGAAAGAAGCGGACATTCGGCGGGAAGGAACAGCATCAACCAGAGTACGCGAAAAGAGAAGAACTCGTAAAGGTATTTGGTCACAAAGCTATTTTATTTCATAAATACGAGTTCGCAAACATATAAAGATAAACTAACTATTATTTTATGTAAATTCTGGCGTTGACCTTTGACTTAATATAAATTTATGTACATTTAGCTTAGTTGTCTTATTTCATTATTGTGTATTTGTTTTGCGTAACTAAAGGTGCATTTAATATTAAGATTTCGTTCAGTACATTCTAATTTTGTATCCATAAATTTATTCACGTCATTTAATATATTTGTTCTTTATTTACGTGATGCGTTTTCATTCATTTAGTTGCATATAAGTCTACATATTTTGTGTTATTATTTATTGTTAAAATATAAATCCTCCATTTACCGCACGTCCTGGGAACGTATAAAGAGAGAAAGTTTGTAAAGTACGTATATGTTTTCTTTATTACGTTAGAGCGATTGCGACCGACATTTTGCTAGTCGGGGAATCAATTTCTTTATTTCGGTATTAGTAACCTTAGGCATCGTGGGTTCACATGGGGATTTGTTCATATACCGTGGCGCCCAAGAGATTTTAAACACACATTAGTACAATGTAAGACCGTTCTTTCACAATATAGCACACAAAGACAAGCGTTCCATTACAGTTGAAACAATCGCTCAATTTTTATAGATTCACCTGGGTTTTTCTTATCTATTCAATCTAAGTTTGTTATTGTAAAATTGAAGCACAAAATTGTGATTTCTTTGTTGCAATTCATAGTGCTAACAGTGTTTGTGGAGAAAATTAATTGTGACACAAAAGGAAGACATCCGTGATCTATATCTTGCTTTTGTGTCACAATTAATTAAAAGAGAAAAGAGAGCACGAAGATCTGATGAAAAAAGAAAAAATAGAAACGTCAAAAAAAAAAGTAAAGTACAGGAGAAGCAAAGATAGTGAATAAGAAGAAAGATACATATTTGAGTCATACGAAAACAGCGAAAAAGAAAGTCAAGAATAGGAGGAAATACATATATGTTTACATAAATAGAAATAAGATATAATGATTGTTCATACAAAGATAACGAACCATAAGAAGATTGGAAGAAGATTGAAATTTTGGGACGGAAGGACGAGGATGCACACAAACACAAACACACACACATACCGTCACACATACGAGAGGGTGGGATGGTAAATTTTAATAAAAAGCATTTGGTATAAATTTTGACGTTGGTTTGTTTTATTATTTATTTTAAAATTATAAGTCAATTACGAACACTGCAGTGCATACAAGTTACTCGCGAATTAATGATAACATAAACATTCATACAAACAGTAGCAAAACGAATTGAAAATTGTTTAGTGACTAATGTGATAATAAACAGGTTTTCTCACGAATTGAGGTTGTAGTCTCTATTTAATTATTAAAGAAACATTCTTTTGTTCTCATTTCATTGTCAAATACAATAAATGGCAATAAACTTTCCATCCTCAATCAATACAGTTTCATCATATACTCTTCTAGCTAATTCACCATGATTATGTGACATATAATGAGTGTCTACCATACATTGTTACCATTAATTATAGTGCAGGATTAGGAAGAGTATAAAGATGGGTAGGTTTGGTATTGTGCATAAATCCTCATATCCTAGGACAACCAGATTATGAGCATACATAATATTACCTGGTTAACTACATAGCAAAATGTACCCTATGCTACCATGTTAAGTTAATGCTCGTCGTTTCCCATTATCGTCCTAATGCAGCTAATTACTACAGGCTCGACAAAATACAGATATCCAGATTACCTTCTCGCACTCAAAACTTGATAACAGTTATTTCGGAATAGTCCGGTGCGGTATGTATGTAGTTAATACGTATACGAATACATACGTATGTGTATATACATATATATAAAACAAGGAACAAGAAGAGTAGAAAAACCAGTTTATTTGAAGGAGCTTCTTTAAAGATTAATAACGTGTTATTTTATCATCTGCCGCGTAAGGTATACGCAAGCATGTACGGTGAAGAGGAGAGATACCTTTTTATCCGATTATTCGTTGGGTTCTCTATATAATTTTACGAGCCGTATAAATTTTCCTAAATGTCTCTCCTCTTTTAAAATTTCAGTCTCGATTTCATCAGACCTGGTAATTATTCTGTCTAGCTGAATTCGGCATGTGATGTGTAATACTTTCAGAGGATTGATCAGGTTGTTAGAAATAATGATTGTTATCTATGTACTTTATGTCTACAGTAACATACCATACGCATTATGTTTATCTCCGTTCTTGTTAGAAGGAATTACTAACAGAAGGTAATCTAAAATCTTATTTATTTGTCCTTGGGGAACAAAGTTCTCAAGCTAGGTACAATAAAAGGCTTTTGAAAGTGTTATATCTATGTGACAACTTCAACGTGAGCAATATACTTTCCTGTAAAATTGTGTGCATAGAAAATATTTTTCTGATGCGTGATTGCGTGTTTCTTTTAACATTATTATGATTTATCGTGCAAACTTTATACAATACACCTGTTAGTAAAAAAGCTAGGTATGACTATAGGTACTGATACGAAAAAATATTTATTTATCATAGACAGTATATGATTTTGCTGAAATTAACATAAATATATTGTAAATGTTTTGAAACATTCTTCAGCTTATCAGTTATTGTCGTGACCAAATTGAGATATTTTTAAACGAATTTTGAAAACATCTAAAACGGCAAATTCGACGTTTCAAACTATTCACACGAGAAACACATCTTTGTCAAATTAAACGCACATTTTTCGGTGGAAGATGTTTGTTTAACAGAGAAAGGGTTTAATAAACAACTAATCTGTATTTCGTTCAGTTAATTTTATTTAACAATTTAATATAAATTGTTTACTGGTTAATTTTTATATTTTACAGTATTAAAATAGCAGCTGCGTAAACTATCTATGTCAGATCTACGATTGGCACTATTCTTATCTAATTTAATTTGGATATGTTGGAGCTATTTACATAAACAATTCAGAAGTATTTCTTTAAATACTACTTCATTTAGCTATCCCTCATTGTCACACATTAACTCTCTCGGTTATGGCATTATAAGATACCGCAAATCCTGCATCTTTTTTAAATGTATTTAAACTACTGTTACTATATGTTGTCTCTTGGGCTATGTCAAGTCAATCCCTAGACTACCGAACGTTATTAACCGCTTTAACATGAATTAAATAAAAACATAAGTTATATTGTTTACGTTAATACTTTATTTAAACTAAACTCAGGGAAGCGGAACAGACAGTATCGTACCGCGCACGAATTTAGATATTTCCTCTTATCAAGTGCCAAGATTATTAAAATAATAGTGGCCTAATGTTCTACCATTGCCAGTTTCACTACATTGTCTAAACTTGACAATTTAATATTGACTCAATATTTTTTTCACGTTGACTATAATAACTTTCCAACTAGTGGTTGATTGTTAAATCTAATAATGCAACATTTTTAGCCAGTATTGTCCAAATAATAGTTTTATCATTCTCCACAATGTAGTCATGTTCATAAAGGTGGAATGTCATGTTTATGAATATAACTGTATTAGCTGGGTCTTACAATCCAGTAATTCTCGCGTACTCTATGCCCTATACCACATGTGGGCAACATCCGGCCCGCTGTCAGATTTGATCAGGCTCGCGAGACATTTTGAAAAAACTGACATCTGATATCTATCGCTAGACATTATGAACACTACTTTAAAACACTATTTTAAAATGCACTACTTTTAGACGAGGCTCGCGAACGTATTTGCACACTAAAACTTGGCTCACAACGTGTCAAAGGCTACCCGTACTTGCTCTATACCAATTTTGTTAAAACAAATATACCCCAATGTCCGCCCTGCCTCTATACGCTTTTGATATTGGGCGAATATATGTATGTATATTGGTAAACAGTCTCTAATAAGCACCAGCATTTTCTAATAAACAATAATCATCACTATAAACTTGCCAATACTTGCCACATCTTAAAATTTTATATAGTACAAACATTTTATAACTTAACAATCGTTAGTGTTACATAACCGACAGCAAACAAATATTTCATCGTTATAAGTTTTACTATACTTCAAATGCACAAAATAGTTATTTTATACAGAAGTGAAACCGCTTCAGTCAGATATTGTCCAAAAAATTCCTTATGTTTCTTGATATATTTTTTTTATGTGTAGTGGGTGCTTAGTTGCAGTGACTCCGTAAGCCGTATCGCTTGTATGGCTATCATGCAACTCTCGCTGTGTAGTTTTTGTGTGTGTGAATTGAGTTGAAATAGCTTTATGACAGCAGCATATCGTCTTTTATAATGCAGCGCTGTTAATCACTTTGCTCCCAACAGCGAATGATAAGTCGATCCGTATTTCAATTCACCGAAAAAATGTCACCGTTTCTTCGGAGAATTGAAACGCGGCTCCTATCGTTCTGCCACAACGACAGTCAGCCGCCTAAGCACTGCGGCTATCAACTCGTTCATTAAATCATATTTTGCAGGAATATTAAGTTTTTTAACTAATAAAATAGAATTAAATTAAGACATATTAAGAGAATTGGTGCGGTATTCTTTGTTTTTGGTACAAGTCACACAGATTACGTAGGACAGTAAAATGGCAGTCTATTACCTAAATTGCTAAATATGACACTTTTGTTGAGATTAGCAATCATGATTCGATCATAGTCAGTAGATGAACTAGTTTTTTTAAGTGTCTGCTGTCAATCCAATGAAAGAAAATGACTACTAACTCCACATTTTTGCACTCTCATTGTAATAATTGAATTAGCAGGTTGTGGAAATTAAGCATTGAAATTAAAAGAATGGTGGTTAATTAAGTTGTCATTTCTAAGTGTCCATTCTATATTCTCAAATATGAGCTTTAAATACCCAAGCATTTTTTTGATCATATAACTTGATGAGGTAACAAGTATTCTAACAGGGCAACCTCTGCAGTAGAGTGTGAATACACTACACAGACATTTGGAACTCCAATGGGTTCTCCCATCAGCCCAATTTTGGCCCTTATTTTTATGGATTCCCTTCTCGATGACGTAATACCCAAACTTCCCTTTCGGTTTTCCTTCATCTTCAAATACGTTGATGACATTATTTGTGCTAAACCCGGTGATATGCTAGATACAACTCTGAATATATTTAACTCCTACAATCCACACTTGCAATTTACCTATGAAATGGAGAATGGTGGCAGCGTTCCTTTTTTAGACACTAAAGTAATTAGATCCGACAAAAATGTTATCAAGTTGGATTGGTATCAGAAACCTACCTCAACAGGTACATTTCTCAACTTTCATTCTAACCATCCCTTGAACCAAAAATATAACACGGTCATTGCCACAAAAAACCGGGTCACACATATCACCAAGAATATATAAGCACCAACTTGAAAAAGTTGTTTCTGCAGTTTGCCAATAATGGTTATCTCGAACATATACTGCGAAATTTAATTTTCTCCTTCAATATAGTTGATGGTCCTATTGATGATGGAGCTCCATCTTTATTCAAATATTATAAAGTATTATTATGGAGGGACTCACTTTTAACTTAATTGAACACTTTAAAGACTACACCAACTTGACGATAGCTAAGTATAATACGCTATCTTTTGGGAATATTTTTTCAAAAACCAAGGACAGAACTCCAATTCTTAATCAGACTGGTGTTATCTACAAAATTCCCTGTCGTGATTGTAACGGCTGTTATATAGGCCAAACTGCTCAAATTCTAAAAAAACAGATTAACACAACATAAAAGTGATAATCGGATCGGTAAACGTTCCTGAGCCTTGGCCCTCCATTTTCAAGGCTTGGACCATAATTTTGATTATGCTAATACCGCTATTTTACAGACGGAATATAATTATAAAAAAGGTTGTTTCTGGAGATGGTACATATAATGAGTTGTCAGGGCTCAATCAATTTCAACAGATTCCTAGCAACTTAGCAACATTTATTGTAACATTTTAAATACAAACTAATAGCCATAAATTTATGCTCAGTCCTTGTTTTTGTTAATTCAATTTTATAACTGACAAACAATTTTTAACTCATCCATACGTTTTTAAGCTGCCACAATTGTGTACATTTTAATCTATTTGACTGTGTCTTAAATGTAGCTAATATCTATATTTCGTTGCTACTGTTGTAAATTTTTTAATTGCTAATGTTTTATTATTGCTTCATTATTGTATTTTTTAGCTGTACCTCCTAATGAAGTAAAAAATAAATTGACGAAATATGGAGGTTCATATGAACAATTAGTGTTGTTCTTTTTATCACAAACCGAATTACCCATTACAATTAATTTTACTCTAACGAAGTCCGGTCGATAATTCTATTAATTATATATACACATATGAACAAAGTCTTCATACGGGCAGCCTGCCTTTGGCGGCCCTTGTTGGTGTCCAGTTATCGCCCGATAGAGGTCGTGGAGTTTTCTTCTGATTTTCTTTCAAGTAATTTCAGGATATAACGGGTACGGGGAATACGTTTGTTGGTTCATATTCTTGTATCACGCACTGATGAGAACTAATAAGTTCGAAACACGTGTCTGTGTGTCAGGATTGAACTTTCAAAGGTTTCCTTTTACGGCGTGTGATTAACGACAAATTCATGTGCTTGAATTAGGTTTTCCATATTCATTGCTACATGTTTGTATTTTTATCGTTCACCGGCAGAGTGACTTTACGTATTTTACACATTTGTGTTTTGTTTTGTTGTTTATCGGGTAATCCGACAGATGACGTGAGCATTAACACACATATATGTTTTTTTAAGGGTTGTGTCTTGGTTATTAGCGGCGTTTTTCATGGCAATGACCGTGTCATACTTTTGACTCAAGGAATGGTTAGAGTGAAAGTTAAGAAATCTACCTGTTGAGGTAGGTTTCTGATACCAATCCAACTTGATAACGTTATTGTCGGATCTAATACTTTATGTCTAATGCCGCTAATAACCAAGACACAACCCCTTAAATTAAATCAACGGCAAAGAAGAAAACCAAGAATCAAATATATGTATATGTATATATAAGTCGATAGAAATTCTCTGACAATTCGTACAAGCATGATCTGACTGTTGCAGGTTATAAGGCTCCACAAAGCTGTATCAACGTTTAGTAATCATTTCTGTGGTAAAATAAGCGACTGCCAAGTTGCTTAGTAATTTCAATATTAATTTAATGTTACACGCTTATTCAGTATTTTTTTCTAAATCTATAATCACTATAATAAAATTACTTGGCATTATACGTGGTATGCAGCAGTATTCAAACTAAACATCGATACTTGTGATTTTTTAATAACTACCGGTAATGACTAACAAATTGTTTACGCGTGCATAGCTGTGCGTGTAAGTATCACAGTGCAAAGAGTACATATTAAAATGCTGTAATTACGATGTGCGCTCGGTCTGGTATCTGTTATGGTAGCTCCGCTCTCGAGCTCTGTAATTATACAAGCAGAACAAAAGCAATGAAAGAAGTGAACACAGCAATTACTAGGTAGAATCGGCAATACTATCGAGGTACACACAGGATGGAACTAACGTCTAAAACACTACCAGTGACTCTGCGAACGAACGGCAGGAAATCAACTATGATGTCCAGATGAACGTGACCAGAACTTCCGGGAAGAAGATTTCTGTATGTACGTTGGGAATCCTCACGATACATTGCTGTACGTGCCAATGTCGACAGTATCCTTACTCCGAAAATGATAAATATGTGTGTAATTGTAATTTTGTGGTGGTTCTGTACTGTTTTAGAATATCAAACTGCCTATGTATACTGGATGAGAATGAAGAGGCAAGACTTTTCTTGAATGTTATGTAAACTTTTATTTAGAGTGATGTATGCGTTACTGTTGTTTTAATACTAAAACCACAATGTTGATTAAATTACCAACACTGCCTCTAAACATTGTTGTCCAAACATGTGTCCCCCTAATTACTCTAATATATGTATAATATCGCCCAAGTAAGAATACACAGCACGTCAATCACAGCCGACAATGGATTTAAATTAAAAAAGAACTACTGTAGTTAAGGGATATTATTTATTTTGTTCCCAACCATCAAATTTTCTAAGAAATTTTTGAATTTGATTATTGAAAGAATTCCCAAGCAGATGATTCCTCTTCGAAAAATATGGCAAAGTTGTTATTTTTTACTTAATATCATATAACATAATTTCTATAGTATACTGTTATGAGGGCCTCCGGGTTTTGGTCGCGTCATAGTAAAGTACATATATACAATACAAAATAAACTAAAACAAAGATGAAAATTAAAAAAAAATACAAAAATTGTCGTTTAGATCACTCCGTGTACAGGAAACACACATACCGATCAATATCTTCGTGCGCGCTCAGATCATCACCCAGCACAAAAGCAATCAGTAATCGGCTATCTAGTACATCACGCTATCTCAATTTCCCAGCCCGACAACATCGACAAGGAATTGAAACATGTAAAAAACTGCTCTTCTACAGAATGGCTATAGCTCCAGCAACATACAAAGGGTCATAAATAGGTACATTCATCCGCGACCTCCTAAGGCAGCACCAGAATCTAGTAATCAGCTAAGTACCATCGTTGTCTCTTACACCCATGGGGTTACAGATCATATCGGTAGCCCCACTCTGGATCTATCTCTTTTCTTGCTGGCCCTAGTCGCTCTAATTGTACTGTACAGTAAAGACACTGGTCAGGATACTGTACAATGAAAGCCGTGAAATTTTTCATAAAAGATGACAAAAAGCTTCGGTATCAATAATGCCAATCTATATATGTATTTGCACCTAAACACTATGCATACGGCCCCTAATTGTTCCAATAATCTATTGGTGTAAAGGGAATTAATGGGATTGCAGCTATTGGCGTTAGAATTAAGAAGACGTGAACCTTTTTTCGTATCTAAGCTTTCGCTAATTAGACATTTAGATTATTAGAATTAGATACGAAAAAAGGTTCACGTCTTCTTAATTCTAACGCCAATAGCTGCAATCCCATTAATTCCCTTTACACCTAACGTTGTACAGCTAGTACTCCTTTTCACCTTCAATAATCTATTGCAAATACGAGGGCGTATTTTTATGTTATCTACTTACATTGTTAGCTATGAAACAAACAGTAACGATGTCAAACAAATTATTGAAAAATTGCTGTCACTGTTAGAAGTATAAGTGCTAAGTTGTGTTTAGTTTGTGCTGTTTACAGAGATTTGAAACGGTCTACTTCTCGATAAAATGAGTGAAAGTAAGGTTGAACATCGCAGTGTAATAAAGTTGCTGACAAAAGAAGGCAATGGTCCAAAAACAATTCATGAAAGAATGGTTGCTGAGTATGGGGAAAATGCACCACCTTATTTTCAAGTAAAATATTGGTCTAAACTCTTTCGATGTGGCCGAGAGTTAATCAATAATGACCAAAGTGCGGACGACCTGTTGACGTTCGAACTCAAGACATTGTGCGAAAAGTCGAAAATTTGGTACTGAAAGCTCGGCGTGTAAAGATCTGTCACTGTCAATGAAGTCTGTATATCCGAAGCAACTGTCCTCAAAATTTTGCATGACGATTTGGGTATGAAGAAGGTGTCTGTACGGTGGATACCCAGATTACTTATAGCTGAACAAAAACTGCAGAAAAGAAGTTTCTCACGAAAATTTGGCCCAGGTGAAGAGGAACAAAACATTTTTATCTCGAATTGTCACCGGGGATGAGACTTTGGTACATCATTGGCACCCTCCTACTAAATAAGAATCCATGCAGTGGGTTCATAAGAGCTCTCCACCACCAAAAAAGACCAAAACACAGTTTTCTGGAAAAAAAACTGATGGCAACTGTTTTCTGCGATCTTGAAGGAGTTTTGCTTATTGAATATATGCCAAGAGGGTCTACCATAAATGGGGAGGCCTACGGAAACACAATTAAAAATTGAAAAAACTGCGCTAGAGGAAAAACGTTCGCATTCTTATCCACAAAAAAAACTTGTTGCTGCACGACAATTGCTGGGTTCATAAGGTAAACAAAGTTCAGCAGAAAATCATCTCAGCAAGCATCTCAGGGAAAAGCGTTTTGCGTCTGATAAACAACTCAAAGAAGCTGTTGAAGAATATTTTGCGGGGTTACCGAAGCAATTTTTTTCTTAGGGTATGGGCCAATTGGAAAAGATGGGATAAGTGTATTTGTGTTGAAGGGAGTTATGTAGAAAAATATTTTTTTTTGTCTCTTATGTGCTTTTTCATGGCTAGGTAGATAACAGAAAAATACGCCTTTCATCGTATTTTGATATAATCGAAATACATATTATATAAAGAATCTTTCATAATTTCTGGTGTATCATTCACAAAAGAAATCACGCTCTAATATGGTCGCCTTTGGCAATAGTAATTGATAAGAATAGAATCTATTGTGTTAAATAAACTGAGCAGTAAATCTTACTATTCCTACATTGCATTTAATAGATATCTTTCAGTAATGTTTCGGAATCTATAACTATAGATTATAATACCATATTAAAAACATACAAAATCAACTAGTGGTATTTAATCTTAAGCGCATGACCCTGCTTTCGGCGTTAAATTCGGTGTTGTAAAAATATAATGTAATAAACAGTGGGATGGGTATTTTGCAAAAACTTGTCAACAATGTATGTGTCCATAAGAACGATAAGTAAGTGATGGAATAGACGCAATACATCGATGTATTGTAAACAACTTATTGTTGAATAATCAAAAATTAAAAATTGCACTAGGTATTAGCCGTAGTATAGAAGTTGTTCATAATTTTTTTTCGTTTCCAAACACAATAAACTAGCTAAGAGTGGCAGATAATTTACAACCGGATAGATTTTAATTGAACAATCTACAGTGTATTCATTTATAACATGTCTGATATGAATCGTGTTATTATTAGCAAAACGGATTCCTAGATGGAACAGATTAAATTTATTATTTTCTGCTATATGGCAGGATATAAAAGGAGCGCAAAGGAAAAACGCAATGTGCATAATTATCAATTGGACGAGACTTATTCATTGAAACGGTGCAAGATCACGGCCCGCCGAGATATAGATAGAAGCAGACAAGTACCTCGAAATTAATGAAACACATGTATCCGTATAATTAAACAATTAACGCTTCGTGGGTGTCTATGCGCTGTTCAATCAACTCCCATAAGAGCATTAATTAGAGCAACAGATACATTCTGCGGATACGGCAATATGCTGATTATACGGCGCATATCTACTGTATGTTGAGTCTTGCTAATTAACATTTAACTTTTGTCAGATTACATATACAAGATAGCGAAAAAGGATTTTTGTTAATCTGCATGATGAATGCATATGCAAATTATGTTACACAGCGAAACGGTAACAAATCAGCATGTTATATATACATACTACAAGTACATTTTGAATGATAATTCTAGGAATTCCTATTCCATTACAAAGACGATCCAAGTTGTATTGGCGTTTACCCAACTCGTATTGTAATGTATGTATATATGAGATATAATACTCAATGAAAGAGATTTCAGCATAAATTCTTACATGTATGTAGTTCCCAATATCTAAGAAAAACTAATAAAGTACCAAGTAAGATAAATAAGTGCACGATTGCTTAAATATTCGTATTAAATTCTCTCTGCAGATATTTTTCTGCAAGTTTTAATATATGATTCTATTATATTTTTTAACGGGTCGATGGCCGCAGTGGTTAGGCGGCTGACTATTGTTGTGAGAGGACGATAGGTGCCGGGGTTCAATTCTCTGGAGGGACGGTGACATTTTTTCAGAGAGTTTAATCCCGGATCGACTTGCTATTCGCTGTTGGGAGCAAAGTGATTAACAGCGCGGCATCATAAAAGGCGATATGATGCTGTCACAAAGCCATTGAACACAACATACACACACAAAAACTACACCGCGAGAGTTGCAGTGATAGCCAGACAAGCGATACAGTTTACGGAGTCACTGCAACTAAGCACCCACCACACATATTAAAAAAAAAAAATAATAATAATAATGCGATTTGTTCTTTTATAATGTTTGTTCCACAAGATACTATTTACAGGTAATATACTCAAATATCAAACAGCATGCTCTATATTTGATTTGTATATTTCTTACAATTCTGCGGAAAAACTATTATAATTTTATGAGAAACAAAAATGTAACATTCATAGTGTTATAATTACAAAAGCTAATAATAGTTTCTGAATCTGGTAGTTGACCAGTTTTTACTTTCTGTGTTTTTAAAAAGTGCTGCGTGATTGATCTCTTTCATTCTATCCACTGTACTGCGAGACAGATAATTAGAAGTGAGTATTTAAAAAGTGATATAATCACAATAGTTTTGCTGCGCCTTTGGAATTCCAGATTTATTTCATCTGATGTCGTTGAGAGAAACGAAATATATTGAAATAATTGCACCATATCTGTGAATATAACAATAATTGCCACATTTTCTCTCGGCCACGGATGCAGCAAATTGTACTTCTTCTTAAATACTATGTTTTAGAAAACTTACAATTGCAGGATATATTTATTCAGTACTTCAACGGACTTCTTTTTGGGCAACAAGTATGGCCTTTGCAACAATGATCCTAAAGAAACTGTCAAAAGTATAAATAATCAACTTAGCTTTCAAATAACTCAAATCTAGACAGTGACTATCATAAAACTATTATATAATTCAAACATGTATTTAGTACCTTTTACTAGATGTAAAATATTCCATGGATAACAATATAAATTGAGAGTCATCTGCATAATATAAAAATATTTCTATAATATGGTTTGTACTATGTAACTTCAATATCCTCCAGTACAATTTTAATTGAAGCTATTTTACATTATTTATTATAGTTTTACACTAATTTTCCAACATACTTTCAAATACAATATATGTACATCTCCTTGTAATTTCATCTTGTATATTATATGCAGTAAGCTTTTAGGATCTACTATACACTATTTTATTTTGATTTGTGGAGGGTGTTGCAGCGGATTCTTAAGCTAAGTGAACTACAGTCTCTATTTCTACCTTAGAAATACTTTGAACGCTTTTTCCTATTCTCACTACCAAGTTGTTACGTGTAGTAGATCGCGTTGCAAAAATAAGATATTTTATTCGCCCCGACAAATAAAAACCTAACCAAGTCAAATTTGGGATTCTGCGTGGTCATAAATTTGAATGCACTATTTGCTAAAACTATGTAGGTAAGTCCTGCAAATGTTCATAAACTTTTATGACTGGAATATTGTGAATATCATCATTTATCAGCAAACAGTTACACATCTCACTTAAGGATATCTACAATATCATTAATAAAGATTCAAAATAAAAGCAGTCCCGAATTAGATCCTTGTAGCACAAGACAACGGAAGGGAAGATCTCAAATTAGAATTGCATTATTCAACATATTGTCTTCTATAAACCAAATGTAATTTCATGAGTTTGATAAGAGACGGAGAAAATCCATTTCTTACTAATACTGCAAATTATAGCTACAGAATAATTGATATATTTCATTTCATGTTTGTCATCAGTACCTACCTTTAGTTGCTATTTGTGCTGATGTTGTATGTCATCGAAACTATTATTATTACAATATAGAAGTAAATGATTTCTTTCTAAACTGACTTGTAATCTCCACACTGAAAAAAATTTCTATGCGAATTTACAACGATAATCGCGGGCAACTTTGTTACCCACGATTATCATAGTAAAATTACTATCTGATGTAATTTTTCTATTCCACTAGTAAATAACCAAGCGGAATATGCGATTTTACAAATCATGACTTTAGTTACACAGTTTGTATTTGTAACATTACAAATCATGCTAGTATATTAATTAAATAGTGGTGTAATGTTACAAATACTCACTCAATTAAGCAGTATATATGTACCTATATTTATGCAAAAATGCTAGTTACTATTCCAGTATAAATAATAAATTACATCTACATATATGCATGTGTCTATAGTTAGATATTCTGTGATGCTAATAAATCTAAAAGCAACAGCATTTTCATTAATTATATCAATATATTATTATAAAATCAAAAACTTTCTAAGATGACGATACATCCATTTATGCCTCCTTCTAATTCATATAACACAACTGCACACATGGACGCTAGTATCTAGAGTGCATTTGTATTGCAGTGTACCCAATATCCACCTCGCAGCTGATGCCTTGCATGTTTCTGCTTGACTTGCATTTTTTTACAACCGCGGGCAAAAATAAAATAATAAATTTACAATTACTGTTTGGAGATTTACAATGTATATCAGGGTGATAAAGCAAACTAAACAGTAAGATTCATTACACCTTTGTAATGCACAAAGTAATACTGTGTTGTTACATATAACGTTATCGTAATACTACATATTTTACGTTTTCTTGTCAACCCATTGTAATTTAACAGTGAATATATATGTATATCTTCATGTTATTATTTTGTACGACTATTTTCAGTGTAATGTTAGGATGTTTATCTATGTAATTTTACTGCTATTTTTTACAGTGCAGATCAAGAACCATCATAAATGGTCTGAATAATAAAATCCCTCGTGTTTTTTCTTCACATTTTATTCGTTTTCGTGCCGGTCATATTAATTCCTAGCATTATCAATTTAATTAAATTATACCTGTCTGACCCTCTTCATTTATATACAAACGCTAACATCACATTCGTGTAGTCCCAAGCCGTCGCATTAAAAGCTCGTCAAGATAGCCACCACTAATGCGTCAGACTTTTGTAAATTATGAATTCAATACAACATTTGTCATAATATTTCCGAGCCCGTAACTAGCTCATCTCATCTACATTTAATTGTTAAAATGCATTTCAGATTGACTAAAAAAGATCCGTAATTTACACGCAATGTAAAAATATCAGCCGCGGTTAGGGTATGTAAAGTATGATGCGTCACAAGCTTTTTTTAATGTTCTTTCTTTTACTATCTAGAATTTTATAAAATAGTTATAAATATTCGCTGGTATTGAAAGGTTGTCTACGATGGCATCGACATCACGCTAAGTGTGCTATTTCAGTTTATATGTGATCTGTGGCTGCTACTTATAACACACTATAAAAAATTGAATAATATATGAAATTAATGATATGTATAGCATTCTATAATTTACAGAATTTCGCAATATAATTATAGTGTCATGCCAATAAGATGCAGTTTCATTATTTTAGCAGCCCCGGCATTTGCATAATTTGTATACTTAAATGTTTTCATCAAATCATCATATAACAGAACTCAACCAGTATTTGGGTTTGAATATCTGTTGGCACTTATTACAGACATGTTTGTATTACTTCATGATAAGGAGAGGATCAAAAATGAAAACAAGGATCTAATTGAAAGGGCACTTTGCAATTTTATGATAATCTTAACGACACGCACATTGAGCAAGAAAATGGCGTTAAAAATACAATACTAGCATATTTACCCAATTAATTCTTGTAATTTCCTGTGATAATCTTTAGTGTTGTTCCTCTGCCTCTGGTATTTCTTTGCTGTTGAGAAAATCATGTGCCCTGAGACCTTATGATTACCAAACATACAGGATGCTTCGGAAGTTATACAACCTGATTCTGTCCTTTGTTTCTTTATATTACTTAAATCTATTTTCTAGCTAAAAAGAATTGCATTGTAGTGCAAAAAAAATACTTCATTTGAATGTGGGTATTTTATTTCATAATGCATTATAAATAAAAACAGAACAGACCTATGTATTTCTATAATAAAATTAAGTAAAATTTATTGTCAATTCTACTCTATATACAAATAAAGGTTAGCATACATGATGATAAACTTTACAACAGCGTGTTGTTATGAGATCTTTTTTTCACTTTCCCGTTGTTGGAGATGAGCTCTTATATGACTTTTGGTGGGACCACAAAATGTCTCGGATTTATCAATTGAAACGCCGACGACACTAATTTACAAAATCCCTTTTACTTTTACATTAATTTTACATCTTATATTACTTATAACTTCAATCTTAATATAACTCCACTGCCCTATCACCTCTATAATATAAAATACACATATAGCCAAATTTGGCTAACATAGTGGTGTCCGAATAAATATATTAACTTTTCTTTCAGAGACCTCTATGAAGAATTTGGTGACCTGAATTAAAAGAAAATACAAAAAATGTTAATTTTAAGAACAACTAAATGGGGATATGTGACTATATTATAATAATATTCTCTGGTAGCGGTAGTTCCGGGGATCGATTTCTGACCCCGGCGTTGTGGCCCGTCTTCCCAAGGTAGTTTTATCGATCGAGGATTCTTCGTTGTTGAAGCATTATTATTATTAAAAATGCAACACTATTTACAGCTAGGTAATGTTGTAACAAAACATACTTACATATACTTAAATACGGAGAAAGAGCTGCGGTGGTCATGAACAATTATTACGATTACTTAAAATTTTGCTTTTCCGCATTTGCCATTGCTATCAATACGCCAAGCAATCGATGTATGGACGCTTTCATATTTTGCAGCGATCATCACCTTGAGATTTGCATAGGCTTGTTAAAACATATACATATATGTTCAACGTCATGCATGTAAAATGTTTATATTGCACAGCGATATCGCATTTTATAGTAATGTACAGAAAACCCAACCCAAGATAAACATATCCATCGCGGTATATAGTTTAGTATTTTCAGTGGCACTTACATAAATAAGGATAAAATTTAGACATTTCACTTGTACATTCATTTATTACTTATAAAGATATAATTGGAAAGTAAAATAGTAACAAACATTAATATTTCGTTAGTCTATCCCTTCCTTTGATAACGACAGCAATTCTTTTAGGTAGACTTCGTATGCAGCCGATAGCGATTTCTCTTACAATTAGTAGGACTATGATTTCTACACTCAGAAAAATTCATGCATTGATTCAACAAAAAAACCTGCCGTATTTAAACGAAAATTGTTCTTGGATTTACCATTTTTTTGTTGAACCAATGCATGAATTTTGGTTAGTGTACACACTAACACAATGCATTTCTTTCCCTCAGTGTATATATATTTGGTAGAGTAGACAGACACACTACGTTTTAAGCAGCTCCAAATATTTTCTATCGGATTCAAATCCGGGGAATTACTTGGCCATGGCAATATCTTAATATTTTTTGTTTCCATAAGATTATGAACGGTTTTGGTCTTGTGGCATGGTGCGCAATTGTGCATTAACGAATCATTATCTGCTCGTAAGCTATGTATGTATGGTCTAACATACTGCTCTATAACTTGTTGATACTGAATTTAGTTCATACTCCCATTAACCAAATACAGTGATCCAAAGCCTTTTGCTGGTATACATGACCATATCAATACAACAGGCGTGTGTTTTACAATCCTGATCACAATACAATCCTGATTTCTAAAAATCGTTCAGACGGTCATCTCCTGGCTTTCAGTTTTCAGTGACAACTTCTACGTGAGACTCATCGCTGAATACGACCTTTAAAACAATAAATATTTTGAATACTTTGTTATAAATAACGAAATATTATTTTAGCAGCCACTTATCTTTTCCCAATCTTTTATTGTGAAGTGTCGATGTTCTTTTGCCCACTGCAGTCGAGCTTTTTTTATTTTAGCAAACAATTTTGGTTCCTTTGCAGGCCACTGACTCTTCAGATTCGCTTCGTAGAAACGTGATTTTAGAGTGTGCTCCGATATTTGAGTATTGCTTTGCTCAAGATTGTCTTAAGCTCTTTAACAGACATTTATCTATTTTCAAGAGCTTTGCGAATTATTAATCTATCTTTACGTGTACTTGGATTGCGAGTACCGCGAGATACATTCCGACCCATCAGTCTGGACGGTAAGTTCTTGGAGATAGATTCATTATACCGACTGTTTGATAGGTTTTCCTATCAAACAGTCTTCTTTCGCAGCGATTTGGCAATGAGAATACAACCCTAATTCTAGGAGAGCTTGTACTCTTGCTCTCTTTTCACTGGATATGTTTTTACGTTTTCCCATTTACACGAATGCTCAAAAGCAATTGAAAGTAATCTATTATAATCAAAAAACTAAAACTACAAACCATTTACACAAAATCCGCAACAAAACAGAATGAAAATATTACTGCCGCGTTACTCGCACAATTGCAGATCGACAACTAATTCAAGGTCAAAAACGTCATGGCATATTCCCTTGATAGTTAGTCTAATGACACCAGTTGTTTAGGGGATATTCCAATAAAAAGAAAACTGATATTGTTTCTCTCGAATAAGACTTACCAATACAGTAACTAGAAATGTATTTACATAATCGTAAATGCGAAATTTGTACTGTACATATAAAAGCGTGTGTATTTAAGCGTTTGCTATAAAATTGTATTATGAAAATTAGGAAATTTTCGAGTGATCCTAATTCGATTGTACGGTACTGTATATATCAAGCTTGTATGCACGACACCAAAGATTTTTTAATATGCAGAACAGTTCATTATGATTTTAGCAAATATTATTTATTTAATTATATCATAACTGTTTCGAAAGCTAGCGAATGTTAAACATCAAGTCTGCATCTTAGTTTTCTTAGGGAATATTTACTTCATTGTAGATAAATCTATAACAAAATTAAGACAAATTATAACAAAAATGCTGGTATTTTATTTCATGATCACTGTTTACGATTTCTTTTAATAATTAAAGTGAGCATCTTTTTATCTTATTAGTATATTTTACTTTAACTACTAGTAACTCTTAAGACATTCTTCAAACTAGAAGACTAATATTCTAGCATTAGCAGTATGATTTTATTTATATAGTTAATGAAATATTAGTTGCTTATTCGTAAAAATAAATAGATAGACAAATAAGTGATACCAGCAAGAAAATAAATACATTGAAAATAATCCAACGGAAGTCGTTCGTTAAATTGATATAGTTGCACCTATATACTAATGTAAATGGTAATAAAATTTATAAGATAAAAACCCTGGAAGTTTGCTTACCACACACGAACGCTTTTTTGCCAAATGATTTAGAACTGCAATGTGCATCTTACTTATTCCGGAGCCATTACCGTTTTTTTCATAGGGCTGTGGAAACGCGCTGTTCAAATGTAGCGTCTCTATGACCAAGTATAGACCACGTTCAGTATTGGCTGCAGTTGTGGCGATGTCATGGGGACTGGGATTACAAGAACACATGTACTCCATATGCTCTCGGTTGCACGTCGAATAAATTGAAATTCTATTCGTCAGATTTATTTTTATTGTAGCGTTTTATGTGAACACCTGCTGATGGAAACGCATATATGGTTTTCGTAAATAGAAAAATATTACGGCGATTACTAAAAGTTATGGTTTGAAGATTCGTTATGAAAAATACGGAGTTGAAAGTTTTAAATTATAGGCGATAATTACTGGGTACAATATATTTTTTTAATATCGTAGCGCAGCAGAACATACACGGCTGTGTAGGTACAGTTCATTCTCTGTGCTGAAAGACAGTAAGTTGATGCGATCATATACTACATAATTTACACACGCTACGAGAGATGCTCTGTTATACTAGTACTTAATGCATACTGAAAGAGATATTAAAGTTGATATACGTATCTGTTCGGTCGTTTTAATAATATTATATTTAAATATTTTATTGTGATATTACTAATTTGCGTATCATTTGCTTTTCAAATGTATTTATTTTTACACTGAGAAAAATGCAACAGCTACACTGTTTATCTGACACATAAATATTAGTCTCAAATATTTTTTGTAACAATTACAATAACACTGTGTATTTATCATAGTTGAAAGCTGTTTTCTGAGTCACATAGCCTAAGACAAATAACAGAGTAACTTATCGTAAGTATACGTTTTATTATTTCATGACAGAAATATTTAGCGCAAATAAAGAAGGTATTTGAATTCTGGTATATTTATTACAAATACTGTTAGTGACAACTACTTTGAGTTAGAAACATCGATTTATTTGTTATACATGTTCAGGTTATCTGTGCCGTATTTAACTGTAGTTTTTACTTGCACGAATTAAATTTTTATTTGTCATTACTATTTTTTTTCTCAGAGTACCTACCTTACATACCTAATCTCCAATAGATTCACATAACTTCTGTCAGTACACCATTTTCATACACTTTCATTGAGTTACAAAAAATAGATATTTTCGAATGATCTAGTTATTTATTTAATTGGTTACGGCAGTTTAAGTTTTTGAAAAGCACAGTAAAATTTGACTTGCCTATTGCTAATGAACCTTTTGAAATTACTTCTGAGAAAAACGAAGAACAACTATGTATGTGTAGCTTATATTTCCTTGGTAGACTTTGCACCAGGTTTTCTAGTAGACCACTGATTGAAATATTTGGATTTTCTACTCTGTATTATTAGAGAAAGGATAAAATATGAGATGTTTTATATAATTTTAAAGTGAAGTAAACCAATCTTTTAAACTAAAATTTTACTGAAAACATTAAAAAAGCATCTGTTTTAAATATAGTACAGGGGATTAACACTTCGTTTTAGTAAATTTAGTGGCCGAACAACAAATTCATGTGCATATTTTTATTTTATACTATAAACGCTCGATATAAATAATACTGTCAGGAAGCAAAATAACTGCTTGCAGTAGATTTTATTTACTCGTTTATAGAAAGTCTCTGTTCACATAAAAAATATTTAATTTTGGATTCAGTATTTTCACAATGAAAGGTTTACGCACATCTTTTTCCAAAAAAACAAACTATCCGACTTATCCAATGGATCAGCGTAATATCCGTGTTACTTTTTGGAATACCATTTGCGTATCAAAAACTAATACTATTAATTCACGAACGGAATTCGCAACTACGTTTTTCTTTGCGCCGAATAGTAGCGGGCGAGGAATACAGTTAAGGTCTTCTATTTCTCTAAGGTTAGACGTATGGCTCCTTCAGGCTTTTATTCTTCCCCTAGATGGCTACAATCTTGCCAAAAAATGTTCGATCGAGGGTTTCGCGCGAGGCAGGTTTGGGGCCCGCTCATGGCGAGTATCGAGCAGCCGCCTCCAGGATACCTCTATTGGCGACACGAGGTAGCGGTCTGTCTGGGTTTGACTCTTACAGGATTCTTCGACCAAGCAACCCTCTCTCTAACGTGCTTCTGAAGAATACAGTACCAATTCGTATATCATGTGAATCGCAATCTTCAACTTGATAGTCATTATACAGCACGACCCTTATGAAAGGTGCATATTTTTCTATACGAATTCGACATGAATCTGCTATTAAGGCTTCACGATTATGTAATACATGTTCATTACAAAAATAAACTAAATACAGAATAAGAATCAAGTCAGTAGATGATACCAAAATGTTACGACAAGTAGACGTGATAGCCGCGCTAGAAGCGAAAATCTTACGATGAGGAGTGACAGTGAGTCATCGTAACTCGAAGTGTTAACCAAGCTATAGGAGAAAACCGTCAACGTAATATGTTAAAAATAATAACATTCAGTAACAGCGAGCGAAATTTAGTCCCAACAGTGTCAAGAAAAACAGAAACCAAATAAAATGTTTAGTAATTAGTACATTGTTCTTTATACATCTTTTATTAAACCTTGGAGTATGGCCCTTCATAATTTTATTTCAAATTATCTTAAAACCATATTCAGAAAACCAACACTAACATTTCTGTCCAGCTAATTAAAGAAAAATCTAGCGCTACAACATTCATCGAAATAAAAATATAATAAGTTTAAAATATGGATTACAATTTCAAAATTGTAGTCTGTTCCATTGGAATTCTGAATAAGTTATTGTAATTAGCAGTAGTCGTCCTATTCCATTCAATAAATTACTAAACTAAGTATCTCGTCAATACTTCTGAAATCACCTGTGCTTAATCTAAATATTGTTAATAATTATTTAGGAATTCAATAGTTTACAAATCAAAGAAAATGTTTATTGCTCTTTCATATACATAACTTTATTCTACGTCGAATGTTATGAACAAGTGGAACATTGCTTTGTTGTAACGAATTGAATTCCACTACTTCCAATCCATTGATTTGGAAGCTCTTCATCTAAATGATCACAAACCGGCGTTGTATAGAAGTGCACACTTGCATTGAAACCATAATTCTACTAGAGCATTTAAATTTATATTATTCAAATATTCTGCAAAATTTAGTAAAAATGTACAAAATTAGGTATGGCTCTGAGTTTAGCTTATCTTCATAAAAAGCTGCTAAAGTTCCTGTCCAAACATTTAACCCAAATCCATCCTGACTTCAAACAGACCGCTTGTCAGGTAACCAGATATGCTCATTATTTCGATCAAATAATCCACAAAATGTAATTTTATTCGCATCGATCCAAGTAATGTTACATAATGAAAAAGTTGTGGTCTCTGTTGCTAAGCCATACGCTATTCTAAACCTCATTCTGTACCCCCGTATCTTGTTGTTTTCGAGATTCCAATGGCAAGCCTTAAATTTATAGCAGGATAGTGAATATTCTTGTCGTATCGTTTAAGCTTGCTTTGATATAAATTTATTATTGTGTCCTAACTGGCAATCTTCAGTTAGAGTCAACGCCAAAGCTTGTGAGACCATCCTGCGCAGAAAACATGTCGTAACTTGCTACTGATCGTCCTAAAAATATCTACTGAAGTCATTATATGGCGCTTTCATTTGAAAAGTTTTATTTTTATATACGGATGAGAACAATATTTTTTAGTAGGATTAGTACGCTTCTCCCTTTCTTTTTTTATTTTTATGCCTGTCTCGTTTCTTGACGAAAATGTGTATTTACGTCGGTCTCACAAGCTTTGAGGTGGACTTTATTAACGTAGAATATTAACTTTATTTATTGAAATTATTTCGCTAGATAAATTAGCTTACCCTCATAGTAGATATAATTTATTTGATGAAGCTGCAAAAGTATTAACTGTTAAACATAAATTATTTTTCTTAAGTAATTATTTCAATATACAGTAATTTTAACATTATTAATTTAAGTATGTAACGTTTGAGTTTGATAGGTTAGTATTTTATTGCAAACTAACAGTAGAAAAGGCTGTTTCCAGTATAATTACGAATGCAAGAGGCGACACATCTATAAGAACAATGGTGGTTTATTAAGCTTTAACACATTCAAGTAAAACGAATTTAACAGAAAGGCACAATAACACAATAAAACATCACAACAACAATAATACATATATGAGATACTCTATCGTATGACATGTTATGTCATTGTTACCCTCTCGTGGTAGCAAATAACTAGGCACGTTTCAAGTATAGTTTCTTGTTTCTGCATTAACTTTATGGTTATTAATATTATTATCCGTTTACATACAGGAAAAATATTGATGGCTATTTATCTCAACGAATCGTGTGTTACTTGGAACATTAGTCGAACAATGCAAACCACTAGGTTAACTTGTCAGATACATTTTCTCCCGATATAATTAAGCATGAAAAGCGTATAAACGACTAGTGAACATTAGTTACCTATCATCCGCAGCCTTGGCAATTAAACATAATGCATCTCTTTTGCGTATCGTATTTTAGAACAATTTTAACATATTAATATCAAATTAGCGCATCAACCTGAGTTTGTCTTTTTCATATACGTAATTAATCTTCATAAATCAATTTAAATCGTTCCGTCGCACTTTCTAGTTGTTTTTCTCTTTATTGCTCTGCTATCTTATTCTTATTAGTTCATATAACTGTGATTAAATTATACAGTGAAACTGATGTCAAAGAAACGTCCGACACACTCCACAGTACCATACAAAATACAATGATGCGAGTTGAGGTCGCTCAGTGAGCGGAATCTTTTGATCCCATTGCTAGCACTAGAGGCTATCAGTAGAGTAATAACACAGTTACCGGTAAATTCGCCTTCCTTTAACTGCACGCTTCAATTTTATGGGCAGACAAACGGTGGTTAGCAAGTTCTTGTTGCTGTTCCTGTTATTGTTGCTATTGTCAGCCGTTGTTAAACGTACAATACTAAGAATAGAAATTGCGCATTAAATTATTCACGTTTAATTTTCGCCTTATTTTCGCTTTGAATTGTATATAGCATGCTTATATATGTAAAGCTAAATAGGCATAAAGTTTATGCTTTCTTTGACGTGCATCACGGCTAGCAATAGATCATTGGTGTTTACTTCACTTTAAAGTGTGTGTTTTACACTTAGTGAATAAGATATTAGGAACATAAATTATATGTTAGACTTGTGGCTACAAAAGGAGACAATGCTTTATGTGGAGCTTAGTGATGTAGGCTAGCTAGCAAGTTGCCAATGGAAGCAGCTCAACAAAGAAAGTTAAATACACGGGATTGTGTCCATCAATGGCATGCAGTCGATTAACGATTTGATGGGAACGGTTTGAATTTCTATTTTCAAAAACCTTATTTTTTGTTCTTGATGAGCATTGAAAAAGAAATATGAAAACAATAATAATTACAGTGAATATAGCCAATAATATTATATACTAGTACATACATACTAGTTTACATTATTGAAGGATAATTAACTTTTTTCACATAGTTTAGTAAAAATTGAGGGAAATGCCAGAAATACATTCCAAACCTTAGAATTTTTTGTAAATGTCCCTCGAGTACTGAGCGACAAAGGCAACTATGTTTATTTTATCACGGAGCACGAGTCAGGTTAATACTGCAGTTTATGATCTATTGTATTATTCCATGCCTATAGTGAATTTCTTTAGGTACACAAATTAGTCCTTTTAACTAGGTTTAGTAACCTGTGTGATAAATCTTTCTGCGCCGGTTCTGTCAGTGGATTTCTTGCTCCCAATAAGCAGTCTGCGCCGTTCCAATCCCTTCTTTCAAAGGTAATGTGGTACGCTGCCTCCTCCTCCTCATTGCCTAGTTTAGTAATAGGGTTGTCCTTAAAGATGCCAATTTTGTGTAGGTATTTCTTTAGACAGCCGTGTCCTGTTAACAGACTCATCAGTGTTCTAAGCTGTACTACGTTGAAAGCCAGCACATCTACTGTTAAATGCCGTTGTGGTTGGCCCATCATCCATTTACTGTGCATCTGCTCTTCAACATTGCTCCAACGTAACTGGTGTGCTTTTGTAATCCACTTAGCCACTGCACCAAGTATAGCAGTCTTAGTTATCGCCAGACCTGATTCTAGTCCAGTAAATACTGTTTCAGAACACTTTCTTGTCAACTTGTTTGCTGTTTCGCCCCGGTACCCACACCAAGGTGATTTTGTTGTATATGGCCAGGGCTCTTACGTTACCTGACCTAGATACCTGACCTAGATTGTTTTTCCAGAGCCCTTATGGCGCAAGTTTCCATTGCTAGTATTTCCGTTTGGTGCAAGGTGGTATATTGACCTAATCCCAGCTTTCTGTTTTACTCTCCACTTATCCCAATCTAAGATAACATTGAAGAATTTGTCGAAGAAAAGTTTGAGATTCGTCGAATCACACACACAGCCTCTTTGAAAGACATGGTTTGTGATTTCGGTCTCTATTCTGATATGCCCCGAGGAAGTCTAGCTTCTCCACCATTGGTTATCTATCATCTGTTCAAGATGTTGATTACATATTAGTTTCGAGTGTAGAACCAATCCTCGAGTTGGTGTAGGGGATTATCACATGATTTTCATAACTGGTAGGCATGTTGATTAGGATGTAGTACCGTCTGTTCTAGAGAGCTTTTGTTTATTTTTCCAACAAATTTTCCATGGCTTTCAGTATGAATGGTACTAAGGTTAAGGGCCGATATGCCTTAGCTTCAAACGGTCGCCCAAGTTTGGCTACATAGGCCACATTTGCCCTATTCCATGCTTTTGCTATGTGTCCTAGAGGTAGACGGGCTTTACATAATCCACATACTAATGGTGCTACGTGCTCTTCTCCTAGTTGTAGAAATACTGGGAATATTCCACCCGAACCAGGCGATTTATAGGGGTTGAAAAAGTTGATAGCCCATACTACCCTGTCGTAAGTTATTATCCCCTTGGCCAACGCGCAGAAATCCCTGTCTGCTCTCTGAGGGTGATTTTCAGCTTTTTGCGAGTCGTCCGCATTTTTAGGGTAAACTCTTCTGAATCTGTGAAGTGTTTTTGAAGTAGAACTTCAAGGGTTACTTTTCCGGTGTTTGTAAAATCTGCCACAGGTTTCCTTATAGACCATAGGGTGGAAATCAGATCTTTAGCTATAAGTTTGTAGTGCTTTGTAGTGTTTGCTCCTTCAAATGCAGCTTCTACATCCTCACAGAATTCTCGGCATGATTATTTCTTAGCTTGATTGTATTCAATGAGTGTTTTCCTGTAGTTCTCCCACTCATCTGTTTTTGTTTTTCGTTTTTTTTTGTTTTGTTCCACCAGCTAATGGAGTGCAGTTTCGTCATCTTTACGGGGTCTTGCAGACCTTCCGCTTCCCTGAGATGCTTGCCGCAACTTTCCTATTGCAGGACCAGAGGTTTGATCTGTTGTGCATTCGTCTAGGTCCATTTTTGGGTTTTCCTCTACAATAGGTTCCTCGGGTTTTGTTGTTTTTGTTTCTGTAGCTTCCATGTTGTTGGCTAGAATATAGGGGAAAGTCAACTATAGACAAATTAAAAAAATGTAGGGATATGTACCAATAAAAATACTAAAAGCTACTTGGAAATGTTATTTTTATCAATAAATATAGTGATTATAATAATGAAATTATATAAAATTTACCTTGTTAATATCATTATCTTTACAGTTTGATTGCAGTGTCGATAGTTCTTTATCAAAAACGCTTCGTCCGACGATAGTCATTTTGGCTCAATTTTTGCAAATGTATATAACTTGTTTTTGTACCAAGTGGGACAGACATACAAGTCAATAATAAACTAAGCAGAAAATGCAAGCATTAACAATAAAAAATTCGACGTTTCACCACTAATATTATAGCGAACTCTACGTTACAAGGAGAATGTAATATATCTAGTGGTGCTTTTGCAGGCAATCAATCGTTATAATGAAAATCATGCTACTAGTACACAGTACTGCAGCGAATTTTTTCACTCTTGCTCGCTTATATGGTAAACGGGCTAGTTGTGAAAACATTCTCACTAAAGACTAAGGTAAAGGTTACATACAAAATGCCTTAATTCTCGCTTACAAATCTCTAATGTTATACTTAGCCTTTCAGCGAACGGAAAATAAAATACATATCTTTAGCGAAACAGAAAAAATATCAAGGCTAAGTATTCATTTGGTTCCCAGTAAAACGAACGCGGTAAAAAGTTTATTTTGCTACGACAAATTATCTAAAACTTATTATTTCTGCGCACCGTGACTAATGACGATTAGGTTTACCGTTGAACCGTTACAATATAATTCGTCAATTGTTGGTCAGTTTTTGCAATGTTAATTGGACAGCGTTAAAGTAGGTAATTCCATTTAGTTCTAACTGCTAAAAAAAATTGAAAGTACTTTTTTTGCATACATGCAACTAACTAACTAAAACCTAGACAACTCGACCTGCCAATGTTCAGGTGAATTCTGAAACAGAAAAGAAACGGATTATCTTATATCGCAAATCTGTTTTTTTGCCCTGCAGTATGGCATAAAAAAATATATAGTAACTTGGACACAGTAATATATAACAATTACCCTTCAGTTCAACATTACAAATTAGACTAAACTCGGCCAAGTAGCGGTAGAGCACTGAGCCACTGGATTTGGACATCTCTAATTATATTTCTCTTGTTGGCACCTATATACAATTTTGACTGTAGGTGAAGAAACTGTTGAAACTAAATTAAAATCCTTTTTTAATAATAAAACACAAAAATACATAAAATGCTAATAAAAATAATAAATAAAAGAAATGAATGTTTTCGATCTCTCATATTCTCATCTGCGACAACGATGTTCATAGGCATTTTTTCGTTAGGTGTAATTTAGTCTCTTCCATTCTTCTTCTATGAGTTTCCAAAATTCTTTCGAGCTGAGCCCAGATACATTTTTAATTGGATGTAGATCCGTAATTTTTGGAGACCATGACATATGTTTTATATTTTGATCTGCACTGTCTGCAGGACAATTGGTAATTGTAATTGTAGTTTGGAAACGTTCGTCCGATAGATTGTAGTGTTATATGTTTCAATAACGCTACGTACTATATCGTAATAGCAAAACAAATCTCGATGTCAAATATTCATAATAAGCGTTTTAACACAAACAAAAAACTGTATAGATTAGCTTGTTTGGTTTTAGGGTTTGCTTCCAACCGACTTAATTCAGACTGATGCATTTTTTAACTATGATAGGGTCGAAAACTTCCTACATTTCTATGAACAGAAAACAATTCTCATTAAGTCGAGTTTATGATGCTCTATACCGGGTGTCTGAGCGAAACCGTTCATTAGAATCTTATGCGGTTCAGGCCAAAATATAAATTTCAACATACAGAATTATGTATAATCGATTGTTTTCTCTTCAAATAAAATATTATTATGTTTTTAGCGCTTCCAGTTATACCGGAAGTCGCCATCTGCTTAGTTATTTTTAATGGAACCCCTGTATATTCTTACATATTTGGATTTACCTATTCCTAAGCTTTATAAATATCTTTAGTTTTTCCAATTTGATTCAGCCGTTTTGTAGTTATTCAATTTTTTATAAAAAATTTGCTACAGCGGTTATTTGACACTCGATTTTTCGGATAACAATTTAGAATTGATAATATGCATAATCAACAAGTTGGAGTATATTTTGGCGCGAGAATAGCTTTCCACATTGTGTGGTTATTTTACTATGGCACGTTAACTCTTCGAGATTTTGAAGAACCATAACTTCTTTTGTTCAAGGACTTCTTCCTTTGAGGACGTATCAAAGATCTGGTCCACCAGACATGGGGGACCACGAGGGAGAAATCAGAAGCATGTGTGAGAGCAGTGTTCGACAAGCTCTTTTCTTAAGATCTACAAAGAGCATCACTTGAGGGCGTTTCTTCACTTTTAAGACTGTACCTGAACGGCCACCATTTTGAACAATTATTATAATTTCTTTTCTAGTTTTTTACACCTATTTTTTGTAAATACATTAAGAATTTCTTGATTTGTATAAATATTGTTTTCGTTATTGTTATCCATTTTAACTTTTGTCATTTGAAAAAAATATGTAAATTATGGTTCTTTAACATTTCGAAGAGTTAACGTGCCATAGTAAAATAACCACACAATGTTGACAGCCGTTCTCGGCGCTAAACTATACTCCAACATATTGTTTAAGTATATTATGAATTTTAAATTGATATCCGTAAAATTGAGTGTTCTCTGAGTTTTTGAATAGATGTTCGCTGTAGCAAATTTTTTTAGAAAAAGTCGAATAACTACAAAACCCCCGAAGCAAATTGAAAAAACTAAAGATCTTTACAAAGCTTAGAATTAGATAAATCGAATATATATCGGAAGCGCTAAAAACAATATTTTATTTGAAAAGAACACAATCGATTATACATAATTCCGAATGTTCAGATTTATATTTTGGCCGGAACTCCATAAAATTCAAATGAACGGTCTCGCTGAGACACCCTGTATACTCTAACTGGAATTAGTAAACTTTGCAACGTTACTTTCTTTTTCCCTTGATTATTAATGTCGGGAATTAAAAATTAGTAAATTAGCTTCTGGATCGTACGCCACTGGTCCATTTGCTTGTCGGTGATCGATATTATCGATTTCGCGTGCGCCTTCACAATTTGACGTTTGACATACGAAGCTTATTTACGAATGTATCAAAATCAGATTAATGAGCAAGAAAAATACTTTAAAAGTGTCAGTAACGCCGAATTAACAAATTATAACCTCGGGGTAGCGGAATAAAAGAAAGGTAGGTTCATTATATACATATATTTACATTAAAATTCAGATGAACAAAATTTTCCAGATGATAGATACAAATACCAGTAATCAGAAAAAACAATCAAAGCAATAATCGGATATAACATAACAAGTGTCGGTTTGTACAGAGAAAAATATCAATTTGTCAATGGCAAATACATAATATTTACAGAAAGCGTGAGAAATAAATCTTACGTTGGATATACCAGGTCCTTCGACAGTTGCTGTGAATAATTCAAAATCATTTAATTGACATGCGGATATATAAAATAATAATCAGGCAAAATATATACAGGTATGTAATAGCAAAATAAGTAAAAGAATAAATGTCTCTGATATCGGTGTTGTGAGCGGGCAGGTACCTGCTGGCCAATTTTCTCGGCTCCGGCAAGTCAGACACGGGATCTGATTGAAAATGGCTTGGATGGTCAGCCGCAGGCACCTAGGCGTCAGCCCATATCCTGCAATTTTCGGGTACCACACCGCACATAACAAGTTATGTGCCTTGAAACTGTCACCCACTATCTCACCGCCTACACGAGACCGAGACCTCTCGGAGAAGACCGGCGAGCCGGAGGGCTCCTCTCCCCCGTGCTACCCATGTTAGACAAGTTTCCTTGTCAGCGTTAGACGGGTCACCGCTGGAGACGCTTTAGCGAAATCCTACCTCACATCTAACCCCACGGGCCCTAGGCCTCCTTGCGGATGGCAACTATCGGCCAAGCGTGGGAAACGGAATCTGGCCGTGAGGTACAGACAGCCCGCCCGTGAATTAAGCCTGAACTACGGGGACGGGGGCAGAAGCCCTACTCCAAAGTACCAACCACGCCAACTCTTTCGCTCCTCCGGTGATCAAGTATCCGCGGCAGCTACAGTGAAACCGTAGGGTCCCAGAGTCACCGAGTTGTTTTAGGATGAAACCAAAGGTTTCCCCAACCAGACAACCAGCGGGCGGACTACTCCTCGGCGAACCGACTTATGTCCTCCCCTACTATCTTCGCCAAATTCTCCCGCCACGCCCGTTTCCCTGAGTGTGGCCGCCAAGGATGGGGTAGTGCAGCTGCAGAGTTCTCTAGGTAAGCGCCGTAGGGTGCCTCACTTACCCACCGTATATTCCGACGGTTAGCGGCCGGACACCGGAGCGTATGCCCATGCCTACGCCCAAGCATCCTCCCCTATATACGAAGTCTACTCACGCCCTTGCCCTGAAACTATGAGATCAGGGATTGGGTAGTGCAGCCGCAGAGTTTTAAGGGTCGACGCTATAGGGTAAACGCCGACCAGACACGGGATGGTGAACGCCAACTTTTCGGCCGCTTCACCCATGATACTTGCTAGCCAACTTCTCGGCTTCAGCAGATCGGCCAGGATGGTGAACGCCAACTTCGTCGGCCGCTTCACCTAGAAATACCTGCTAGCCAACTGTATCGGCCCCAACAGGTCGGAATAGGAAAAGGAATTCTCTTAATGTTGAAAAATGCGGCGTTTATATAGTCGGACGGGTCCGTTTTTGTTGCCTGACGTCTCCCGGAAAAACTCTGAAAAATATACACAGGTATCCAAAATATAAATATACAGGTCATTCCAAAACTATTTACAGCAAACAATATAAAATAAATTTTCGTTCCTTAAAATTTAAATCCAAATAAATAAAAATTGTTTCTGGGTACAGAGGTTCATTACAACTTAAATTGAAAGCAAATTTCAGCCAAAAACATTGTCCTGTTCAAGTAGTCTTCACAATTAATGTTTAAAGCGACTGCTTATTTTCGCCAGCTAATAAATTATATGCAAAGGCAATACATTCATTAAGTATTAAACATATGTATATTCTTATGGCGGTTCTTGATATACAAGCCGAAAAATACATTTGTCAAACCTTTTTGCTCATTGTACTAAAAGATATATTACTGCTACTTCTTCAACGTGAACGATGCTTCTATGATATTTGAAACGGACTTTCCTAGTTAAGGACCCGAAACGGACTTTTCTAGTTAAGGACCCGTTGTGCATCTTTATTGAGCATTTTGCGAAAGTCTGCCTCAACCGATAAATGTAAATTCGAATTTGCTTTGTAGCGATGAATGTGTTATATTCTTAGATGGTCTTGGACACACTATCCGACAGTGGGGCGATAAAATTCCCCATACTATAAGACCCAGAAGCCTTAGTTACTCAATGCTTGCAGGTATACTAGGTGATCAATAATTGGAACCATTCGATTTTAAAGAAACGCTAACTGGTGATGTTTATTTGAATTTGTTGGACACCATTATCCATCCTCTAATAACTAACTATACATCAAAGGTAGTGGCAAACCAGCCTGAAGAAGAGGATAACAAAATCTTCGACAACAGAACGATGGTCCTCCGTATTATGCTGCAATTTTTCATAACTGGCTTAACTACAGATATGCAAATCACTCGATAGGTAGATACGGAAAGATTGGATGGCCATCTCGATGACCGGACCTAACAAATCCAGACTTCTTCTTTTAGAGTCATTTAAAGTCAATAGTATATAAGACTCAACTAGTAGATTTAAATGATGTACATCAACAAATTATTATTGTGTATAGAAATACACCACGGGAAGTTTTTGAAAAAGTGACAAGCATTTGAACACTGGCTTTGCTACAGCATGGAGAACAACCGTGTCAGTTTAAACAGTTAATGTGAACATTGTAATTTGTTTTTTGTATTTTATTGTTATTGTTTTTCTGTTAATATTTGTCATATAAGCGATTTACTATTCATACCCTAAAGTTTTATTTTACTTTTACCTTTTTTACATCTAGCTGTGTGATCACTTTTCGGTGCTAAATTAAAAAATTAAAACTTGGGAGAGAAAATGGGTACCCGTTAAAAATGTAATTCTTTCTTTTAGTTTCTGAAATATGGATCGTTTTCAGAGAATCATCCCGTATATTCATTGTACTTTACGTTTTATACACGTTACATATTAATTACTAATGGTATTAATCATATTTGCTAAGAAATATTAAAGTTATAAAGCATAATTTGTGTGGTATGATTGAGGATATCTAATTTTAATAAATCCACACATAAACATATATCAGTTGATGGAGGACTAAAATGTTGTACAAGAGCTAGAAAGAACGTTTTCTATAATCTTAAGCTGCTGTCGTCACAAGGACATTGCTAGCTTATAGCAACACCAATGCATATATAGCAACGTCACCGTTGCACAAGCCTCTGACATATAGCAAGCCACTCTAATAATTAAATTGCATCAGAACATCTTAAAGCATATCTTCATGATAGGATCCTCGGTAAAATTCATGGGAGGCGGAGGAAGATAACTGCTGTAATAATACATCCATATATTGGAGTTGGATTTTAACGTAATGTTTTATTTGAATACAAGTTAGTATTATAGAAGTTCATTTGGTGTCCAACCGTAAAAAATGTCTAATAGGTAGAAATGTACTCAAACTTCTACTAGTATGACCAGCTTTGCGTAATAAAGTAAATATATTTCTTTATAATATTTAACTCGACTAAGATACTTATTCATCAACGAAAAAAAAATGTCTTGTATACAGAGACACGTAACTATTTTCTCAAATCAAATTTGACGGTTCATTAAAATATAACTGCCGTGTTTAGTTGATCGCAGAGTTTCTAAAACCTTATAAAAAGACATTGCAAGACGTCTCAACTGGAATACAAGTTATACTATAATACCTTGTATCATATTTTTTTAAATAACATTAATGCATTCACCGAATCCGCTGCGGGTTACAAAACAGTATAAAGGGGTATCTAGTTCTCATACAAACATACGAGCAATAAGGGTAACAACATTCAATTCGCCATATGTATTTATAAAACACTACTCGCAACAAGATATACCTCGTCGCAAGCAGCGCCACACAGGTCTCAGAGACAAGTTTTTCACTGGTTTGAATCAAATGTCATACGAATCGCTGAGACGGTACTACTGAGACTAACTTCGGAGTTAGACGAAGACCTGCAGCGCCATAACCAGAATCACTGTTAGTGAATATTGTACATACATATTTCTGCATAGCAAGAAACAGAGTTCAAACAACAGCGTTAAAAGAACGAAAGTGTAAAGGTAAGTAGGTAGTAAATGTAGCTTTCTTTACATAACTATTAAATAGGATGAGATAAATATTCATTAGGTTTAATATTTTCACATTTATTTAATAGGTAACATTAGTTATTAACAATGAATAAATGAGTGTTTAAATGTTGTCATCCATGATTAGAATAGAATGGATGGCAACGAATTATTTTGGGAAGAATTCGTATTTACATAGAAATTTCCTATTTTTGTAGAATGCAAAAAAATTAGGAAACGCAGCACTAGCAAAATTAGTAGAACAGTTGAAATAAATAATTTCTGTGGAGAATAATGATATGTTAGAACAGCTTCTAATGTGACTTCCCGCAGGAATTACAGAAGATTAAAGAATTAAAAACAACTGAATGTTCAGCAGAGGTCCCATGCGTACCAAAGCTAAGTTATTTTAAACAATAAAATAAGCAAAATGAGTAACTGATAGATCTTGCTCATATACTATGAATACACCTGTCCATTAGATAATTTCAGTTCTTTGTATTATTATTGAGCATTCTTCAGCAGATACAGCTTCTCTCATTACCTGTGTCTTGTTTGTATGTCTCAAGCGAAATCAGAGCAAGCGACCAATAAAACTTGCATTTGTCCATTTGTAAATAATTCTAAAAATAGCATTTGTCATTTTCTCGCAGTTCACATGTGACAATGTTTTTTTAATCGCCCGTTTTTTAACCATTTCCGTTTTCTTTTTCGCTCGTCAAATTTATTAGGCCATTTACTACACCATTTGCACTACATTGTTAACTATAAAGCCGACAATCGGTAGAAATCTCTAGCAATGACGTCAAACCGTATCAGGGTGTGAGTCCTGTGAACTTATGAGACTGATTCACGCCAGACTTATGTCGCACCACATGTGGCTATATTGTTTATAGACAAAATTTAATACTAATAAACTAATAAAACCAAAACGTAAAGTAATTTGAAAAATCGCATAGTTGAAAATCTGAAAATACCTCGTAGAGGTAGAGTAAAATATTTTCTTTCTTTTTATTGTTATGCAGATATGTAAAATTGTCGTTGATGCGATCTTACAACTTGGTTTTTTCTTACACTGGTCAGCAAAAAAAAATTTTTCGAGCCCTGTCATCATTTTTGCTGATTCTTATGTTAAATCAGTTTTCCCCCATCACCTACCGTTTTCGGGGTAGGCCCTCATCCACCTATTTTTATCACTTTTGAGTATTTGGTGAGATGAAAAAGATTATATCAGCCTTTACAATTGTTTTGGGGGGCTAAAGAAGCGAAAAGTTGTAAAACATGAACACTTCTAGCAAGGAGGTAGATTAGAGGGTGGATTAGTCCCTTTAAATTGTGAAAAAATCATTCAAAAAGATCGTTTTTTTCCGTGTTTTTCGCATTTTTTCTATATATTCCAGCTTCTAGCCTCACTCATCCTCTCCCCAACACCCCCAAATAATAAAAATATACAGCAGCAATATATATAGTAACAATAATAAAAATATATGGCTACAGTTCGGAAGATTCACTGTACCACGCTGACGCTCTCAATACCTCGCGCGCATCAATAAAAAGTAAAATAATAAATGTAAGATAGTAATTGTAAAATATTAAATGTAAAGATTAATAAATAAGGTAACTACCTTAATATGGTGCTTGCTTTCCTTTTGTACCCTGAGGTAGAAGTTTCTCGTACCAAAAACCAGTAGTAGTCTGCCAACATGCTCGCATTCCACTTCCCTGAAAATCTCTTCTCAAACTGTGCGATGTCTTAATGGAACCGTTCTCCCTGCTCATCCGAAACTTCTCGTAGATTTTCAGGAAGGAGTCCAGGTGTGTTCCCATGTCCTTGCACGTTGACAGAAATTCCTCGACATGATCCACATAACCATTGCTTTTATTGTTATCTAAAAAGTTCTTACACACGTTTTGGAATGCAAGCAAAGCTCGTTTTTCTTTGCGAGTCAGGTGATCAGTAAATCTCGAATCTTAGAAAAGTTGTCTAATCTGGGGGCCCATGAAAACTCCTTCCTTGATTTTAGCCTTTTTAAGACGAGGAAATTTTGGTATCAAAAACTGAAATGCATCACCTGTCTTCTCCATTGCTTTCACAAACTGTTTTATCAATCCGAGTTTGGTATGCAAAGGCGGCAAGAAAATATTTTCCTTCGGGACCAGATGATCGTGAGCGACATTTTTCTGACCGGGAGTAAAACTTTCTCTCAGAGGCCAGTTCCGTACGATGTAATGTTTGTCTCGGGCTCGGCTGTCTCATTCATATAGGAAGCTGCAATATTTTGTGAAGCCTGATTGCAGGTTCGTTAGTAGAGCAGCAACTTTTAAGTCAGCGCAAAGTTATCGAAGATGCGGCTGATGTTGTTGTACGTCTCTTTCATATCCACAGAGTATGCAGCTGGCACTGATGGTAACTCATTTGCATTGGCCAACAAGACACCTTTCAAGTTTGTTTTTGATGAGTCTATAAACAGTTTCTATTTCGTATTGAGAACGCCAGCGTATTACAGTGTATCTTCCGAACTGCAGCTATATATTTTTATTATTGTTGTTATATATTGCTGTTGTATATTCTTACTACTTGGAGGTGTTTGGGGGAGAATGAATGCGGCTGGAAGCTAGAATATGTAGAAAAAAAGTGAACAAAATTGCGAAAAATTGCTCGAAATATTGAAAAGTGATAAAAATAGGCGAAGGAGCCTCCAAAGCTCGAAAAGTAACGAGCAATAATTTTTAATGTTTCAGATATTTATTTTATTTGTTAATTTCTTATTTTTATTATTTTTTACTGTTAGCAACCATCCAGAGCTATCTGTTTAAATTAAGTTTCAGATTAAACTTCAAATTAGAAACGTTTACCCACTCTTATTCTGCCACAATCTTTGATTAGGTAAAGTTATTAATAGCGAAATATTATTCAATGAATATTTTTATTAGGTAACGATTTTTCTGCCGCATAATCAAGATCTAAGCGATATCAAATGATTAAAGGTATAAATCATATTTAAATATTATCATACAGTGAATTAATCAATCACAAAACTTATTTTTTATATATAAGAGTAATATAATATGGTTGCTTAAATATAAACACTAACTTTAAATCACTTTTTACATTCATTTCCATATTGCATTAATTTTCATATTGCAATAGGTGTCCAAAAACAAGTTTCATTTAAATAGAGAATCAAAAATAGTAATAAATCAATTCGTTTAATATTTATTTCATATTTCCCAAAGCTGCACCCACCGCATTCACCAAGAAAAAAATGACAAAACCGCAATCAAAAGCTAATCGTTTCTGCATTCATTACAATTTTAATGTCTTCTCCTATGGTTCATAAGCAAAAATAGAACCTTGTAGATGTGGACGGACGCAGAACTAACGCTCATATAGCGATCCTCGACCCCGAGTTTGGCCGGAGGACGAAAATATCTACTAAATCTATAATCAATCTTCCGAAATCGAACATAAATTTCGGCAAGACGAAGAGAACTGTGTGTATTACCTGCAGCGAAATGGAAGCTGTGTTACACACTTCGGATTTCATTAAATGCTACTTTGATTTAATAAGCGATTGTACAATGACCGTATCATAGACTTTCCGGTTGTAATTGGAAGGACACCTAGAAATTGCTATCGGTCTTAAAACAAAGCGAAATTCATGTTTATTTTTTGTTAGCAAACAATGTTTGATCTCCGGCGATCAGATTTATCGATGCCAATTACATTTCCGTAAAACTGAATCATTTCGAGAGATCTAGACTCCAACCTGGAGTAGAATGCGCTTATATCATTAGTATTGAAACTTAAAGACAATTAAACCAAATTTATTACATTAGAGTTGAATTAAGTCTTTATGTTTAATGAATGAATTATCTTTAGTAGTTTCGTGGCGATTTTGTAGATTATGACAAGCCAGTGTTAATGTAAAAGTGCCGCAGCCATTGGTGTGCATATTACACAGGTAATCTGTATATTAACTAAATAAATCCCTTTACAGCAAGAAACTTTTTATAAAATGACAATCTTTCGGAGATTGTCCAGCTACTGCGCGTATTAACGAGTGACCGTTCGTTAGTGTGCGAAAAACTTAGATGAGATCGACAATCATCGTGTTTTGAAGATTATTTTTATACATTAATGTGTATTTTAATAGTCAATACCGCTGATTAAATACCTAGTGCGATTCATATTGGTAAATTTCGTATTATATAATATAAATTTTCGCACGTTTCTAATTAAAAATTCTCCGTAAACATATGTATACATATAATAATTCTGAAGTTCTGTAGTTAAAACAATTGAATGACCATCATTTTATTACAAATATTCGATTGATACTTTAACAGTAACCGAAAGGTATAATATAAGGCCATTGAAAATGAATGCTAAATTAAAAAAAATAATAAAAAATAATATAACCTTTTAGCTAAAACAGATTATATCTGTAGAATTTGTCACACCAACAAAACAGATTCGCAAAAATGCATGTCCTTCAAAAGAAATCACGTTTTGAATGTTAAGCATCATTGTATTAATTATTCTCCCGTCCTATTGCAGTAGTGAACAACCCGCTTTTATTCGTTTACAACTCATAAAATCGTGTTTTTAACCTACTGAGATGTTCTGGACAAATCTGACAATCTGGAAAATTTATTTTTGGTACTATAATATGCAACCCACTGGTTAATTGAGCATATAATATGCAACCCACTGGTTAATTGAGCATGGCGGTAGAGACAGAATGTTGATAGAATTTAATCGTCACTAAATCGTAACCTGGGCTCAGCTAAAGATGCTTTTAAATTTGTGCAAACCTTGTCAACAAAAACGAATAGGAGAACAAATACTTTCCTATTTTAATAACCGATGTCGAGTTCATCCTATTGTCAACCAATCTACCAGTTTAAATATCTGCTCATGTGTGGAGACCACCTAACAAAATTTGTAGTTTTGTAACCTCTTACGTCAAAACGAGCAAATGAAGTAACTTCTAAAACACTTGATATTTTGCCTCTGATGGAAGTACCGTGTATATTACAATTCTTTGTAAGCCTAGACACAGTCAAAGCCCGGGAAGCTTGGAACAGGCCAACCAGGATATCGCAAATATTCTCACGACTTGAATGGTAAATGGTAAATTTGAAAAGAGGAGTAACCCTGCACGTTTAATCATATTTGTTATGAACTGTGTTTATGATTCCTGAATTAAAAGAAATCGGAAGAATGTTATATTTGCATTGTGTGTTCCAAAGAAGCATAAGGAGAACATGGCTGTTTTCAATATATCTTTGTTCATGTCTGTTGCGGTGAAACGCAACTTGAAGATTGTGACACAGATAACTACAGATAGTAATGCAAATACGTAAAATCATACAGGTTGTATGTGTGTGCATAGCCGGCGCGTTAGCTAGATACTCTATATGAGTCGATCAAAATAAACAACGAAGCCAAGGAAAGTTGGATAATATAAGCTAATCCTGCTAAAATGCAGACAATGTCTGACGCTAATCACGAAATTACTGCTGATGGTGTTACTGTAAAAATTAATGTGCCAGTAATAGGTAGGACAAAAACTGATTTCCGTTCAATGTTGACCGGGATCCTTAGTAAAGCGGACGATAGATTTTACAAACTGGATACTCAAACGGGAAGTTTGAATCAACTGTTTCTCATATCTCAATTTAGTGTTTGTCAAAAGAAAATCTTACTTAAGATGCTATTAATCTGGAAGTTTATCTACGTCATACTGCTACAACACAGACTCTTGCTTCAGATTAAATGTACGACCGTATATAGAACTGTGGAAAAGGAGTCATAAATACACCGACTGCCCTATTTGTATGTCGCAAATTATAAGTAGCTATACAACCCAAAATGTCATCAATTCTGAGGTTGTACTAACAAGTAATTGTCATTCATAGTTTTACCAAGTTTTGGGGTATATATCTGATTATATTCTCTAACATTTTATTGTTATGTGATAAACAATTAAACATTACATCGCACTTTCGGTTTGATCTTTACATTAAATCGCATACAAGCGGTAATCTGTGCACTATCTAGATAATGTGCACGTTACCTACTTAATCCCATCATTACTGGGTTTCCGCACATTATCGGTAAAATATATACCTAAACGCATTGTGATATTAAGAGGGTCGCCTCCCAGCTGATTATTTTACAGCGGTGCCATATCTAGATAATTCTATAAATCGTTTGCCTGATTTTATTTTAACATAATGTAAAAATTTAAATACTTTTAAAGAATCTTGGCTAATCGGATAAGAATGTGTCTGAACAAACTTTGTGTATAAAAGGGCGGCTTTAGTATTTTATGTGATTTTGTACGTTAAAATTATGGTGCATTGCAATAGTGCGCGATATACCTTTAACTGATAGCTCAATGTTGTTTCACATATTTTCGATTTTATAGCCTTCATGCAGCACATTTTGACAAATATTTGGTTAACTACGAATAAGTCAATTTACAACTATTTTATAAAGTACGTACCACACATATGTATATGAAATAATTACAAACACTTTTATTCGTCAAAAGACGTTATAAAAGAGCTTATACGTGAGAAGCTTGTATTAATTTCTTTCTCGCCAGCAATACTGACAGTTGATTTCTCTACAAGTGTATATCTGTTTCGATCATTAAGTTAGCAAGTTGACCGAAAACAACCTCGTGCCTATATCAAAATGAAACCTATTAATTAGTAGTAAACCTCTTTTGGAAAAAAAAATGTGTTGTCGTTAATGAATAACGCTACAACGAAAACAACATATTTCATTAGGTTTTTATGATCGTTATTCATATATAGAGTTTCGAAACGTTAGATTCTTGCGTTCAGATATACATAGTACATACGTTTATGGCTATATGTAGTTACATATAACAGTAGTGAGTAGTAATAGCGGTTTTTAAATGATTTATTCGAAAATTAATATTTATGCTACGTTTAATATAATAAATTTTTGATTCTTCTTTCCTTATTGCCTATCTCCTAAGTAATTATGATTCTTGTGAAACTGCAGAAGTTATTGATTTCAAAACTGCCATGAGTCTTTACGGTATTTTGTTAATTATCGAACGCCTAATGTATTCGTCAAGCAGTTGTGGTTGCTACAAAGGTACAGGTAGGCAGGTATTATAGTTGTATATTAAAAATTCTTTTCTAAATATAGTTATTATATGTGCTTCACATGTGGTAATTCTCAGTAGATTTAATAAAGGCATGGTTACGTATAACAAGTTGAACTAGGATTATAAGTTTGGAACCATTAAAATTATCTATGTGGTAACAACAGGAAGCAGCTTGTTACGATTTCGGTATTTCAAATATGCACATTCTTATAGCAATTATACTCACGCAGTCAATACTAAATACAATAACGAAATTCAGAATGATAATGTAAGTTCACTTGTATGCATTATAAGTGCATTAAGAATAGAAGATAACTACGTAAGATAAGAAAGAAATCTATAGCATGCTAAAGATCGGTAAACGTATTAATCTATTGCCGTATAACAGTATAATAAAACTATATCACAACTGGCATATGTAATCATATATTGTTGGAGAGTTTGTTTACTACAACTACAACAACTCATGTGCCACTAATCTTCTAAATTTATTGGCACAGATTACATACTTACCAACGTTTTTCATGTTGCTTTGTAGTTTCCCTGTAAACGTTTCTAGACAAGAGTTGCAAGCTATATAAGATTAATATAATTAATAAGGTTAATTTTACCACAACATTCTTATCGAATAGACTATTTTGATGGCCAATAAAAGTATTGAAGGAATTAATTCTGCGGATTGCACCATTACAGAAAATTTATGGTGATAGTCTATCATAATTCTTTGTAAACAATTCGAAATAAAGAATTAACATTCTCTTCATTATAAACCCAATTTAGTAAAAATGATGCATGATATTCCTTAGAACCACTTAGATATCCATGCAGCTTATTCTAAGGCAAGGTAACTAATTATTATTGTCTATTCTATGTTATAATAGAAACGACAAAATCAAGATTCTGACAAAACATAGGCGCCAAGGATAACGTTTCATATTTATATAAGACTAAATCCAAACAAAAAAAAACGCTGCAAGGTATTTCATATTCTTCATATATTATATGTAATTTTTATAATTTGTCTGCCTAACCCGTCAAAGGAGTAAATTTTAGTCACGGTTCAATAACCTCCACGACCCATAAAATACTTTCTTTAAAAAAATTGGTTAATTAACATAGAAATATCATTAGATGTTTCAAGTAAAGTAAATAATTATCGAAATTCAATAAATATAAACATCGGAATCATTCATTTTGAAAAATAAAGATTTAGCGTAATCTGTGAAAAACTTACACCGTAGTATTGACGAAAGTGCAATACTTCACCACAAAGTGATTATAGTATGAATAATAAGAATTGATGATGTACCCAATATAAACATAAATCATATAAATTTTGCTACGATAAGTGCTGACAGTTGACATGACTGTTTATTTTGCTTAAGGATTGAAAATAAGTTACTATTAGAATCATCAAACCACCGTTAAGTGTGTTCCAAAATAACTGCTTGCAATTAATTGTTTATATGAGTTTAATAAAAAGTAGGTGACGTATTGTGGTTCCATACATGTACTGCCTTACCTGTGTACAGAAATACATAGTTTATATTTTTAATGTTTTCCCAGTTACAGTTTTAATCAAATCTTACTTCCTTTACGGTATTTCTTTACGAAGACTTTGTTTTGTATGGTAAACATACCCTTGCTATTTATAGAATCCACAATATTCGGACTACGGTAATAACTTCACATTACGCTGTTTATGTAAACTAGCAATAGGTTGCATCTCATCGTTAGGTATAATTACTATTACTCTGAAATTCGGAACGGTAATCAAAAAAGGCTAAAAATGACGTCGTCTATGATTTTATATTAATAAAATAGTAGCTAGAAACCGAAACGTTTGTCATTTACAGTTACCTTTCAAAAACGACAATGTGTTTTTTACAGTGACCTAACATGAATTTTTGACTGATCATGAAAACGTTAAGATTGGAATAACGAACTGTAAAAACATATAAAATATTCAGATATCGCTCGTAATCTTTGGATGTTTGGTGACAATATGTATTATATGTATATACTAAGCACTCCTATTGCAGATATGATCAACCTCATCCTAGAAGCTGGAATACATCCGGACCATCTGCCTTTGATAGTGTAGATCATCGCATTCTGCTCATAAAAGTAGAAACAATAGATTATAAGGAGTAGTTCATACGCTTCTGAAATTCTACTTAACAAACCGAATGCAATGTGTGCGAGTAAATTCGTGTGGGCAAAAATACCAATCTGACTCGCTCGTAAATAAGAGAGGTGTTCCTCAACAATCGATATTTGGTGCTTTTCTGCTCTTCTTATACACTAATGACCTTCCTCTGGTAATAAATCAATTTATGAATATGTATGCAGATGATACTTCTGTTATCATAAAAGATACAAAGATCGATATGCTAAAACAGGGACTTGTTGATGCTGCAGCTAAAACAAATAACTGGTTTTTTGCAAACAATCTACAACTTAATGTAAAGAAAACAAAGATAATGCGATTTCCTTTAGGAAAAAACTACGATATTTCTGTCAGTATTAATAATCAGCAAATTACATCAACAAATAGTGTAAAATTTTTGGGTCTGTATCTGGAAAGTGTCTTATCGTGGAGGGACCATGTAAATAAGCTCACAAAGCAACTATATGGAATGATATATGTATTACGAACTATATCGATTGAGGTTCATTCTGAAGCGGCGTTGGCAGCTTATCATGTATATGTGGGGTAAAAACTTTTGCATGGTATTATTTTTTGGGGAAACTCCGTAGATGCTGATAGGATTTTGCTACTACAGAAATCGTAGGTAAGAAGCATTTTTAATATGAGGAAGATTCGTGTAGGAACATTTCTAAAGAAAAAAGTACGTGCATGTTTTGCAAACAAAAAAATTATCGAGAACTGCTTTCTCAATATGAAGGGAATCATACGTATAATACCCGCAAATGTGTCAGAACAACTCTTCGTGTTTCACAAACTACGTACACAAGCGTGCATAAAAATGCTGTGACACAATTAAGTTCTAAAAATCTTTAATCATTTAGCCAGTAACTTAAAAAGATACAAATTTAAAGACTTCAAAAAACACTTAAAAGAAAGTGCAGCAGTGCTTATACAATGTAAATGAGTTTTTCGAACTGGATCTTTGCATTAGTGAATAATTTACTGAAACATACCATTTATTTTTTATTTTTTATTTCTGTAGCATTTACTATATGGCAACTATAAGTTGTTTGATAAGTGATAATCCAAATACTTTTTATCTCGCTGGAAGAAGTCTCTCTCAAAGTGTGTTTACACGTATTACTTTATTCAAGTTTACCATTAATACAAAGACTTAAACCGACACTGAGTAGAAAGTATTATACAAATTAATGCAGTCAACTCTTAGTAAGATTTTAGCTGAACCAATTAAAATGACATTAACAATTTAACATTAAAATTTATTTATTGTCGTTGTTGTTACTGAGCTGTATATCCAATGATTGAATAGATACGAATGTATAATTCCTTTTACTACATTTTTCCAAGGAACATAACTTTATAGATTCTTGTGTAAGGATCTCTTGTTATAGTGAGTCTTCCATAACAATATTAAATCTATTTTATTTATCATTAAGATTTCCAAAACGTCACAACGGCAAACTTGTATATATACGAGACTAACGCCTATAGTTGAGCAACATATTTTGCGAGCCTTAGTTGTTAGTTATTGCTGTTAAAGATTAAGCAAACAGGTGTACCTGGTTACACATTTTGATGATTACTAATGCAAATGGTATATAATTTACAAACACTAACAGTAACACACTAACTTCCCACATCTCGATACTACTCCAATCTACGTAGATCAGCGTAAGTTAGTGTATCTTGATTCTGTGTGATGTAGTAATCTCATTCCTCTTATTTGTTTTCGCCAAAATGGCAAACACATTCCCATGTGTTTAAGTAGGATAAAGTTTGTGGCAAAAAAAAACCAAAGTTATATTTCATATAATTCGCGGATCATTTATAAACCAAATATCTGAATAAAGTACATAATAAAAGTGATACGTAAGGAGTCCATTCGAGGTATGACAAATCAATAATATACTGGAAAAGAAATCACCTGTTATTAACAAAGTTTATAATGAAACTGCACCCAATCAGATTACGTTTCATAATTGATCGTACTAGAACGTCTAGAGATCACTGGCCATTCTTCTGGGGCTCTACTGAACAAAGCTAAATTTATGAGAAAACTTAACAAGTAAAAATATTTAATAAAATATTAAAACCACGACAATAGCGACATTTCTCAAAATGTGTATAAGACGTTGTCTTACTAATTTAGTAACTTACAATTAGCTTGTCGAATAAACCGCCTAAACGTGTCTGGCTACTATTAAATGGAAGAGAAACGAAAGAAATGTTTATATTAACACAAGAGATCTATTAGGCCCACTTCAATATTGTAATAATGTAAGTATGGTTTTTATTTTATCCTATACAAACAGCAGCAAGAAAAAAATCGCAATCTAAAGAGCCATGAAAACTTCTCACCCTTGGCGTTATATAGCAGGTATTTTTCTGACAGATCTCGTGTTTGAAAATAATTACGACAACTATAACCATTCTACGTTAATTTCTGATTCTCGCAATTTTCGTGAAAGTACTTCTCGTAAAAATCTTGCTTACTCAAGAACCGAATTTACCACGTTATCTTCTCAATATAATGTACTTCCCAGCAGCAAAAGACAAAATAATGATGAAAAATAGCAATTTATTTCGTGTATGTCGCCGCCATATAATTAAAAGAACATGAACTATTTCAAGGCTACCATTAATATTTTTAATGCATTGATGGATGTTCCGCGAAAGTCCAGGATACGTATCGCGATCGTTAAATTAAGGCAAAGTATAATTTTAGTAAGATGATTAATGATTCAGATATTAGTGTATACTTCTGCACACATCAAGTACTATAAGGTACATAAAAAATATAGGGCATTACGTTTAACAGTATGACACTTAACATGCAGAAAACATCTATTGTACTCTTCAGCCACTACAAACAAACACTAGAAGTAACCTATAATAACATTATACTTACCGGGATGGAAAAAGCAGCTTTCTTGGGATTGGGGTGGATTCGCAGCTTAATTGGAAATCGCACATCTCCTACCTGGCATCTAAAATATCATCCTTCAATTATGCTCTGCGTGTTGTGTCTCAATACGTTAATGTACACGCCAGCCTGTCCGCGTATTTTGCGTACGTTCATTCGAGGCTTCGATATGGCATCATCTTCTGGGGAAACTCTGTAGAAGCATCACGAATTTTTATCCTTCAAATATCTTGCATACGGAGTATTTTCCACCTGAAAAGGAACGCTTCATGTAGAGATACATTTAGAAACTTTTCTATACTTACCTTACCGGGTATATACATATACGAGTGTGCCTGTTTCGCTAAAGAGAACTATGAACTTTTAAAAAATCATGAAATCGACCACAGTTACAATACGCGCGGTCGCAAAAATTGTCAGCTAGTGCTACCTCAGACTACTAAGACTATTGTGTCCAAGGGTGTTGTGTCACAAGTGATTAGAGTGTACAATCATCTGCCTCTATCTATTAGAAACTTAACGCCAAAACTTTTTAAGCAGCAGCTCAGTCGTTTGTTGGCGGGAAGTGTTGTTTATACAGTCAATGACTTCTATAATATGCAATTTTGATATGTTTTCGATTGTATGGTTGTCTAGGAGTGTTTTTAAGATGTTTTTATTATATTTCTGTGTATATATTTATTATTATATTTATACTTTTTGACATTTATACTATTTGACATGTTCTACACATTTAATGTATTTTACGGAACTAAATATATATTCTATTCTAATCTACGCCAATTAAAAAAAAATGCAACGTATGGAAATTTATAAAATAGACAAGTCGACGGTTTATATTTAGTATTACACATGGTTTAACTGTGTACCTATAACCTACCACTAAAATAGCTTCATCTAATACCGGACAAATCCTCAACTCTGCCCATCATTTATATTTAAAGTTGCATTGGATATTGTGCACATATAGATACCATCTACTGATGTTAGCCTGTGCCTCGAAGTGAAGTAGAAGAAACATCTTAATTAGATGATTATATATCCTGCACGTGCACTTATGTACGTAAATGAGAATGTAACTGTTATTCTTGATTGTAACAACCTGTTCGAGCAATCTGTGCGTGATGCTACCTAAGTTTCTTAAATTACAGAATCCCAAATTAAATACTGATCGAATCACAATCCCGCTCAGTTTTCATATCTACATAATTGAGCATACTTTAATTGCTTTGCCATTAGTATTTAATTCATTTAAAATCATTAATTAAGCTAATGTTTAAGTTCTGATTTCGTTCCAACATTTATGACGTTTGATATAAGTAAGCCTATAATTACACGTAGTACACATACATAGTAGCAATAAAACCTATATCTCAACCTTCTAACATTATTTATGCCGTAGGTGTAATACAGCAGCAATCAAATATTTGTAAGTATCCGCTGATAATAGCACATCAACAGTTTCAACATTCCGACAAGAGATACCTATGATTCACGAGAATGATTAGTAGTTTGGTTAGTTGTCTGTAACGCAAAGCTGATACATTTTAATTATTCGATCCTTGTCATACAAATTTGCAAACTGGTAAATATCATATCCGAAAATTCTTTTGTCTACTATGTTTTACTTTTTATTTAAATCAGTGTTCATATTTTTCTACTGTATTATTGTATTTCTAGTAATAACATATTTTCAAAAGTTCTAAGAATGTAACGGCGTAATATTTACATCCCCGTATCTATAAACTATACAACTTCTTAAATCTTGGCATCACTTTCCTGTTTTCACCACTTTTCGATGTTTGAATTGTACTAATTCCTATAACTGACTTCTCACAAAGAGAATAATTCGGGTTGAGGGTTGGTTTTAATTTAATTTCTTGAAAAAAAGACATCTATTTGTTTGTTTAACTAACGTTTCGAAACGCTTTATTTTTTCGTCAATGTAACTTTTTTTCTATTATGAAAGCTATTATGTATTATATTATTAAATATTAACCTTCTTCGACTTCTAACACGATGTAAACCAACTACACTAAGAAACTTTGATTTAATCTAATTATATAGAATTAATAACTATTAATAATTAAAATGAAAACGAAAATATGTTATTGTTAAGTACTAAGTGCAAAATAGAGTTCTAGCAGACCTAACAGAATTTTAAATAAACTAAAATTGCTAAGAAAAATATTTTTTTATGTGTGGTGGGTGCGTAGTTGCAGTGACTGCGTAAGTCAGGTACATGAAAACTTAATAAATACAGTAATCCCTCGCCTAACGCGGGGGTTAGGTTCCATGATAAGACCGTAGTTGAAGAAATTCGCGGTTGGTGAGGGCAAATTAAAATGCGTAATATGTATAAATAAACTTTAATTCTATAACCAAATGCACACTAAATATAAACTAAATATGTATATTCATTTACTAAAATATGAATGAATAGTTGGCTGTTTCATATTTTTCTTAATGTCTTTTTGAATTTCCTTGTATGGTAGTAGTAAACCTTCCAATCATATGCAATTTATTTTTTAAAAACGAAAACCGCGGATAAGTGAATCCGCGTTTGAGGAAGCCGCGTTTAGCGAGGGATTACTGTACAGTGGTTTTCTAAGACCATGATAACAAATTATAAACAGTCACATGTTATTATAAAAGAAGAATGCAGATATGATTGAAGTAAAGGCTGAAGATATAGAGCATCAGCTTTGTGGAAAGTCACGTGACAAATTGTTTCCGATTCCTGTGCTCATTTAATTGTCTACGTATGATTTTGTGATTGCATGTCTGCAATGGCTGAACGACTTTTCTGCTTATATATTTAACATAGTTCAACTTTTTTTGATTCAGGAAGTCAAATCATTCGCTGAGAATAATGGACTGCAAATCTAATGGGGTTTTATCCTTATTAATATGTATCATTTCCTCTAGTAGTACGCAACACATAAAATACAACATAAACTTGTACATATAGTTGAACGTCGACTAACTTCAATAGTTCATTTTACCACTCGTGTTCTCTGTGTATAGTTGCGATTTTATTATTATTAGAAATGCAATAAATGAAGAACATCTGCGAGTTATTTTCTGTCCACTGAGATGTCCCTAAAAATTATTCTTGTTCAGTTAGACAACACAGTTTATGTGCCCAGCAATACAAAAATTCCTAACATTAAAGTAATGTCCTTTATATGCATTCTAAAAGCGTGAAAAATGAAGGAAGTATTGAAAGTACTATCTGTGTTGTCTTGCTTTATATACTTTTATTAAAAAAAAACTTTTCCAAATGAAATGCTAGGATTATGAACGACGGCGTAAAAGTGAACTACATCCAGTTAGTTCATCACTTTTTGTTCCTCTGAGATCTCGTAAACATTGAAATACTATGCCTCTACAGACACTATTTAATATGTCCATCTTATCATGGAAACTACTTTTTTATCTTTACGTGGCACTAAAATTTTTGGTATTCTACCTAACGGGATTGCTATTTATATAAACACAGCAATAAAGCAAAATGTTTAAAAATAACGACACACTCTCGCTACATTCAGAAAGAAACTCTCCATTCGTTGACAACACACATATTTCCATATTAAATACACATTCATCTAATGAAGCTACTTAAGTTGCTTTTACGGTACAGTATACAAAAGGACCGTTCCTAATATTTTTAGTGCCGTACCTACCTAAGTGGCTTTATTAAAACTGCTGAGTTAACGAAGAATCGCCTGCCTCCACGTTGTAGTATTCTCTCTGGCAAAATGTAAATTACTAGCAGTCAAATCACATCAATAATACTCCACCAAGATGAAACGTAAACATAAATAATACGGTAAAGGATTTAATGCTTACTATCACATATGTATATGTGTGTTTATTTTAAGTAGACACATAAGTAGGAAAAAGGCTTCTTACATATACTTACAATATATACGGACTCGTAAGTATATACCTTCACATTTCTTGATAGAACGTTCTTGACCAGCTGATTTATAGCCATTACAAGTTTCGTCTTAAAATTAAATATACATAATTAACCGCGTTATTTCGGTGCAATAGAAGCATGTATGCATGTTCGCGTTCGTATTAAGTGATTGTTAATACAATACCGCTGTTACGCGACGACATTCTTATACCATATGGCACACAACTGTACACATGTATTTGTCATACTGCATTCCCTGACACAATTCATTGCGTACTTTCACTTATACGATAAAATACCGCTTCCTTTGAGCAATACGTAATCACAAGGTAACATTTTTATACGTTTTAGTTTCCGCAAAAGAGAGCAAACAGGAACGACGACAAAGAAGAAAATTGAAATAGTTCTTAAAGTTTTACGGATGTAAACATTGTCATCAAAAACTAAGCAATAACTCGTAATTAGACAAGTACCTACACAAGTTATTCCCGCAATCGAACCATGCACATGCTTTCTAAATAAAAGTTTCTAGACATTACTATTAAAACCGTTAGTTATGTTCACTTTTCAATTACTTTTTAGCTTCTATTCTATAAAAACTGTTATCAAATATATCCATAATGATCAGTAGTGATAAATTGAAAAATGAAGTCGTATAGTTTCGGATCTGAAAAACAGAAACGTGACGCACTATCAGAAATATTATTGAATTAGCAAAATATAAATTTGCAATCAATTGCGGTACCTATATTAGCCAAGTGTTTGAATTTCTCGGATAGGCCCTAACTGAATTTAAATATGATATTGATCTTTTTCCATCTGGTAAGGTTTCTAAGGGACACGCGCTTATGATTTCAAACATTTTAGAATTCTATATTACCTACACAATATTCTAAATTTCTGACTTACTTAGAAGTAAAACAATTGCGATTTTCTGCTATATATCGCCCGTGGAGCATCTCTCTCGTTGGTCCAACAATAAGCGTATTCAGATTGCATTTGCCTTAATATATGTTTTTCATAGGTGAAATTTCCCGATTAAGGAGTTTTCCATACTCATCGATCACTGTGCCAAGACATGCTGGGAGAGATCTCAGTGCGAGACAGAAAATGTACTTTTAAGAACATATTACAACCAAAATTTTTACAACATGTTATAAGAGCATTGACAATAAATATCAGGGTAATTTTCCGTCTTTCGATTTCCCCACATTGTTAAGCATCTTTTTACGGACAAATAAAATCAAATTTTTGCGTTGCTACAACTATGTTAACTGAAAAATCATACGTTTTAGTATCAATATTTAATATAACCCACATGTTGTCATGTTTCATCATCTTACATTATCCTATTTTATTTGTTTATTTCCAGTAAACTTTTTAAACGTATATCTATTTTTTAAAAATTTTTGTGTGTAGGTTTCTGTCGAGGTAGAATTGTCTATATCAGGAACAGTCATGAGAAACTGTAGGCGAAGATTTGACAATGGTACGTCTTCTTGGTTAAAATATGGTGGGTTCTTACTTTTTTCATTAATTTTGACAGTGAGAATACGTGATATATTTGACCATAAATGAGCATCGAGAATCTGAAGAAGCAGTTTAGGATACTTATTCCAGTAGACTCTGGTATATTTTTTGGTTTAAAGGGGTTTCATATTCTAATATATATGTGTATATTTTTGTTTATTTTATTTTTAGTTACTAAATTCTCTAGGAACTGAAAAACTCGATTGATTTCAACTAAAGGCGTGATCTTGGTTAAGAATATATGTAGACGTGAATTGTTTAACTTTATAACAGTGGGAACATAGTTATGTAATCTGCGTGTGAGTAATGAATTTAAATTATAGCATATTATATGTGAGTAAATGTGGGTGATCAATAAATGGAAATTCTATTCGATACTACAATTTTTATCTAAAATGTTCAGGCACAATACACTCAGTTATCATGTAGGCATTTTTTGCCCACTCATATCAGTGAAAAACAAATTTGTAACGTTACGCGTTACACCCACGGGTGAAAAATACAATTCGCAGTATGTTAATAATGAAAAACAATGCATATCCTGCTAATAATGTAGATTGTGTATTTCAAGCTGTAGCGAAACGCAATCTTTATGCTACATTTCTGTTTTTCACTGACAATGAGTGGACAAGAAATTACACAAATTTCACTCATATAAGCCAAGGTGGTGGATATAGTTGATATTGGCTTGAGATCGTTTATTTACTTTGGGCCAATATAGTTTAAAGATATCCAACTGATATCGTTTTACAACTTTGCGTCAATGTAGTAAAACTATATTGGCCCAACTTTCCAAAATGTTCACTTGATGATGTAGGCTCAAAATTGAGAAAAATAATCTTAGAGGCCACCTACAAAAGAATCTAGAGACAGAGTAAGTTGACTTCAGCTCATCTACAACATCGTCTCCGCCTTTTGTCAAATTGTAAAACGTTATTATCTTCGGTTTTGAAGCACCTTCAGATTCCTCATCGATTTTGTCATCACTATGAAATGTAGATAACATAAAAACAATTGTGTTTGGTTTCGGTATGTATGAAACCAAATCCATGTGTTTGCAAAATGCAAATATGCTGCTATTTAGTGGTCTAATTTTAGTATTCAACGTCAAAGGCGGTATCCCCTTTTTATTTTTTCTTAACGTTCCGACAATATGAATCATGTCTTTGGCTAGCGGTATAGATGTGAAATAGTTATCCATCGTAACGTTTCTGCGTGTGTTCAAAGTTGGTTGCGTTATTCGTTTTGCTACAGAACTTGCCGAGTTATCCAATTTAAATGGGCCTTCAGGCTGCTTACCTGCATACACTGCTAAGTTACATGTATAAAACATTCCAGGATCCACTAAAGCCCATACCTTCAAACCATATTTTGCTGGTTTATTTGCTAGGTACTGCCTGAATTTGCAACGACCACGAAAATTTTCCAGCATTTCACCGACTGTGCAATATTCACCAAATTGATAGTTTTCTTGGTATTTCTCTACAAATTGCTCGAATACTTGCCGAATTGGAGCTAAGTTGTCATATTTCTTTCTTTCCACTCTGTCATTTATGTCATCAAATCTAAGAGAACGTAATAAACGGTGAAATCGCTCTCTACACATTGTAATCTTGAAGCATTCTGGAGCCGAGCTATCATCCGCTCATAGTTCCCGAGTGTTCAAATATTGAGCCTTTTTTACCCCAGCCATATACCGGTCGTTTTGAGAAATAGGATAAATAAATGCGGTAAGAAGTGGGGTCGCGTATACGTCTATCACAGTCTAGTCTACAGCGCTGTGATATACTCATAGGCAACCCCACTTCTTAGGCAATTTTCGTACCCCTTACCCCTTCACGGCGTTATTTATCCTATTTTTCAAAACGACCGGTATAATAGTCCAGTCAGAGCATATATTTCTGTCTCATTTGTTGCACGACAATCCCTCTCTCGCGTAAAATTTGGCCGTAACTTGTCTAGAAAAATATGTGTACAGTTCACAATATGTCGAACCATTTCAGGTGGAAAAATAACTTCCAACATTCTCTTACTGGTTTTCGCACATTTTGCAATGGAGGTGACACCGGGTAAATGACTAACAATATTATGTCTCAGAGTGCGAGTGTTAGGATAAGGCGAGTGGAGCAACCAGCAAATTATGCCATCTTTACCAATATAATGATGTTCTCCGTCAAGTTGAGGCTCCGTGTCAACTAACATATGATCATTTTCGTCATCAGGATCTGATTCTGTTCACTAGCACACTCACTCTCCACTTAATAATGATCTCCATCCATGTTGGTTGTTGATTTAATTCTGCATATTGTTGTCTTGCTAATTCGACAATTTTCTGACTTCTATTCATTGCCATTATACTAAAACAAAATAACATCGTCATATAAGTATGTCATTTTCACTAATACAAAACATTTAGCACAGACTAAATGCTAATAAATACAATACTTACATAAAAAATATTAGAGAAACACGTCAACGTTATAACTCGCATAGTGCGAGAAACCCTCAATAGGCAAAACAAAACACCAATGCCGGAATTAGCACCGTGAGAGAAATGCTTACGCAGTCTGCAAATGATTGACAAGTTCTTCCTAGAAATTGCTGCAGACGACTAATTGGTGTTTAGCTTGCATTTATAAGCAGATGTGATACATAAACTCAGCTAGAGGGCGTCTCGTTTCTATATCTCAACCTTCTTCAAAAATACAGCCATTAACTGTGAGCGAAATGCTCATAGGCGCGAGTTCTGCAGGGTTAACAAAGTTTTGCAACTTTCAAATTTAAATTATAAATGTATTTTAAAATACAAAATATTATGTACTTATTTGTTAATAGATATTTTTGATTTGATGACGCAGATATTTCTCGAAATTTCGTAATTAATTTCAATTTGAATCTTCTCTCTAGTGAAATTAGTAAGCATTGTTGTTCCGGGTGTATGTAGATAGAAATCTTTATGTTCGAACGTTCGAGGAGAATTCGTTCCGTCTGCTTTGCACGTTTTTTCTCTCCTCTCTTTTGTTTTCCGTTTTTGTTTATCTTTGTATATACCACCGGAGATATTGTCTGAGTGTATGAGTCGTTGTGTCATAAATTCGAATCATTCTCATGTTGAAAAGTAAATACTACTACGCTTTACGGTTGGATAAATACTCGTCTGGTATAAAAAAATCCGAAACGTACTGTTCCAAAAAATAATTAACACACAGGTAATTAATTAGTCTGCATCTTGAATTATTGCCGTAGATACGGTACCTGTCAGATGCAAACAACAACCGCAAAAATGCATCTCTACATCTTACGCCGGTATAAGTTTTAAGAAACAAAAGGCATTCATTTCACTGCAAGATGATGCATTACCGCTAATTATTGTAATTTGTATCAATGTGATTTCTGGAGTATGAAGCACGCATGAAGATACTGGAAAGGTATTTTATACCTTTCCGTTAGATCTATGGAATCAGATACATCGGACAACTTTTTTGTATTTTGTCAAATAAGGGGAGAGGAGGAGGAAAAATTTGGTATTGAAGGAACGCTTATAACTTCGGTTCTCTTGAACGGAATTTTGCAAACTTAGTCACGTTGAAAACAGCATTACTCCTCCAATCTAATGCTTACAAATTGGTACCAATCTAATAAGTGGCGTGCATGCTAGAGGGCGCTCTTTAAATTTTTTCGGGAATTTTGTTTTTTCTCGAAAATATTAAATGGAAACATACATTTTTGACAACAAATTTAAAAAGTAGACTAAATTACCAACAAATAAGCGTAAACCGGGTATAGCTATCTTTTACCAATTCGGAGATATCTCCAGAAACGTATGAACGGTAAAAAATTCTATAAATTTAAATTATTCTGCTTTTCGTGAACGGAATTTAGTAAATTTGGTCTTATTAGAAAGGATTTTTCTTGTCCTATGTTTAGTTATCGAAGCTGTTTAATTTTATCTTCTCTGTCACCGCTAGAGGGCGATAAAGAAATTTAAATACGTAAATTTTATGATTTTTGAAAAGGACCTACTGCTAGTGATTCAAATTGCTTAAGAAGGTGTTAAAGAGAACAGAATAGAAGACATGATGAGTGTGCTGCATTTCTCCGTAAATGTTCGCAATTTTCTGGCCCCTGATAGATGGCTGTAACACGCCAGTCTATTTTCATGGCAACCCAGGACCCCAAATTTGACTTGTTTAGATTTTTATTTGTCGGGGCGAAAAAATATCTTATTTTTGCAACGTGATCTACCGCCCGTAACAACTTGATTGTGGGAATAGCAAATATCGTTCAAAGTATTTCTACGGCAGAAATAGAGACTTTAGTTCTATCCACTCGTTGTAGAGTGAAAGTTTGCATCGAAAATAATAGGAGACAGCTTCAAGATTCAGGCCGCGGCTAATATTAACTTTATTATGCTGTTATTTTTCTGCATTGTTTATTTGAATTATACCGTTGTGCTTTTCATTAAAATCATAAGCTTTCAATTCATTATTTTAGAATATGAGCATAAATATAGCCTTCCACGAACAGTTCCTTTAAAAAATCATAAAATTTATATATTTAAATCTCATTAACGGCCTCTAGCGGTAACGGACAAAACAATATTAAACAGCTTCAATCACTAAACATAGGACAATCAAAGTCTTATCTAATAAGACTACATTTGCTAAATTCCGTTCACGGGAAGCAGAATAATTTAAATTTATAGAAGAAATTTTTACCACCCACATGTTTCTGAAGATAGCTTCAGATTGCTAAAAAATAACGATATCCGGTTTTCTCTTATTTGTTGATCATTTAGGCTAATTTTTTAATTTGTTGTCAAAAATATACGTTTCCATTTAATATTTTCGAGGAAAATAAAATTCCTGAAAAAATTTAAACAGCAACCTCCAGCATGCACGTCACTTGTTAGATTGGTTCCAATTTGTAAGCATTAGATTGGAGGAATAATACTGTTTTGAACGAGACTAAGTTTGCAAAATTCGGTTCAGCAGAACCAAAGTTATAAGCGTTCCTTCAATATATCAATTTCTCCTCCTCCTCACCTCTTATTTGGCAAACTACGAAGAAGTTTTCCGATGGAGAATATGCGAAATTTTCAGTAGATTCCGATTTTCGTATCTATGATAGACGTTAAGTAGGTAAATTTCGCGTAAAATAAGAATTAAAATTTTTGGTGATCAGTTACGCCCTCCAGCGGTCATCCTAAGCTTTTCTAAGTAATTTCCAGATGTTTCTCGGGGACATTTTAGTCAGTAATAATTTTTTGCCAAAGCTCTACTGTAAACCGTTCCTGAGATATAGCTGAGCAACATTCTTAGTTGGCCACCCGGTACATATATGCATTTCCGCAGCCGTGAAGAATCAAATTTATTGCCTAATGTATTCAAAACAAAATCAAAATTGTTAAATTGATTGAAATGAACAACACCTGCTAGAAACACATCAGCTTCTGGTGGAATATAAAGAATATACTGATGCATAAAGGAGTTTAATTTGTACGTTATAGATTTGGTCAAAACGCGATACTGTATATTATAATTTATTGTGTAACATTTTATTATTTTTAAATAATAATCATAAACAAGACATTAAAGTATTATAGAATAAGACAACAAACTTGAAGATAAATTTATAAAAATGGCATTACGCATAACAGACATACGGGTTGATTTCAGAGATAGAATAAATAACGGCAGGAAAGGGCAAGGGGTAGGTACGAAATTTCGCTAAGAAGTGGGGACGCGTACGAGTCTCTCTATCACAGTCTAGTCTTGTCTAGTCTACAGCGGTGTGATAGACTCACGCGACCCCACTTCTTAGCGAATTTTCGTAGCTACCACTTGCCCCTTCACGCCGTTATTTATCCTATCTCTAAAAACAAGCGATATAACGGGGTCTCATACTACATATACGTACTGGTCGTTTTGAGAAATAGGATAAATAACGCCGGGAAGGGGTAAGAGGTACGAAAATTCGCTAAGAAGTGGGATGGCGCATGAGTATGAATCTATCACAGTCTAGTCACAGTATAGTATCTAGCCAGTACCGTCACTCTCTACAAATTCGTGTTCTTATCCCTACCTGTTGAATGATGCGTCAAAGCCAGTGCGCATTAGTAATGTACACGGATGCTCTTTATTAATACGAGCGCAAATGACCATTGCGTATTTATTCCCTGCGAAAATGACCATTGAGCATTTATTCACCGCCTGTATATTCACCTGTTTATGTGCGTAAGCCAATGCGCACCCTACTGGTTAGATACTATACTGTTGTCTAGTCTACAGCGCTGTAATATACTCATACGCGACCCCGCTTCTTAGCCAATTTTCGTACCTCTTACCCCTTCCCGGCGTTATTTATCCTATTTCTCAAAACGACCGGTATATCTTCTAATGTTATGTTTGGTCGGGATTAATAAATCTTTTGTGCTTTAAGCGTCGTTAGTCTTTATTTTGCCTGCCGATCATTCTTGTTTGTACTTTGAATTCCTCGTTATCATGTTAATTTTACGATTTTAATGCAGTAAGTGTATTATATGTTTTGTGTTATATTAATCTACGATATGTTTCTTGTGTACGTTATCGATAAATATTGTCCATTTTGTCATCAACATTTTGTAAATAGTCACTGATGAATTAATTGTTTGATAACCAATCGTTTTGCAATAATTGTATGCATTATTAACTGTATTTATGTGATTCTTTTCCTAATGATTAAAACCACCACTCCCATAAGTAGCTAATCGAGAGCAAATTCTGAAAATAATTTTCCGCGACTCATTAGTGAATACTTTTAGGGTTTGTCTAAAAAGATCTTGAATAATTATAATACGCCCTTTAAAAGTAATTAGTATTACCCAATTAAATGCCCGATTACTTGCAAGATTTCAGAAAATATATCTAAGAGTATTTTTTATGTGTTGGTGGGCGCTGGTTGCCAGCTTCTTAAACAGTATCGCCGGTACGACTACAACTCTTGCGGTGTATACCTATGGTAAAAGCAAATCCAGATAACATTAATACCACCCTATCTAAGGTAATGTAATTTATGGAAAATAAGAATTATATTAAAAAAGTAGTTACGACTATCTTAAAGGTCTTCTGGCCTAGTCAAAAATCTTTCGCCTACTTCGCCTCTTTCGCCACTTTACACGTCAAGTACGTAAGATACTTGCATAGAAATTTTTAAAGCTGTGAATAAATTAAATGTAACAATTTTAAATGATCAAACTATGGATATACATATATATCTACTGATGTATATATACATCCCTTTTTTATGTTTGCAAAAAATGTAGTGTCTAAAAAATATGCCTTAATTGTGATTCACTTTAGTTTTGAAAAAGACCTAAAAGGTTGAAACTGCAGTCAACTCTTCAACGAGACCATTTCGTATTTCAACATCAAAACTCCAAAGGGTGATCAAAAGCATTAGCAGAAGTTAGAGGTAATTACATCTTACTGCGTAAAGTTTTTTAATGCAGAAGATATATTAGAACATTTCCTACATGATAGTATTCAGTAAAACGCTTCAAACTGTAATGTGGTGCTCAAACTGCGTCGACAGCCGTAGTGGTTAAGCGACTATCTAGCGATGTGGGAGACCGCTTGAAACCGTGGTTGAATTCTCCGTGGAAACAGTAATATTCCTTTTGGAGAATTGTATTCCAATTGATCTACCATATACTGTTGGAAACGAAGTGCTTCTTTTTGTTTAATGTGTGGTGGGTGCTTAGTTGCAGTACCTCTGCAAGCTGTATTACTTGTCTGGCTATCACTGCAACTCTTGCGGTATAGTTTGGCGTGTAAGTTGTGTTTAAATGGCTTTGTGACAGCGTCATATCGCCTTTTATGATGCCGCGCTGTTAATCACTTTGCTCCCAACGGCGAATGGCAAGTCGATCCGGGATTAAACTCTCTGAAAAAATGTCACCGTCCCTCCAGAGAAATGAACCCCGGCCTCTCGTCCTCTCACAACGATAGTCAGCCGCCTAACCACTGCGGCCATCGACCCGCTTAACGGCATTATAAACGGCGATATAGTGCTGTAACAATGAAACATTTACATACACACGTGGTGACTTCTCTGCGCTTTTTTATGTTTTAAGCCTAGTACCCGTTTAGTTAAAAATAAGAAGATAACATGTAGGGCATACGTTTACGCCGAACTGTGTTGTGCTAGTTAATACTCTACTGCAGTTGGATTCATTTAATACTTTGTATATCTAACAAAATACTTATGGTTTGAGTCGCAACCATAACATTATCAGTTTTAAACATTTTTGCATATTGTTGATTTTCTATAGTACTAATTTGTCCTGTAAATCAGTCCTCGGAACTACGTTGCTGCTGCAGAGTAATGGGTTTTAGCTCAATGTAATTACAGTTTGAACCGTTAAATAGAGCGCTTTTAGGTATGCATCAACATTTTATTGAGATGTAATTAACAATCCGAAATTGTGTTGTCCTGTAGAACAACCGTGTACAGAAATTATTTATCTTGAATAAGAGTTATTAGCGTTATGACTGCGTATTTTTACAGGTGTTTGAAGAAACAAAATTAAATTCGCTTTTTATAATGTAAAAATCGCATTATTATATATATTTCACGGGTCGATGGCCGCAGTGGTTAGGCGGCTGACTATTGTTGTGAGAGGACGATAGGTGCCGGGGTTCAATTCTCTGGAGGGACGGTGACATTTTTTCAGAGAGTTTAATCCCGGATCGACTTGCCATTCGCTGTTGGGAGCAAAGTGATTAACAGCGCGGCATCATAAAAGGCGATATGATGCTGTCACAAAGCCATTGAACACAACATACACACACAAAAACTACACCGCGAGAGTTGCAGTGATAGCCAGACAAGCGATACAGTTTACGGAGTCACTGCAACTAAGCACCCACCACATATAAAAAAAAAAAAAAAAAAAAATTGTAGATAACTGATTTTGCATCACAGGCAAAGCTAAATCAACCTATCATAAATTTATCAAGATCGATTAATTTATGGCACTTTGTATTGTATCTAGACAAGGACGCAAGCGAACCTTATAATACTTCACTACCTCAACGATTGCTATTAGAGTGAACTAGAATTGATTTACATATAATGGAAATTATTTTGATTAGAAGATTTATGAGCATTGTTTAGCCGGCATGGTTGGCGTAAAATTATTACTTGTCACTTGAGCGTAAGTGTGCTATTTTAAACGATACAAGTGTGCTGAACGTTAACACTCACAAAACACAAATGTTCCCTCTTATAGTTCGGTACATAAGTTTGTTACGTCTACGGAATTCAGGTTTTGTAAACATTGTAGTATACGGTATATATTTATGTGCATACACCTTTAGTAAAATATAATATATATGCGACCGTATGTGTATTCGCATTTGTTGCATGTCGGCTTTCAGTCAATTGACTACAACATAATCTGTCTTTACGTAAGAAATATGCACGTATAACAAATAGAATGGTAACAATAGCTTTTATTTGCAATTGAACTTTTTCCAGGAAATTGTGCAACCGTATACGAGAAGGTACAGTTGTGACCGCGATTCTATTCTTTCCTTTAGAAATAAAAAATGAATACTCAATCTGGACGTGTACAAAGTACCCACATAAAATACACACAGTCATACTGTAAGGAACAAGAAGGCGTTTAAGGTTTGTATGATAGGTCACGATTAAGTGTCATTTGTGAGATTCCAATGCAATTAGCACTTTTAGTTAAAGCTTGTAGAATTTTGAATTCAACCAAAGAAACCGTTACGTGTAAGTTGAAAAATTTTAAGCATTTTATGCAAAGCACACAAAATACAGTTAATTTGTTTGAATATTAACCTATGAGTACATTTATTTAGCAACTGGCCTGAAGGTATAAACAGCCAATTTCGCGCCAGGAATGTAAAAAAATGCTAATTTCTAGGTAATACCTTAATAATTGTATTTACTTTATATACTTACTTATTGGCGTGGACAAGTAACTTAAAAAAATGTTTAACATAAATAAATATAACTACTAATATAAAATAGAATGATGTACCGATATCTATTACTATGGTATTTACCATATTTAAAGTGAATACAGTAGGTTTTAATTTGATTAGAATAATTGGTAGTATTGTATTTGTCAACAGCATTGTTTTTCCAAATTAGTGATACTCGATCTGGAAGCAGTTGTTAAGAGCACTATAATTTATCTATTTTATTACGGATATATATACATATATTAAACGCGTACTTTTAACTGAAGTTGCCGTAAATATACCACATTTATGTTTCGTCAAAATGTATGTACTGTAGACGTGTATTTTTTAATCTCACATTATATTAAACATTCTATTTATATCACTAGCAAACGTTGATATTCAACGTATATTGTACGTATTCTAAACATTAGTTTGAAGCTCTTCGAAAATACTTATGTACACACAATATGTCTACGGTTAACGCTTCCAAAAGGAAAAACTTTCTCTTTATTGACTTTTCGGAAAAATCTATGGTTTAAAAAAGATTTGCTTGTTTAGAAATATCGAAAACCATACTAAAAAGTTAGGTTCGATGTACAGGCTATTCAATAATTTTAAATTTCGTAATTATTATAAAATGATTTAAAGATAAAATTCATGAACGCCAGCAATTCTTTCTGTCGTTATGGACGAATGTGCAATACTCTTAATGGAAACAATGTGTCTGGAGTAAATATTTGTAGTGTGTATAATGAATTTATTTGAAGGGCAAAACCATCTAAATTGGTGGAAGTGATGTAGAATTAGAGTCTGTACCTTACATCCCTTGTTAGAGTTCAATAAATACAAATATATTTTATTATCTAAAAAGTCAGAATTTTCAGATTCTTAAATATACTGTATATAGAATATAATTTTTAAATATAACTTACGGGGTTTTTCAGTTGATCGTATAATGAATACATTTTTGCAAAAAAACAGTAATAAAATGTTTTTCCTTTTGGAAACCCCATCCGTGAACGCACTAGATAGCAACTTGTCGTTGCTTATGTGATGAATACGTTATTAATTCTCACACTTTCTCAAAAAGAATCCATTTATTTATTTTTATTTGAAGAATTAGTTTATGACAAGGAACGGAGAAATTTACTTTAATCAAAATTCAATCAAATTATTAAAAGGTTTTAAAAGATATAATATTCGCATTGGAAAAATTAATTACATTTGTTAAACAAATAAGTAATTGCAATATGAGTTTTTTATTTAAGAGCGTTTTCGTGCCTTTATTCTCCGCTTTATTCCTACTCAGTGTTAGCCAAATGCACGAAACCCGTTAATTAGAAGGTTTCAGGAATCTACTATTACTACAATTGAAATCTAGATGTATAGTAGTGATTCCATTATTTCAAAATATGTCTAACTAAATCTGACTTCCAGTGAGATTGTATGGTATAATTTCTTTAATGCAATCGATTGTACGCATTATTTGCAAATACATTGTGTTAGGATATCTTATTCCTAAAGTCAACTGTTTCTAAGATATCTTAAAGAAAGATTAATATTATGAAGTGCTTTGAACCGTAAGGTGCCAAACTTCTTCAAAGGAAAGTAAAGGGTCATAAATATTGAGAACTGTCATAACTTTCAACAAAATTTATACCGAGTGGTCAGAAATTACCAATCCGTTTAGATATCCTCAAACTTTTTTTTCAAATGGCACGTAGTAACTTTTATTGTAGCTCTTAATTCACCAATAAATTCTATATTGATATTTTTATTAGTTTTTGAGTTGTTAGTGCTTATTGGTTCCAATTACGGAAGTTATCCTATTATCTGTTATTTTTTTTAACGTAGAATAAAGTATTTCGATAAAAGTTGTCAATGGATAACATTTTTGTTGTTTTGCATTTTCATCAAATCTCACTTAGTTAGTGGATCAGAAACTTCCATTTTTCGAATTTTAAGAAGGTATAAAATGAACAGTACTCGTTTCAATTATTGCAAGAACTCTAGGAGGCAATATTGAGCAAATTAAATTTTGTGAATTTATGCTAATAAAAATTCAGAAAGACGAAAATTTTTTAAAGAAAATTATTTGGGCTGATGAATCCTAATTTACTCGGGAAAATTTAGGCGATAGGCACAATATGCATCATCAGGCAACAGAAAATTCGCATGTTGTTTCGGCCGTAAATTATAAACGTACATCTTATGCCAATTTTTTCACAATGATGGAAAACGGTCGATTACATAATAAATTACCTATATGATAAAAACTTGAAAAGCGATGGCTACTTCGAAACGGCGAGACCGTTTTATCATCTTTAGCTGTGATTCCGCTCATTGAACACACGGTTTACTGATATCAACTATGTGATGTCTCTGCATACTAGTTGCAACTAACGCCGATATTTCAAGGTCGATAGACAGGATCTAATGGGGCCTCAAAATGGCCTAGGTTTCCCATTGGATTTTTTTGTATGGGGTTATTTAAGTTTATTTATTATGTATATGTTTATTGTAAACTTTACAGCTTTGTATCGAGAACAATCTAAGCATTTAAGTAAACACATTTTATTAACAGGAAATCTGTCATATATGCACATACAATGACATTTATTTTTAAGAAAAACATCCATAAGTAAATATACAGAAACAGAAACAAATATTGAATACATACAAATGAGAAAAATAAAAGCCCAAAAAACAAAAATAAAATTTAAAGAAACTACAAATGCTCGATACGTTCGCCACTCTGAGCTAAGCCCTAACTTAGTCTTTTCTGTAGTTCAGTTCGTAACGTCTTCTCTATAGTAAAGTAATTAAAATTTCAGGAAAATGTTCCGATTTTATTGATTAATTCTGCTTTAACTATTAGCATATAGCTATTTGCATTTCCTTAGTTTTTTCGCTACTTTTTATCATAAGTTATAGATTATTTACGATATAAATGGAAGAGCCCTTTCAAATGGAACGTTATTCACGTGAGGTAAACCAAACCTCACTTAGCCTTACCAAATGAGATTTGGTGAAAATATAAAATAGCAAAAATGTGACCCACTTGACAACTTTTATCGAAAAACTTCGTTTTCATAGCAAACTACGATAAAAGATAAGAGATATTAGCATAATTTCGATAGTTAGAGCCAATAATCTCTAATAATTCAAGAACTAACAAGTGTAATACTAACACATCGATCGATATACAATTTCCTGAAGAATTAAGTGACATAAAAATTAAGAATATATGAAGATATATGAATTGACCCTTCGCTTTCTTTTGAAGAAGTTACCACCCTACGGTTGAAAGCCCTTCACAATTTTAATTTTTCTTTTAGATGTTACTATAGCAAAATACTAAAGAAAATTGCAAATATCCTAGAAACAGTTGAATTTGGAGATATAAAATATTTGCAAATAATTTAGTTAACTTCCGTCAAAAATATTTTAAAACAATAGAACCACTACTATAAATGTAAATTTCAACATTTCAGAATTGTAGTAACAATAGATTCGCTTAACCTCTTAACTAACGTGTTTCGTGAATGACCATGTCTAACTAATCTATATACAGAATGTTTCACTTGCCCATAACCATCAGTAACTGTAAATTTTTAAGAACACTTCACATATATTAATACAATTTAGAATGGCCCGAAAAATTTTAAGGCAAATTTAGGGAGAGTTGCCTCGTCTGCAAATAAAATCAAATTATGGAATCTTGGTTCTTTCCGTTCTTTATTTTGCATCCACCTATAAAACCTGAGATGGGTTCCAAAATCATTTTTAAACAATTTCTCTAAATAATGTGTATGGTAGCCATAAAACTTGTAGTGACGTAAGTTCGTGAAGCCGAGATATGGCTTATTCCTAATTGTGTTGTTGTACTAGTTCGGGGATCCTCTATTGTTATAGCAAGTACAGCAAATTGACTATGTTCATTTGTGGCCAGTTTAGCATATCGTTCCGTTTTAGAAAAGGTTCTGTATATCTTTGATCTGGATGACATATTTGATAGATGCATGATGCAAACAATGGATATGGTATTCATTCACATTCACGTTTCACATAGATATTTTGTAAACTCTATACTGACTGATACTGCCATAAGTTGGATTGATTCGGTTGATTTACCAGCTCACTTTTGCATGTATCATATACCCTCATATTTTAAATATAACTACCAACTTATAGGGCACATAGACCTACAGAAACACCATACAGAAATGGGAATTAATTGGAAATGTCTCCCTAGACCTTAGACCATTAACTTTAACTACATACATGTTTTATTCAAACCAATCGATAGTCAAATTTTGCTTTTAACTGATTTATAAAAATATATTGCAACAATTTAGAAAACATCAATTGTTTCAAAAAAACATGGATTTCTAGGACTCTCTAAATAACGTATTTAAGTCTAGATCTGTGTATTGTCACCATAGAATATGCTTCTAGTGCTGGGTAAAGTTTCACGATGTTATATTTTTCTGTTACCCAAATACTGAAATTTTTCTGAAGTGATAGAAATGTCAAAATTTTGTTTAATATGTAAATATCTTACAAATTGCCACAAAAAATTGCCTTAAGATTTCTCACTTCTATTCAAAAAAATATATACAGAATCTTCTATTCTATATAAGTTTCCCAAAGCTAATATCTGTAGTATTTAAATATTTGCCTTAATTTGTATGGCAATGGAGGTGTGGAAAAATATCGCACTCAAAGGAGATACACTATTAGTACCACTAAACAGTACAGGTCTGAAGAAATTAATTAATTAAGAATAAAATTATCACAAGACAAACGAGAATGAGAAGGATGATTCATTAGTGGCGGAAATCTGGTCACTGTACGGGAGTAGCCTTTATGTTAATGCATTAGCTTATAAATTAGTATTTTCTGATTGCTAAACGGAAATTCCTTTTATGCGGATAAGATGCCACGGAAAGTGTTTTTATGAATTTTGAGACAGTATTTGCATTTTCACCTCGAAAACTGTAAATAGTAAATATGTCGATCAGTTGACCATTACTTTCGAGAACCAACTCCAGTAGACCTCCATATCCAGTGCAAATAAATATGATGAAATAAATTTTTAAGGAGGTGTAATATAAAAGAATATCAAAACCTGTTACGAGTAAATGTTCGTTTACCTTACGATATACAGGATAACAACTTGAACTACGAAAGCCTATTGATAGGAGAAGGTAATGGAAGGTATTAAATGTATCAATTTTAGTATTGTCAACTGTTTATATGACAGGAATGTCAGTGGTTATGTCAAATAGTTTACCAAACCATCAAACTTTATCCTAATGGAATACACAATTAATGAAAAAGTGCAAATTATAAAGTGGTTTCTTTAACACATTCTACACGTTTGTATTCCAAAACATTATAACTAGCTAAATAAGCAACCAGCAACGTTTTAATAACACTCAGGAGAAAGTTTGATGGTTCCGTAAAGTAATTGACATAACCACTGACATTTCTGTCATATAAAAAGTTGACAATACTAAACTGGATACATTTAATAACACCCTCCACCCTCTCCTATCAATAGGCTTTCGTAGTAAAAGTTGTTAGCGTGTATAGTTTTTAGGTTCCGATATGCTTCGATCTGACTTCTAATTCCTTCGACAGTTCATTAAATATGTATTTCATGTGTTTCTCTCATTTTCCCTTATGGTAAGTTAGTGGCTTGCTTATTATTTCCCCTTGTTCGTTTTAATACTGGCAAGTTGTCAATATAATGATTTCTTCTTGATGATCTTCATACTAACCTGTAAATTCAGTTTAACGCGGATTCTTCCGGTCGTATTTCATGGCACTCCTTTAGTTTTGAAAGTATATTTACCTGTTTTATAAGTAATTCCCTTCGAATTCATTTTCAATACGTTTGTGAAGGTTAGATGTCAAATATTTGTTATTATCTGAATTTAGCTTCTGTCTTTCGCGTTCGTCTCTCAGCGTAGCCAACCGTTAGTTTTAAAAATTCCCTAATTCATTTTATAATTCTCTGCTGTTGGACAATTTCTTGTGGTAACGCCTATTTCCGTTCTTGAAGTCACTTCTCGGTGGTCGTTCATGTGAACAACACGTTTAGCTACGGTAATCTTGGGGCTTAGTATTTTTGGTCTTTGAAGGACTATCACTAGTTTAGTGAATTTAACGGCCCAAGGTTCGCAAATTCCTTTTAGATTCTCTTAAGAACTATCGTATCTTCGTTTTAATGCTTCGGTTGAAAACAGATTGGTAATTTCAACCGAGATATTTCTTAGCGTGCTCCAAGAGGTGAGTTTTTGGTAACATGGTTCAGCATTTTGCTTTTTTTCTAATATTTCGTTTATCTTTTCATATTTTAGGAGCTTTTAGTGTAACTTTACGGTTACGAAGCTTTCAGTGTAACTTTCCAGTTACGAAGTTTTAGTGAAGCTTTCCAGTTCCAGAATTTTATTGTAGGCTAGTTACAAATTATATTCTACTATTTTTGGCTAACGACTGGTTTACGTCTCGAATAATTGTGGTACCTAGTAAAACTGTTTGGTACGTCACCATCAATCCCTGAATTCTCTAATAAAGTATCTAAGGTCCCGGATACTCCGAACAACATTTATGGTAACTCGCCCAGCAAATCCCTTGTGAGGCTTGCGAAGAGGTCCTCCGACATCTCTACAGGTCACATTCATTTCATTTATTTTATTCGGGTCACTATAATAATCATTGGATAAGCCATCTGCTTAAATTTCTGAAGTTAATTATTTATTTTCTTTTGTTTGCATGTAAAACGTAAGTTGACGATAAAGTTTCTTTGATTTATTATAAAACGTAACTTTTTAAATTTCAAACAGTTAAACTATTCTTGGTAAGATTAAGTAGATATAGTTCGTTTGTTTCACACAATTTTTGTTTTCCGTAAAGCACTCGACATATTTTGCTCGAGATATATTATTGTTATTTTTCTAAATTATTTACTATCTAGTGTAATTGCATGGTTCAATCTGTATTATTATATTTCCAACTAATTTGAATTGACATAAATTTGTAAGATTTTATGTGAGGTAACAGTCTGCAGATTGGAACTGGTATAGTGTGGTTCGAAATATTTAAATTTTAACAAGTCACTTAAGGAATATATTTACGAATTTTATTATTATTTATAACGTACTGTTTTCAACATTTATTTTTATTTTATTTTTATTAAATAACTGTTTATGCCTACAAATTTACTTGCGTTTGACATTATCGAATTACCTCGAACTACTTACTTGCCTTCTGTTTTCCGGGTAAGTATCTATTGAATCTCGAAGATAAAAGAGAAAACAGTGGCGCACCCTTTTTAACATCTGTTCCCACGACCGTCTTCACTGAGATAAGCCGCCTTCGAGGATTCAACCTCCACCATCAGGTAGGTCGAAAGTGTCGGTGCCTAGCACCATTCCGAATACCTTTCCGTGTGTCTTTTCTTATTTTATTTATTTTTATTTTCGTCTCTGTTTTTGAAACCGATAACCGCGTCGCGCGCGTCCTGCGTGTGTCGTGTGCGCGCAACAAACCATGATACCAAATTAATTTCTAAATAAAGGTATATTACTACTATTTGTAAAAAAGATAAACAACTTGGGTTGACGTATGTATACAGTCACGTACAGATTTTACTGAAAATAGTTTATTTCTTTCCAAAATACTTCTTCATGTATTGAATTTGTGTGATATATATTTCTCTATGCTGTTTTTTACACCATGTACGTTTTTTAGTAATTATAAGTACAACTATTAAATTAATCTATCAAAAATTGTCTCCATGTATGTGTATTTAAAATCTATGATAACCGCAAAAATACATACATATATCTATTTAAATGAATAAATCTATTTAATATGACGTGTACCCAATTAATGAACTTTTCAAACATAAAACGCAGTCTGTTTCGTAAAAAAAGGCGTTATTTTGTTACACTATGTATAACGTGAAGTATGTTAAATTGTAGATTTAATTACTATGTATTATATATGCGTATATAAGAAGTTTAGAGAAAATTGTTGGCTGGCCTCGGTCTGGGACAGTATATCTGCCTACAAACCTACTACATTCTAGTAATACACAAGAATAACAAAAACGCAAACAAAGCGAAACAAAAAAATACAATTAATGTTAAATATGGCAGCATTAAAAAAGTTAAAAGTGAATGCCCAATTGCAAAAATATATTAATTTATTGTCTAATTATTATATAATACTATTCAATGCGCCTAATAGGAAAGGCAGTCATAAATAATGTATAACACATAAATAGTTTGTTATTCATGTACAAATTAATCAGTAGAAATGAATATAATAAGATTATGTAGGAATGAAAACTGTTTTTGTTAAGCTAAGGTCGCTTGTAGTCCTATCGGTTATATCTAATATTTGTATCTATCGAAAAGGAAACATGCTGTCGAGGTACCGAAATAGCTGATGGAATTCACCAATTTAGATACATATTTATCAATAATATCAATCATAACACAACATAAGAAAAGCAAATGGACCACACCTGGAACGAAAGTAATGATATGAATATAAACATTCTTTTATTCTATATTTCAGAACATCAACCATATATGGTGAGCTATGAACAAATAATTTAAACACTCAACGTATATATGTACATGTAAGTACATATGTCGTGAGGATAGTGCTTCGTGTAAATGCTGATAGGTTCCTAGACGGAAGTTTTGCCAATCACTTTTACATGTAGTCTTGCAAAATGGAGTATAAGTTTGAATAAATATTTATGGCGTATATTCTGGAGTGCTGCATAAAATTTACCTTACATCATCAATTGAGATAAATATTGTTTTAACAGCTATTCACAATTCTAGAAGATTGAGAAGGCATGTAGTAGAAAAAATCAAATAACCTCGCCCAGTTTCCTAAGCATTTGTTTTGTAAACTGAAGTTCCAACACCCATTTTTCTTTACATTTGTTGCGAAACTTACGCCTTATCTACAAATGTTGTATATTAGATAATAATAATAATAATTCATGCCTTAGATGGAAACTAAAATAATAACTTCCTGTTGTTTCCTCAAGTTCGTTTAATTCAATGCATATGGTAATATCTTCCGCTGATATATAACTTAACGGTTGCTACATGGTAGCCTTTTCTGCAAGAAAAATGCGTTACACAACAGCAGCCGTCGTCTGATAACAATGCTAAATCAATTGACAAAGATATAGGGTACTAACATAAATATAGGTGTCATAAAAACTTAGAAAGGAAACTGTGAATTGATATAAATTACTTGCTGTAATTGTATACTTGTAAATATGTATGATATTTCATTAAAAATTTAATAAACATGAGTGTTGTATAAGGTTACAATATTTTTGCAGTGCAACTGTTTCTGTTGCCTTATTATTGGTATATATCTATTAAATGAATACTTATTAGCTTGCAGTATCACAGCTTTGTATTTAGACAATAAATTACTGCCTTAATTTTCATGGATACGTTTTATGAAATCGAAACAATTACAAGTATGTTGTTATTTAATTATTTACCTGCATGTCCTAACAAGAAGTAATTGTAAGAATTATGATACATGAACACCTGTAGCTCACAAAAAATGTACTTTAGCAATATGTAATGTGATATGACACTGTTGTGGTTTAATCCTATGCACACTTTAATTGCGAAGTAAATTGTCAGAGTTTGTAAATTGTCGTATTTTGTTACCAGTACACACATTCAAATAGCAAATATGCGCAGCAACAAGAAAGGTTGTCAAATTTATGTCTACATTCAGCCAGCTATAAATTAATTGTTGTTACTTTTGTATGTCAAATTGTGGAATAACAAAAAAATCAGATTACACTACAGTGTTCTTAAACAAAAGTATCAATTTAAAACAGAGAGAGTATTTTAATTTTAACACTGAAATTGTTAAGTAAATTTTAACAAAAAATTAACAAGTATAGTGTGCATTTAAAACATATTAAATTATTACATAGGTTAAGTTGAAACCCATATTACATAATACTGCAATAACAATAGTTATTGTTCTTCCCTTTAAAATTTATTTTGATCCTAATTTAAACAGTGAAAATGTTTCGGCATCAGTACTATTTAAACTTCCAGATTTAATGCTAATGATGAGTTTCCGTCGGAACATGTTTATTGTTTAAATTTAAAATAAAATAAATCATACAAGGCACGGCAATATTTACTATTTTTTGTTATTAACTTAAATAATTTTTTATTGTAACTAGTAGCATTTAGAATAGAATATAATATGAACAGAAACAGGTAAATTTTCGTAACAGCAGTGCATACAATAAATTATGTAATTAATCTCTTTTCTATATTTTGAATTTAATGATTGTTAAACTGCCTAGCAGTATATCGATCCTGGCCCCGATTTCTGTTGTAGAATCGGTTTAAAGTCGTGGATTCTGAAACCGAGTTCGGGTATCCAACCTAGCACTAGGTTGCCCGAGAACAGGTAATCCGCTGAACTAGTATCCGGTTCCTGAAACTCCTCGACAGCCCTAGTACCCAACCCTGTTGAGACAGTAAAGCCAGTAACTACTACAATGTCATCTTAGTTGTTGACTAGAATTGCTCAGTTGTTTGAATCAATTGCAAAAAATATTACATATCTGGGGCAGTATAAAAATATAGGAGAAGCTTCTAAACCATTTTATTATTATGTTGTGATTATATTGTGATGACATATTGTCAAACATTTATTTCTAAATTAACTGTAACATTTACAAACTTATTCAATACGTTTTTCACGCTAAATTAATTAAACGTTAAAATATCATCTTTAGCAATAGAATAATCACTACACCGCGGCGAAGAAACACTCGCAACTCTGTGAAAACATGTCTTCTTTACAAATGATTGCTTAATAAGTGGAGTTACATTGTACGTAAGTGTAAATGAGGCATAGAAGCGAGCCTGTAGCACTGGGTGAGGTGCACACGTGTGCATTTGAAATGCACATTATTTCACGGAGTCACACAGGCACATATGTACCACTAATACTAATACGATACAGCGAAGCAATATATCCATATCGTATGACGAATGTGCAACAGCAATACGCGACTTGTGTATTTTATGTGTATGTTTCAGATTACACAAGTTGACCTATAACATAGATATGATCCTCAAATTTCCGTATTTGTGAAACTATTGTGTTAAAAGAGTCTTCGGTTACTAATTGGATTAACTGAACTTGCAATTAAATGTATTTTGTGCAAAGCTGACTGCAAACCGATTACAAGCGCATTATAAAATTGCGTGTATAGCGGTCGATTGGAGTCGAACAGTCATCGAATTCAGAGCAAATTCAATGTGTAAACTAGATTTCGATACAATCTAAAAGACGTCGAAATTGAATCTACACATAAAATTAGCTTCAATGATCATAAGATTCAAATCGATTTTAGTGTTCACGCAACATTAATGAATATTTGAAATCTAAAGGTTAAGAATTAACAATTTTTACTCACAATTAACTTCAATCATGCCTAAGAATATAACCAAGAACGTCGATGGTACAAGTGTGAGAATACAAATAAAAAATTCTAGCTTGCATTAAGTCATGTAAGTTTTCTACTATTAAAACTATGAAAATTATATGTATATTTGTGAGTAAATAAAACCAGTATGAAAAAATATTATTAATTGATCGGCCTCCCACTAGAACGTATATGGGTTTCACCTTTTAAAGGCTCATGAGCATGTGTGTGGGTTGCGGTGGCAAAATTTTAAACCAGGACAAGATTGTCATCTAAAAATATTTTGAGATAAACAAAATATCTAAATGAAATTCCTTCTCAGTTATTCACAATTAAAAAAAAACGTGGAGAAACCTTCTTAAAAACCCCTATAAATACATAACTTAGAATCTAATAAACGAGTCACAATTTGATTACTTTCATATATATTACTTAACTTTCACTTTTCATCAAACTATCTTCAAATTCGCGAACATCGCGGACACTTCATTTTGTTTCTCCTTCAGAGCTTCCATATAATTGAGACGTAAGTTCGTATTAGCTAAGTTAGAAATTATTACATAAGATAATTCAATAGCAACAAAACCTATTGAAACTAAACCCTGCACTATTCATTGTCCTCCCTGTTTTGAATATTTGGCAAAAATAATAATAACAATTGTTTTTTTTTTTAGTTCTCGAAAAAGATTAAATAATTAACTCCTGATTAAAAAACTGTTACATTTCCTCTTGATTCCATATACGAGTATGTAATTGGAATAAACGTAACAATTACATATGACCGTATATGTAAGGCAACCAAAAGGAGGTGGTACAATTTAGAGAATAAAGCTCGGGCAGAGAATAAGAATCCTTGGGGGGCGCTTGATATGAATACTATTGTATTTAAAATTTCATTATTGAAACACCCCTCATGAACACGATATTTCGTATTCATGAACTTTATTGCAAATTTTTATCTGTACTAACTTTAGAGTAAATACATGGGAAAATATATGTGACAAATCGCAAAAATAAAAAATTGTAAATGAAAAAATTAGAGTCTTATAAAACTGTTACGCATTTTTGTGAAAATTTACTCAGAGCGATTAAATGTGTTGCAAGACATATCTATAAAATATAACAATTGTGATGTAGGTAGCAAAATACTTATAATCGTTAAGACAAACAAAGTGAGTTATGGATATCATATTATCTATTGACATTATAATCGTTAAAACAAAGTTTTCTAAAAATGTTGGTGAGTTTTAGTGTCAGCGAGAACTAATCATTTTGAAAATCAAGTGGTGGAACTTGATCTGCTTCTTCTTTTTCAATCGACGATCAGTCCTTTAAAGAGATAACCCAAGAGATCGGAGAGGGAGAGAAAGCTTTTCAACACCGAAACCTATTACAATGACTATTAACACTGAAACATTGGTGCATAGTGCTATCAAAAAAGTTTCTCAGGAGTTCAATGGTAGATCTGCTGCCGCTACTGATATCTTTCTGCGGTATTCAAATAATATTCGAAAAAAGGCAAAAAAGAAGTATTTAAAATAAACATATTCAACAATTCTTCGAAGCTGCTCCTTTCCGCTGTCAGAATGTTCGAAGTCTGCGCTTTAAAACTGATAAAATATACACATTCAGTAATGCAATTTTATGAATACTTTAATTTGAATATGCATCTATAATTTGGTTTCCATATAAAAAAAAATTATAAACGTCTTGAAGTGAAAGAAACACCGAGAGGATTTTGAAAAGATCCTCTATTTAAAATTAATGGTATACATTCTGAATGTCATATACATATACCACACAATTTTATTGTCTCACTGTGATTTTCATTGGTTATCTGAACGTCGAAAGCATATTTTTTTATTAAACTTTTGAATCTCTTTGACATTCATGTTCCTCCTGATAACATACGTAATGACATCTTGCAGACTTTAGAATCAAAACAAATGTACTCTAACCTGTATATGGCCAAAAATTTTAATATTGTTTTTGAAAATACTGCTTCATTATTGTCATTATATCTTTTTAATTTTTGTCTATGAAAGTATTTCTATATCTGCTTGAACAGTTTGCGTACTTAATAGTTTATTCATACTTTCAAATAATAACTATATTATATAAATGAAATATTTTTATTTTTAGTTTTTTGCATTAAGTGAAATTCAGAGTACATGCTTACCAACTATCGAAAATGATTTTATGTACAAATTCAATTTGGAATTATGGTGTTACCGAAATTTATCACCATTTTGTAAATACTTGTCAGCAATAAATTAAAGTTATGCTTGTCTTACAGCAACCTATTTCAGAGCATCATATTTAAAAAATATTTGTGACCATATTTAGAAATTGTCGTCATATAGCCATAAAATGAGACGTACCCGAAATTTTTGTGAGGCAATTATACCACAGAAATTATAGAATGAGTTGAGAGGAATAAAACAAAGAATGGCGTTATATTTTGAGCATATATTCTGATTGTTTTCCCTTTACTTAGCTATTTTATATTTTCAGTCGAAATGCATATACATATGTATATAAGTAGTCGCTTAACGAACATACGTAATTGAATTTGTCAATTATACTTATCAATTTCAATCAAGTTAGTTCGGCTAGTTCTTGAGTGGACAAATAACGCATACCTTTTTGCTATTATGTTATATTTATTATGTCACATAAGTTGAGAAAAGGAGTTTTCATTACATATGAATTTTATTGCAGTAGCACAACCTAACTACTTACTAAAAATAACCACAATTCTTTTTGACATATCCCCGCACATACACACGTTATGTGTATGTGATTATATTTCTACCTGTGTCATGTCAATTATGGGACGTATAATAGGCTTTTTTAATACTGCTTGTCACCGGAGAGCGCTCAGGGATTACGGTTGCCTGCCAGTGCCAGTCTAGCCGTCCGTTTCATTGATACCCTCGGGCCAAACACACCCTCGTAAGTGCATTAGCGAATTAAAGCGGATAATAACTTTCGCCATACCAGGCACGCATGATATTCGATAAGGCGTCTGTTTATTTTTCCTATTTATCTGCTCGCACGCTTTTTTTAATATTCACTTTTAACACAGAAAAACGATAATGTTACATACATGTTTACTCATATTTACTTTACAGGGTAAGGTTGAAACCAATATTTAGCGAATAACATGCTATACTAACAAAATGTATGGTCTTATCTAATTAAAACATGGTAAAGCAAAATTCAAAACTTTTTTGGCACCGTAATATAAGGTAAGTACATACATAAGTGCCTACAGTTGCAAAATGAACATATTGTTAATGCAATGCACTGTCTATGATGGTAACGCTATTCTATTACCCTCCGTTTTTGTACACATCTTTCATTCCAGAAAACATTATCCATTGACACATTTAGATGTTCTATCCTCTTTTGTGTATGCTAAAAGTTTAATTTTGAGTAAAATCACAATTAGGTATAATTATAATTTCAAATCAACATCTCTCGGCACCACCACCTTATAAGTGTATAACGAAGAGCAGTTTTGTAAGGTTTACCAATGCCTAGAGCTACACTCGGTTGAGGAAAAAAATGGGACTTTACTTTAGTTGTGTAATTGGAACTTGTTCAATTTCAACATAAATGGACGTGTATTATAGCAACCAGATATACTATCAATCGTTAAAATAACAATGACTGTTACGTACGTAAGCTCGGTGAAAAATATCCCGACTAGAATGGTCCATATATAATTAAAATGCACGCATACTATCTAAACTTGAAGAACGATTATCCATTGAATTTGTAGCGGAAATACCATATATTGTATTTTGCATGTAAGAACTATTGACCAGTTCTTTGATCAAAATATTGTGTTTGATCACCGTAAAGCGAAAAGTAATGACGATACATTGTCGATGAAAATATATTAGTGGAATATAAATGAGAATATCCATTTGAAACGGAAAACAGTATTGTTACTACGACACTTTCAAAATATACATTTGTTCCTGGGAAAAGGATGTGACACCTTTTCCTTGTCATAAGGTTTTCGCTTCTAGCGTAGTTGACACGTCGAGTTATCGTGACCTTCTAGCACCCCTCACCTAGTTTTGCTCCCGAAGAAGCCACTGACATTAATGGCGACACGTCGAGTTTGAGTAAGTTGCACCGTAGAATGGGGTGAATAGGGTTGTTGGGATGAATCTGTTCAATAACTGAGATTTTGTTATTCAAAACCCCAAAAACTTTTAATCGAAACTTCTATTTTTTGGTTTAATTGGTTCGCTAACTATTCCTTCCATAAAAGTCAGTGATATTTTGTCGTTCAGCAGTTGGCAGTTCTGCAAACCATCACTTAACTACAAGTGCTGTCAATCAGCTGTTGACACGTGGGATACTGAAAGGATACTGAACATGAAGAGGCTAAACAAGATATTCGTAATGGGTCAAGCTGCAAAAAAACATATTATTGTGTATACTGTACTACAAAGACACCAAAAAAATAATGACGTTAAAAACATGGGGGTCAAACAGTTCTAGCAGAAGCTGAAGAAAGATCTATTGTAGAAAAATTGGTCACGTGCAGCGCGTGGGGCTATCCTCTGGGCATATTTGATTTATGACTGATTATCCAACAATATTTGAATAGAGCTGGAAAGGTTGTTTTCCGGTTCAAGGACAATCTTTCAGGTAAAGAATTTGCTTACAGCTTTTTGAAATGGCATTCAAGGTTGCTGTCGGAAAGAATGTGCCTGAATATTAAACGAGCCCGTGCTGGTGTTACTAGGACAACAATTACAGAGTATTTCGAACATCTCTCCGTAGAACTAGAAGGTATTCCGGCCAGCAACTTTATTAATTATGACAAAACTAACCTTTGCGATGATCCGGGACGCAAAAAAAATATCGCGAAGAGGGGATCCAAATATCCGGAGACAATTTTGAATAATAGTACCTCAATTATGTTTGCTGCTTCTGCTTGTGGAGTATTACTTCCTTGTTATGTTGTTTACTAAGCGCAGAATATGTACGATTCATGGACTACTGGAGGACCATCTCGTACCAGGTACAATCGGAGTAAGTCGGGATGGTTCGACAGTTACTGCCTCGAAGACTGGGTTCATTCAATAGCCATACCATATTTAAGAAAGTTGCTTGGCAAGAAGATATTGATTGGGGGCAATTTATCCTCACATCTTTCAATACAATCAATTGAGGAGTGTATAGCAAACAATATTTGTTTCATATTTCTACCAAGCAACTCCACGCAACCGTTAGACGTCGCTTTCTTTCGACCATTAAAGGGAGAGTTAAAGAGTGCTTGGAGAAAGATTGTTGAGCATTATAAGGAAGGACCAGGTAGAAAGGAATCTGGGATCCCAAAGAATGTATTTCCAACGACACCGAAAATGACATCAACGCTTTATTTATTGACATTTTAAAGACGATGCGATATGATGAAAATCAACCGAAGCCACGCAAGAAAAACTTCAAGTTCCTGCTGGCAAAAGAGTAGCGATTGACGACCTTGCATCTTCATCTGTAAGTGACCAAGAATTCAGCACTCACGATTCTAATTCAGGTATGGATCCAATGTCTGTGACTTAGAAAAAGAGTTTGATAGAAGATACGATGCTGCTGAAGAAGTGATTTCTCTACAGACATTTTATGGCCCTCACATCTCAAATAGGTAACTCACCCCAAGTATCAGTATCAAACAGTGTCGTGACTGTTACCAAAGATGACGTCAATATTGGTGATTGGCTACTAATCCATCTCCTTTATTTCATGAATGACAAAGCACAGAGTATATCCAAGATCAGACATTATATAGCCCAAATTGTGAAATTAATTGAGAACGGGTGGGAGGGAAACTTCTTACGAGAAAAACATTCTAGAGACTATCCAGGTTATGTCTACACTTTTCCGGATGTGAAAGATGAGTACGAGTTTACTTTTCAACATATTGTTGGTAAATTAAATCCTTCAGTAAAATACGGAAGAGGTCTTGTCAGATTTGAAATCCGTGTGAGTGTATACAACAATAAACAATTAAAATAGATTTTACTGCTACATATGTACTTACTTCAATAAAAGTTTGAGTTCTACCATGGTGTTTTAAAGAAAAATTGCGGCGCATGTTGTTTTTTTTTTCTATGTGGATTCACACTTATTCACAAAAGGGAAAATGCGATTGAACATTAAAAAAAGCCCGGTCGACCCTATTCACCACATTGGCAGGTGAACAGGATCATAAAACAAAAAATATATATCTGGGAAACGAATCTGTCAAAACAATTGTTAGTATCAAAAATGCATAGAGCAGACATAAACAGATGTTTTGATATGTACAGAAGAAAACTCTATATCGCTCTGAGAAAAGAGATACACCATTCTAAAGTTTAAAAGTGATCCTATTAACCCTGTTCGTTCTACGGTATATACTTTTTGTATTTTAATTTTGACTTTTGTTTTGCTTTATTTTGTATTGTATATATTAACTTTCCTATGACGCGATCAGCGTGTTGTCGGTCGACCGTGGAAGCGTTTGACATCATACAGAAAATATATATTTTTGTGCCGAGAATACCAATGATTTAAGCAATATGAAACAATGAAGATTATTGATACTTCTTATGTAAGTAACAGTATCCAACGCCCGTAATAATAAATAAATACTACGCTTCCGCCAAACTAGGCAAAATTTCTGATCGTGTTTTTACACGGTCTTTACGTACAATCCGCTTCAGGACTACTATATAAAATAGAAATTAAGCATTGTTTACAAGTTTCCTGGTTGTTATGCATTGCTAGATTGGAATGTATATTTTTCTGTCACAGAACAGAAAAGTAGAAAAAAATAACTAGTAATATGATTAACAGGATAGGATAAATAAAACTAACGGTCCACTTCTCAGAAAAATGTATTAGCGCTACCGTAGATGAAGTTTCACATATTCAGGGCAAATTAAAAAATTACAGAAATTTCACGAAGCCTGTAAAATTAACACATTTTTGTGAGGAGTATATTGTTTCCATCTGTCCTATCCTATTAGTAAGCTAAAATTGTCTCATTTCATATACCTTACGAATAACTGATCGCAGGACGTAAGATGTAGATGATTTTTATCCAAACACGCGTCTATATTTTTCAATACATTAATTGCTGCAGACTATTTACAACAACAACATTTATTATGTGGACCAACAACAAGGTGATAAATATTTCGTTTTTGTTTCTTTTCATTAACATAGCTACCAACAACATTGTAACAGTCAGCCAACGTCGTACTCTAGATACTGGTGTCACGGTAAATATAAATGAAACTGTAAAACTCGTAAAAAACAAACATAAAAGAAACAAACTACAAAACGAAGTCAAACATAAGCGTCAGGAAATCCTGTCCACGCTTGTTTACCGATTCATTTCTGTGTACATGATCCGATGCAAACAAAGATAACTAGCAGGCAAATTTGCACTACTATAACGGAAAGGATTCAGCATGAATCGATTTTTTTCTTTTAAAGTCTGGTGCGCTTTCTATCTGTCTAAAATACCTTTAAATATCGCCCAAGAAAATCGATGAAAAAGTCGACAAATATTTAACAAACGTCCCAACGTTGAAAGTAAGTACGTATGCATGTTTGAACATATATGTGTATTTAATGTGCAAGCAGAGGTTTATCCGTTATGGGATGGGTAGGGCTCTGCATGCCCGTACTTAGCTCTTATCTGTGTTAATATACAGTGACGTATGAGTGACGTTTTATGTACTGTAATGGAACGTACAGTTGCGGAAATGTAAAGAGTTGTACGATGTATTTGCAAAATTTGCGGGCTTGGCTTTACATGCACTTTGACTGCGTAATTATTCAAACAGAGATACATCGCTAACGATTAAATTATAGAGATACGTACATACATACACATATAGTAAGTCAGTTTTCGCTTTTGAGTATTGAAATCTTTACATCACCGTTAAATCGATGTTTTAAAGTATGCAAAGTATGTACATTCTACTAAGAATACTATATTACGTTTTTGAAAACATACGACAAGATATCAGTTACGCAAGTCTAAGCTGGAAAAACTAAACAGATTGAATACAGTGATTTAAAAAAGCTGAAGAAATTATGATAAACTAAAAACTACTTATTAATGTATCTATTTTGTGACCTTTATGTACTTATCTTTCAGCTCCTGAAATATTTCCACTTGTAGGTCAATAAAACAGACAATTAATTAAATACCAATTTATTCCAAAATTGTTAGAGCTTGACAAAAAATAGATAGATATACGAATAATTCAAATCATTTAAATTTTTATAGTTGTATTAAAGCAATATATCCTTCATTATTATTTGAGAATGTAATTAAATTCGATATATCAGTGATTTCTTTGTTTTTTAGATATTTTTGATGATAGGCATGGCCATTTATATTATTAGGAATTTGATATATATTAAATGTTAATTTATTCCACTGAAGAAGTCTTATTAACGAAAACATAATATTAAATGGAATAAATTGGTATTTAATTAATTGTTTTATTGACCTACAAATGGAAATATTTCAGGAATTGAAAGATAACTACTTATGGGAAATAACCCTTCTTGATAGTTCTGATTTTCCGTAAAACAGGCAAGACTGAAGACATTTCGATTCCAGAAAAGACTGTGTAACGTTGACAAGTTTGACAAAATTAATGCTACAATAAAGAGAGTAAATAACATATTCTGTTGTGAAAGCAGGATAAATATAGTGATTTTGTCAAGTGGGAAAGCTTTTACTTTCAGTTTAGCTGGTTCACTGATTAAATTCTCATTTCCCTAGTTAAATAAATTCATTTATTACAATATAAATTTTTAGTGTCCTTTGATTTTGATAGGTACGTTGCAAATAGTTAAGCAAAAATCTACAGGCCATCGTATATCAAAGCTGTGACTTTTAGTTGAAGGGAAATTCATACATATGCCTCTAATTTTAATAATAATAATAATAATAATAATAATAAGTTTATTGCCCAACAGAAACAATTTCCATTAACAGGACAATTCAGATAATACAAAAAGTATAAAAAAAAATAATAAATACAAACGAGCAGTAACAATCAAATGGGGAAAACAGTATATAAAAAAGCATTACTTATTCTCAACATAAATCAGAAAACAGAAATATATAAGAATGATTGTATAAGAATGATTATATAAGAATGATTATTTGAGCAGCTATATTATAAAGTTTTTTGGAACTTGTAAGTTAAACAAAGTTGTTATACATATTAGCAGTTACGTTTCTAATTACGCCCAAGGAAGAGTGATATATATCACAGTGCACGGAAATAAAGTTAAAATTTGAGCATATGGTGTAAAGGGGAGACTTTTTCAAGACATTGGTTCGAGGAAATGGGATACAGAAGGTGTTAGACTGACGTGCCCCGAGTCGAGGAATGTGAAACTGAAGTTGTTGCAGCAGCATGGGACAGTCGATGTTATTATGGCATAGTTTATATAGGAAAGATATACCGGAAAGTATGCGTCGAAAGCTGAGTGACGGTAGATCAATCCGCGATAATAGTTGAGTCTGATCCATGTTCCTTTCTGGATAGCGTCTATCTATACGAAACCAAATAAATTTAGCAAATCTACGCTGCACCATCTCTAACTGCCTCTTGTGTACTAAGTAATAGGGATTCCAGACTATAGCAGCATATTCTAAGCGAGATCTCACGAAGGTGTAATACATGGCCATCAGAGCGGTAATATTAGAAAAAGATCCACAGATCCACAATTTTGAACGTACTATGCAACAAGACAAAAAAAAATATTAGTTGCTATTTGAAAATAATAGGATGTCGATGTTTTCTGGATAAGAAATTTGGAAATCATTCAGTATAGTTGCAAGACATTTAAATCGACAACATACAATTAAAAGGCGAGAATTTTACCTGTAGCTTGTCGAAAGACTAGTTCGGAAGCTTTACAAAGTGATGACGGAACTGCTGGGCTGGTTGTACGCCAGAGAACTTTCCTTTGGCTACGTGTAAGACATTCTTCTATACGTATGTATTCAGGGTTGGCAGTCGGAGATAACTTGAACATTATTACGTGTAAAAGTTCATACGTATTAGAGTCGTGCAATGTTAATAAGTACTGTTACTACCTAACAAGTTCATTAAAAGAGTAGACTAAAGTGTTACACTAAAAAAAAAAAAAAAGAAAAGGGAAAAAGGAGGATTATTAGAAATACGTATAAAAATAACATGTGCCTAAACTAACCCCTACAGAGCAAAACACCAAAAATCCAGTTTGTCTTGAATCACTCAAATACGGAAAAAGGCGTAAAACGAAAATACGATAATACGTACGACAATTCGGTAAATATTTGTTAATTCATAGGCGTTAAATCCACTAAAAATGATAATCAAGTCACAGACTATTAAAACATGACACCATGAACGCAACCGGCAGATAAGTGACCACCCTATGAGGTAGTCAAGGTAAGACCACGAGAAACGGAAACAGGAAATATACACTACGTTACGCAAAAATTTCTAGAATAGAAGAAACGAAAATTTAAGGAATTTAATGACCAATGATTGGCTAAAACGACGCTGTTTCTGGAGCATTTTTTGTTTCTGTTAGCCTAACTTCAATACATGAGAATCAGGTGTTTGGCAGATCTTAACAGAATGTGAAAATAAACAAGAAGTTATTTTATACAAAACTGGTAAATATCATTTCAAACATGAAAGAAACGTAGAAAACAACCGCGAAAGCCGAGTTCAAAGGAATTTTACAGGTAAACAAGAAGAAACTCCAGATAGGGATAAAATAACAACACAGCTTGCTAAGAGCTATGCCAGCCCAAGGAGAATTTGTAAGCGAAACACTGAAATATTATAAGGAAACATTAAAGAAACATAGGGATGTATAAACTAAATTGTCGAAAGAATTAAAAACTCGATAGATGAACAGCGAAACCTAAAAACCATATAACATAAATAGAGCACGGTAAAATAGTACGCAACACTATTAAACAAAATTAACTGAGCTATTATATATCTTTTAAAATAGCCAGACATGGATCCTAACATTCTACCTAAAACAAATTCTTCCCTGAAGAATTTCCACGTCAAGAGAAATACAATCATTCTTTGAAAATTTTTATGCCTAACGTCATCATAATATAATTTATAACAGTCCTGAAACTGATAAATCTTTTCGGATGAATAAACATGCGCTTAAGGCACAATCACAAATTTTCGGTATAGTCTAAAAGTACACATTACAGTCGTTTGAGTAAATATGAAACATCTATGATTACATTTTTGTGTATCTTTCCAATGAAGGTCTTATACATATTTAAATTAGCTTAAACTATCCAACTTTTGCAAAACATCCCCATTTGTATAGATTTGTATCCCGCTATAATATCTGTCGATTTATCCAACATTTAGTTGCACCCTTATAGCATAGAGCTATTAGGATAGTTGGTCTTCCTTCTCAAAAATGGGATCCATATGAGACTTCCTCAACAACATTCCTCAAAAAAATTCTGTGGTAAATGGGAAATAATAAATATAGATCAGCAAATTAGTGGCAATTATTCCAATAAATCTGTGCTAAATGTTGTCCATAGAAAGTTTGTATTTTTTGCACTTTATATATAAAAAACTTCGGAGATTTGATATTTCTTAGAATTCAAGAACGCATTGACTAACAGAGCATTTTTTGAAGAAGTGCTATACTTTTGCATGTGTAGGTAAGTATTTTTACTGATTTGTTTAAAGTAAATGTTTATCTACGCAGTTATTCTATAGTAAGTTAGTTCATTTTGAGCTTTAATTCAAAGATTTATTATAAAACGGGCTAAATACGATTTAAGTTTTAAGGGTTAGTAAGGAAAATATGGGATTTAACATGTAATTTGACTCTCGGGCCAGTATCAAATTATTGTAGTTCTCTTAATTTGTAGGTTGAAAGAAATAGACGTCACCCATTAGAAAATATGATAAAAAAGATATTATCTGGTACTACATTCTTATTATTGAAGCTATAATATGTATTAATTTCATGGTACATTACAAAATTTGTATAATCTGCAAAAAACAACTTATTTGTTAAGTGTAGGTGTACATAGAATTACAAATAATACTAAGTTAATTACACAACTGCATGCCTTACATGTAAAATCTGGATTGGAATGAATCACACTAGTCAGACAAATTTATATTCGTTTAAAATAGGCATCAATGCATCGTAAACCATTCAGTAAACACACTGGATGATGAAATCAGTGTTGCTTGATACACCTGGAGAACTTAGTGATAATAATAACCAAGATACGAAGCTTATTAACTGAAACCATAAATTAATCTTGAGAAAGAAGTAAACCACGGTACCTACGTGCTATTTAATCTTTACAATCAGTTTGGTCGCCAGCCGGGAAACAACAACGGCAAATTATGTCGACGTGATCGCGCAAATTGCCACACCATATGGCTATAATGTTAGATAATCGTTATTTCAATTTAATCACATTATCTGTAAGGCATCTATCCAACTAAGGTGCACTTACACACTGAATTCCACGCACACAATATGCACAATTACTGCAATAACTTGTCCTTTATAAAGACTCTTACATGTATTATGTTACATGCATATAAACAGCCTACGCACGTTTATTATAACAAACATGTATCCTGGGCATAAATAATTTCAAATATACAGTTTGAGAAATGCACGGGTTTCTCTACTCTAGCTACTGTTAAATGGGACCGGCATTGTTGACTATAAATTTGCTCAAGTCTCAGATATGCAGAACTGGAAATAGATAACACACACTCTATTGTATTTATGGAGAAACTGCAAGTTATTTGTCCGCAAGTGCCAACAATTTATATTTCAAAAGTAACCTTGCCTATTCGTGCTTAATTTTTCTATTGCTGATTTGATTAATATGAAATCTTATCTGTAATCAAGTTGGTAGCAATACTACAAGCTATAAATAATTTACTGCTATACTTATTATCGGATCTAATGGAAGTATTTCAGTAATACTCCGTTGGCGTTAAGTTCACTATTATGAAATTTACATATTTTATTAGACATTGACATATGCGTACATATGTGTGCATCATATATGCAACGTTATAAAAATAGTTTACCCTTAAAAGATATTTTAATGCGTATAAGTTTTTAGACAATTTCGGGAAACCAGTCACTGTGATGCTTATTGGACAGAAAAACGCGTTCATGTAACATCAAATAACTAGGTATCCTACAATTAAACATTTTCTTTACATGTGACTCACGCTTGGAAAACCATTTAATTCGGCAACTTACCCCAGATGTTACCCCAGAAAAACACTAAAAGGCAATCTGTATCACACATTGTGTCCGTAGTACTGTTGCACCCGTTCTCTAAATAACAACTATTTACATCTTAACATAAATAGAATTGTATTTATGCGGTCGTATCGCTTTTGTAACTCCTATTTGTTGGCTACCCTCTTGATACATAGCTACTTTTCGTTCTCTCAATATCATTATTCTTGGCCTACCATGCTCTTCTTAGTTTTAACAGTTACAAAGACCTAAACTGGCTCAACATGAAAATTTCGCTTCTGCAAGCAAATTTAACAAAAAAAAAATCAAATAAAGATATAGAGAAGCAATATTAGTTAAACTATAAACTAGATGTTCAAGATTTCGCATCTAACTGGTGGGTATAAATGGTAGACGTAGCGATATTTTATTGAATAGATGAGTATTAGGCGCACAGTAACGAGTTGACAGACAGAGACATGTTGCGTATAGCACTTTCTCCTTTTCCTGCATGCACTAAACATAATTTTTGTGAATATAATTTGTGCAATATCCAGAAACTTAATTTTTTTCTTTCTTTTACAGTGATGCTACATACGCCCTCTTACTATTTAGATTCAATGTAGCTTTTGTTTGATAAACCATACCTTAAAAATCATTAATCATGACATTTCACTAATCATGCTGTTAACTTTTTCCATGGATTTCTAAATATATTGTTGCGATTTGGACTGATGTCTTGTTTCGTTCCGCTTGCCGGATCTGTGACTTTTTCAGATTGATGAGCTGCATCCATTTCAGCATAGTTTCGCCAATATTTCCCTAAAATTATTCGCCAGGAATACAAATTTCTCATGATTACCAGTAATTTTCCTATTCATCTCTGCTGATGTAAATGATCGACTATGTATATCTCGTCCCATGTTTGTTGATTACTACATAACGGCAAAGTTTTTTTATTTTAGCTTTCGGTAGTGCTAGCTACCTTCTTCAGAACATATATAATATGTTGTAATTGTTGTAAGTGTTCTGAAGAAGGTAGCTGAAAGCCATTGTTTTTTTACATATTTGTTTTAATATTTCATATGACCAAGAAGTTTCTTTAAATATATATGAAATCACGGCTAAGAAAAACTCCGAAATAATTTGTTATTTCTGCACTGAATCCTCCATTATGCCTGCCCAATGTAAGGTTTCTACAATGGCATTCATGTTCGTATATGGCTTTGGCGTGTAGTTTAAGATGGCTCACATTTGTCAGCGGAATTAACTGCTCTATGTTCTTGACTGTGTTGAACCGTGTGGTAATTTTCTAACATTTCCTTTAATTTGTTATTCTGGCGACATAGGTTAGATATCCATATGTTGTAAATCCACGATCTTCTTCTCTCTCCATTTTTGAAGTATCTCTTTAGTATTGTAGTCGCTCTTTTGGAATAAATTCTGTATGTGTTGAATCTCGCATGGTCTGTATGCCTTATCGCTGACATTTGCTCTTCCTAACAATAGATGTATGAGAGATCTTTATTTATGGTCTAGTAACGCGTCAAGGATTAAGGATAACTTAAATTTTGGAGTTCGTGATATCTGCAAAGGTCTAATTAAATAAATTTAAGAATCCCTGAATCTACTTAACTCTATTGAGTAATAGTGCTTTGGCACTAACAATAAGAAAAAAACCGTGCCATCAACAATTGTCTACCAAATCGGTATGAATAGAAAAAAATATCAAAAACGATACCTTTTTGCTAGGGTCTCTTTACATATCCTTGATTCCTTTGCTATTCTCTGAAGCGAAAGTAAAATTATGTGGTTCCATTATTAAACAAATACAGTAACAGTGCTCTTTTCCTTCATATCTAGTAAAGTATTAAAGATGATGCAATGTATGTTCGCACAAAAGCAATGCCAACGAGAATATAAATTGCGTTGACCGAATAGATATTGGCAGAACATCTATTTGAGTTTTATTAGCAATATAAAAAGGTCATCCATATATCAATCTCCATTCTACGAATCAAACGTGAAGCAACTTTACGATTTATTTTTTAGTAATATCATTAGTTGTTTACTTCCTCCGATTCAGTAGTCACCAGATGCACGTAATAAAAACGTTGTTATTCTGGATATACGCCTTTTGCCTTTTAATTCTTTCAATCTACTATTAATCGTATTTGCATTTTCAGTTAAATGTCAATTAAAAGCACATTCGAAACCCATATTTTGTCATTTACGTCAACCTTTCAATAGATGCAAATCGATTAAATAGATTTAATGTTTGCATTTTATGTTGAGTTGAATGAAAAGTAGAAATAAATTAAATTATCAGAAAATATTATTTCTCGTAACTTACATAAATCAGGTACCTATTACACACATATGAACTCCTTCGTTGCCTTCCTCGAACCTGTTAATAATTTATAAGTAAGAAATGCATATATTTAACCATGTGGTACTTCTAAAATGTGATTGCACATTCTAATAAATAAGTAACTAAGTTTTTAATTGGAACTATTTTTCTTCTGACAATAGTATGACTCAGTAAGCATATTTTTTACAAAGTGAGGGCGCACTGCAATGCAATATTTGAATTGATCTTTTGCAATCTTCACAAAGGTAATACACCACTGTTGCTCAAAGTTCATATTAATCACAAAGTGAGTAGAAAGGGAAGGTGTTCGACAGATTGTCTAGTAAATTATGGCAGCTGATACTGTCACTAAAGTTAAACTTTCTATGCATAGGTACTACGTCTATGAGAAAGCGACATACATAGTTATGTAAGTACATCAGTAACAAACTTTTATTTTGTCATGAATAACTTTTATAACTTTTTTCAACACAATAATTATATTTTCGTAAGGTTTACTTCATCGATGAAGCAAGCATATATTAATTGTTATTTTGTTCCACCGATAAAGTTAATTTTACGACCAGATAATAATGGTGTTCTGGAGTAAATTAATTCATTTAACGCTCTCATATGATTACGCACTGTGTGGATCGCGCATTAGTGATGTTGTGATAGCGTCGCGTACTTTGGCTTGTCTACAACTAACGCAAGTATGGTAGTGAAGAAACATTCAACACAAACTGAACAGTGACTTTTGGTGAATAGTCAACTGTAAACGCGTTGTCCTCTTCAGCGCATATCTCAATACCGTCGTATGCGGGGCGAGTTACGCAATGTTGGGCAACACACAGTGGATTAAATTGCTGTATTAAGGCGACAATATAGTTACAATAAATCATTTCATTATGTAATGAAATGTTCTATGAATAAATTAAAAAAGTTTGTAATATTATTCAAAAGTAAATTTAAATAGATGAAAATAAATAAAATAATTAATACATGTGCATATTGCAATCATTTTTCAGATTTTCTTAAAATTTTTTCTTCCAATAAATCTCCCATAGTAATCATAAGCAATTTATTTTTTTTCATCCATCATTTAGAATATTGCATATCGATACGGGTAAAGTACGACGGACAAACAGTTATTAAGATTTTAGCTGTATTTTTTGCATAATCATGAAATTTCTGTGGGTTCAAATCAAAACCACTTGAGATTGCTTGAACAGTTATATGCAGTATTTTCATGACATCTTTATATTTTTCTGTACTCCTTGATGAACGTGCTGCAACTTTAAGGAAATAACAAGCATTATTACCACCTCCAACTTTTAGAACGTCCATCAGTAATCCCATTACTTTTCTAAAATCATCCTGAACTTCAGTCTTCCTTGTCTGCTTGCCCTCCCACTTGCCATTTTGTAACACCTAACCAATAAGATATGTGTAGGAAATGTTCGAAACGACGAATACAAGACCAGAAAGGGGGTAAAACATACTAAAAACTGTCGATGTTTATGGTTTTATTTTCTAGGTTTTCCAAACTATTTAACACTTTTGGAGATGCTCCACAAATAAAACAAATGTTTGGTGAACTTAAGGTATTACACATTTTTCCAACAATTATTGTCAAATGTTTGTTCAAATTGTAATAATAAACTCGTTTATTTCTATCTTAAAATAGAAGTTTAGAGGTCTAAAATATCGAACAGAGAAAAGTCTCCCATATGACTAATTTGTTGTCAGAAGTCTTTTTTTAATAATAATTGATGACCTGAAAAGATTACTATCACTTACATATGTACAAGCATTAACAAATTTTTGTTTCAATATTTTTTTTTATGTGTGGTGGGTGCCTAGTTGCAGTGACTCCGTAAGCTGTATTACTTGTCTGGCTATCACTGCAACTCTTGCGGTGTAGTTTAGTGTGTGTAAGTTGTGTTTAAATGGCTTTGTGACAGCATCATATCGCCTTTTATGATGCCGCGCTGTTAATCACTTTGCTCCCAACAGCGAATGGCAAGTCGATCCGGGATTAACCTCTCTGAAAAAATGTCACCGTCCCTCCAGAGAATTGAACCCCGGCACCTATCGTCCTCTCACAACAATAGTCAGCCGCCTAACCACTGCGGCCATCGACCCGTTCGTATATTTTGTATTCATCAATATTTTCGATAACAACATCCTGCTAAGAACAAACCTGTTTGGGATATCGTTCAACAATATTTGGACACCTAGTTCTGTTATACATCATATGTATGTTGTTCGTTTGCCTTTGGTGCGAACTGTAATATCATTGAATGCGGGTCTTTCAAATCTTTGTGGATTAAATTTTCATTGTTCATTAAATAATTTGGCAGCTCAAAACCTTAGTTTAGACATTCTCCGTACTTGTTGACAGAAATTGAAATTCACGTAAAACAGATCTAATTTCCCTTTTAAATCTTCTTCTTGTTCCTCATTAAGATTTACTAATTGAATTTTTGATTTTGTATACTCATTTAACGGCCTTATAACCAGTGAGAGAATCTATCAAATCCATATAAGTTAAACCTGAAGAATGTAAACATTAGATATTAGCGATTAATGTTGAAATGCTATCGAAACGAGATGAAGTTTGGTGACCATCCTTTGACGTCTTATCCAGGACCTGATAGGCTCCATGCTTTGTTGTGGTGCTCTAATACGGATTACTCGAGAAAGGAACTCTCGTTGTTAATGCTTTTCTACTTTGCAGAACTATGTTTCTCTCCTCGTGAGTATAAGCTATGCTGATTCAGCACAACATCTGTAGTCAATTTTATTGCGCTACATCTATGCTTTCGAATTACACAATCTACATATGCTTGTAAATTATGGTCATCAGTGGCTTTTAAACTTGGCGCTATTTTTTGGGTATACTTTTAACAGCATTCTACAATACTTATTTTGAAAATTTATTATTTACGTACTTATTCGTAAAAAGCATGCGACATTATAAAGTACTCTACTAAACTAGGGTATCTGATAGCCCACCTGACACCGTGTACCACTGTGCATTCCTCCCTATAGCTTTTAAATATCTTTATAACAAGTTTTTTTTTCCTTTTTGGTTTTTCTTTCCAGCCACTGCCTCGCTTTCATCACTTTTTTTTATGATTTGTTTGTTGTCAGTTTTTGTGAGTGCCAACTATGTTAATGTAACTATCGTTGAAAGTTTCACCATTAATTATATTTCTCTTTTTCTCATAAGTCTTCAACTCTGCGACGGTTTTTGTTCATTCTATGATTTGTCTCCTGTTATTCGGTCCTGTTGTTTTGACTAACTAGATCTTCAGTATTACCAATTCTTCGTCTTAGTCAACACGATATATTTTTGTTTCTTATTTTGTCCCATACATACACTTATTTAGATAAACACATAATTACATCAACCTGTATAATTCGTAGCGATAGAAAATGTTGTTCAATTTACATAAGGATAAACAGTAAATGCAATAAGGAAGAGTATTGTTTGCATTCATGAGATACGTTAATATCAAAATAGCGTTGGTTAATTATTCAGTTGCATATTCAAATAGCACTTTATTCAATTATCAGCCTACCTACAGAACCATAAATATGGTCAGCTGCCATCTGCAGGACGTTCTCTTAAAGTATAGGTATAAATATTATCCGCTGAAGCAAATACTACAAACACGTCCATGCATGCCCCATCCGCAATGAAATATCTGCAAATAAATACTACATACCGGTAATTACTTAATTACAAATCGACTCACAATGTTAAGTGTCAATGGGAAAAGTAATCGACCCAACTGTAAATTGAAACGCCAACTTTCAAAATATTTATGAAGTTATAACTTAATATTAGCCGCCTTGCCCAATGGTTGTAATCAATAAATAATCTACAGTGCAGTTTTATGTTGTGCTACTAAAGTAATGAAGATATTCTAAAGTATTTGACTAGATGTATCAAATTAATTTGCAATCAACCATCTATGCCTGTACTTACATACGTCAGGAACTTACATATTAGGATATTCGGGTTCCAACTTCTATAGATATATTTCTTGAACAAAATCACTTAATTTTAATCTGTCTAAATAGTTCACACATTGCTTCATTATTCTTTCTTATTTACCAATTCTATAGTTACCAGTTACTCACAAGAAAGTTTGAAAAACACTACATACGAAATTACCATGTTGTTTCCTAATTGTTAGAACTTTTTTGGGATTGTAGCTACGCCTCCTGTAAGATATTTACATGTTTCTATTGTTATAATTAGTGTAATCGAACATAGCTATTTTTTGGATTATAACTAAAATTTGACATAAACCATATGCGTATTCATTGTCCAACCATCTCATTTAAGTGTAACTGATGTGAAGTATGTTTCAGAATTTACATAGCGCTATACAAGTCGTAAACTCCTTCCAAACGTCACGAATAAAGATGGTAAAAGTCTAAAATGCTGCAAAACTCTGTATTAGTTGACTTGTTTTCACGAGCATAATTAATAGGCGTTGGATGTTGTTATCACCAGGGCTTCATGTATTTTAAATGTACGAAGATCGAATCTTTTGTTAACATTGTTCATGTTGTATTTCAAGTAATGCCTATTTGTTTGACAATGACCTAGTTTTTCAGTGAGATGCACCCACAGGCGCCTTTGCATCATCATTACAAAATTGTCTCAAACTGAATGCCTTATATTCCAAATAATTATTCCTTGGATTGTTTTACAAACAATAGTAAGTTTTAATGATGTTAACTCATATCCAATACCTCTTATTGTAAATCCCAAGTTATTATCATGGCTAGTATCACCTTCTAAACGCCAGTTGTTTGTTTCTTAATATCACATCATATTTACTGTGCTTTGTTAAATATTCCGATTTTATTGAAATTATTATTGGCGTAATATTTTACTTACCAGGACGAAAATGTATACCTTCGCATACTGTATGCAAATAGCTCTCATATGTTGATAATAGTTATGGTTTAAACGCCCATTTCTGTCAAATTACGATGATAACGTTGAAGTTATAGACTCCACTTCACATATTTTGTTCACTTATCTTCTTCTATATAGATGTGGAGTTAATCCTGAAATGGAGATGCTTTATGCGTTTAATGATATTCTGCATACGTGAGCCACACAAATATCGTCGGCTTTTCTTCTCGTCTTTTCAAAATACGTTCACTCTCATACATGATGCATGCGAATGAAAGACGAAGACAGTAGTAGGAGACGTACGACATACTGAAAGATAGATAAACGGCTCAACAAACATTTGTATCGGCGGTGTCCTTTGACGACCGTACTTCACAATAGAACAATGCCTCATCCTGATAAATATATTAGAGCTCATATAATATCCACATACATAAATGATAGTCCATAGATATGAGTGAAGACGATGAATGAATATTATTGTATATGAAAGCGTATCCATATTATACGAACGCTTCTTCACATCGAGTTTGCCTTTTAAATGAAAAATACTAAACATAGTTTTAAACGAACATAAGTGAATAGGAGCCTACTGCCTCGGCAAAGCAAAGAACATGATAAAAAGGGTGATATTATCAGTAAAGAATAATATGGTTTGATAGGTTAGCAATACCTTATTTAATACTCATTTAAAAGATTAAGCTAACAACCCGCACAACTAAACAAATAAAATACAAACTAAATTAAATTTTGAAACTGATCAATTTCTTTTTCGATATTTGGTTCGGTATGCACAAGGACTAAAATAATAGAGGCAGAGATAGTACGTTCTGAATGAATATCACTCATGAACAACACTCTTGAAAGACAGTAGTTTAAAATTTAGAGCAGCTATTAACTGTTTGCAGCTGTTCAACAAACTTTTTAAGGAAATACACAGATGCTCCAATTGCTTCACCAATTATACTTTTTCCGTTAGACATTCACGAGAAGCTATGTAAGTATTTAATACTGGATGGTGTGCAATTATTGTTTTGACACCGCACAGCGACATGTAAAAATCATTATATGTGTACATAATGCACTAATCTTTGCAAATTTCCATTATAAAATTGCGAGTTTATTTTGCTACCTTACATCTGAATTATACTTTCATAAAATGTAATGTTCTGATTTACATCTACGTAACTATGCATGTGCATAATGTATCTACTGAGTATTTTAAAAGTCGACGTTGTACCTTCTCTATAGATACTTATAAATAGCCGAGGTAACCAAACTAGGACGATGTATCGAACTTTTCGAACGAAATACTAATAAGCGCATAAAATAATAAAGTTTTAATCGTCAATATACAGATACTGATAATACCATATATGGATTCATATTTAAGCTCAAAAGAATTATTAAGATATTTATGTTAGATCATCATATTTTTAGAATTTAGAAACCAATGCTGACGGTTTCACCACATGGCATCTAATATTATTTTGTACAGATATTGTTATCATAACTTGCGTTATCTTCTTGTTAGAAATGTCAAATGGAGTATGTCAAAAATTAAATTCGAACAAAAGTCTGGTGGCAAATTTTAGCTCTAGTTAGTCATGTTAACTTAGAAGTGTTGTACAACATTTAAAATTCAAGAATTAGAACTAGAATCTTGGCATTGTAAGATCTATAAATCGATTATCAAAGTAGCAAAATCTTTAAAGTCGATATTAATCATCACAAAAACAGATTTAACTAACAAGGGAACACCGGCGGGTGTCCACCTCCGATTTCGATGAAACTTGACAGATCAAAAGAGTACCTTAAAATAAGAGACACGTATTTTTCTTATCGGCGTATCCGCACGATTTTGGGGTACAGCCCCCTCCAAAGTTTGGACGATTTTTCAATTTTTGCAAATATTTCCTAAATTACAACAGATATAAAATTTTCTTCTTAACATAATTACGTCGTCCGTATTCGCAAAAAGTTAATAACGGGGTACCCTTAGGGCCATGCAATATGCTGCAAATTATGTTAAGAAGAACATTTTATATCTGTTATAATTTAGGAAATATTTGCAAAAATTGAAAAATCGTCCAAACTTTGGAGGGGGCTGTACCCCAAAATCGTGCGGATGCGCCGATAAAAAAAGTACTAGTCTCTTATTTTAAGGTACTCTTTCGATCTCTAAAGTTTCATCGAAATTGGAGAGGGACACCCGCCGGTGTTCCCTTGTAAGAGGATAACTGCTTAGCGTCAAGGATTCAGATCATTTCATATCCGTTTAGGATAATGCATTACGACATTACGCAACTAATAACCTAAGTACCAAAACGAAACCTAATTCATCGACAAAAATAAAGGATGAAGTCACACATATCAAACTGTTTAATTTATATCCATACATTATTTGACTGGTCGAAAAGTGGAATTGCATGAGTGAATGAAGGTGTTGCTAATTTAAATAAATGAACACTACAGGCACTTCTGGGTACTTGGAAAAATAATTACCATTCGTAGGTACCACGTTGTGAAACATTATCCTTCAGTGTTCCTTGAAACGTATTAATGAATTTCAACTAGTTAAACTAATTGCTGAAATAATTTATTATATATATAAAATTTCTGGTGCGCGCATTCTTAATTTGCTTTTAGTCGATAATCACTTTCCTTCCGCGTGAATAGCTCTGCTAAGACCTGTACCAAACTTGACAAATGCTTCTACTCTCGGAGATCTCCGTTCAGTCAGTATAGTATCTGTCATTTCTAGGGTTCCTGAAAAAGTTGTGTATTCTTAGCTAAGAGCTTTCTTTTGAATCTAATGCAATCTTGTCGAAATTTCACTTCGACTTCTACACCCGCATAGTTACACTACTGTGCTGATTAATTTTATAGATAGAATTGGGTTTAAAAGCAGGGTTGCATCTTTGATGCGCTTCTGAACCCCTCCTCGTGGTTCCTTCGTTATGTAGCTATTTCATTCTTTTCATTAGTTTTTATTTTTATTTTGGTATTATTAGTTTATTGCTATTTCATTTTATACAATTCAATTGAAGGAATAAAGGCTATTATTATTATTATTATTATTATTTGCTCGTCGTTGCGGATATTAGTAGAATATCGACTTTGACAGTATTACATTTTAGTTGAACATTGGATACTGTCGATTTTTGGCTATATTTCTGTACGCATTGAATTATTACATTTTTCAATTGTTTAAATACTATTTCAGTGCTAAGTCACAGTGTGTCGCAATCTTTGTCTTAAGCCTGTTTTGCGGCAGATTCGCAAAGGCCCATATTAGGCCCTCTTCTATTTACAATATGCGATTCCTTTTTGCGTCATGCTCTTGTAGTTAAACCGGCCAAACCTGTAGTTTTGCTTTAAGGCAGGCTGAATAGTTTCTCTTGGCTTTAGAATCCGATATCCTCCAAAACTACGGGTTGACCATACGATCTCAAGGAACAAATTTGAGATTTTCACGCTGTAGAATAGTTTCTTATTTGGCAGCGGTGAGTTTGTCCAAATCATAGGGCAACCGCAAACATGAATACTGTCAGCAACAGGGTACCCCCAGTATATATTATAGCTTTCCGTTTATTGCCTTGGGTTACATTGGTAATTTTTTTTTTTCTGAAGGGCTAAACTACCTGCAAAATTCAATAGTATTATTACTAATTTCATCATCTACATAAATATGTTCATATGTTTATTTTAACTACAAGATTTTATAACGCCAAATGTAAATCAATTAGTGTTGTCAAACTCTCATTCTAGTAACTGCGCACTGATGAAAACATTATTCTCCTTCTACGCAGTGAAATTATCGGTATAACTATTCAAATTAGTGGTTGATCATAAATTAATTCAGCTAGGAGTAAATTTAAAACTAATAAAAATTATATGTTACTGCTAGTGCTCCTTTACCAAAGATGTACTAAATTATATGTGTATAGCCTACAATTTTTATACAGTATAGTTTAGTGGTCATCTGTATAAGGTACAGGATGCCCGGATTTCGTAGGGACAACATGGGTAACTTTTTATTTGAAGGCATAGAGAGACGATTAAATTAGCAAAAAGGTGTAGCTTCATTTGTTTAATATTGAGGAAAATCTGAAATCTCCTAATTTCTTTTATTTGCTGTAACTTTTTTGTTACTTGAGATATTAAGATGCGGTTTGAAGCAATTCAAATTGTAATCAAAATATTTTTATTGACGCGTAATAAAAAAATTTCTTTTGCGAAAATTTCTAGTAATCTCACCTAACCTCAAAATTGTAAATTGGAACCGTGCAATTTTTGCGGCTGTTTTAAAAGGAGATTTTTTTCTGAATACAATCATGTATAGCATGAAATTTGGAAAATTAAGCTTATTCTGATTACGGGCAGATATCACAACTTTTTGTTTATCGCGTTATCTGTGAAAACACCATGGTTGTCATGATACGAACCTGTCAGAAGTGTCAATGCTATTACTTCAATTTATAACGGATAATTTTGAAAAATACGATGTACTTTGTACGTATATCAAAGGTTTGGAAAGCGTAAAACTAACACTTAATAACACAAATTTCAGGTGTGCTTATTATTACTTACCTAATCTCACCTCAAAATCTTTCATTTGAACTACGCAATTTTTGTTGCCCTTTTAAGAAAACATTCTTCTTAACCAATTGTTATGTGATATGATAACTCGGTTTGAACTAATTCGTATGGTAATTTAAATACTTAATGAAACAAAAATACAACTGTGCTACTAAATAATGAACAACAATGTCAAATTGCTCAATTAATTCACTATCGTCACAATGCAAAGTTGACGCCGTCTCTGAATACTATTTATTAGTTTGTGGATAATATTGGGATTAATGGTGTTAGATGCCTCGAGGATTGCTTCTTGCAATTCTTTAACATATGTTGTACCATAGATTTTATTTCAGTACCCCACAAAACATATCAAACGAAGTCGAATCAGGTGATCTTGCAAGCTAGCAGATCGTGCTTTTTACTATAGTGACAGATACTGTTCTAACGTCACCGTGAAGGTTTAGATTTAGATTTAGATATAAGGGTGATGTTGCACCGCGACCGTGGGTCTATTGTGCCCCTTTACATGAGGTGTAAGCTGCTGGGTTTTGCCCGCAGTCACAGCTCCCCATCCAGCCTGAGGGCTTTAATAAACTGTAACAGATGTGATGGTTTCAGAGAGGGTATTTCTTCCTCGTCTATAACGCCTTTGCCAAGATAGTTGACGCGAATTTCTTCAATTTCTGTGCAATTGGATACCAGGTGTTCCGGACTTTCATCTTCCGCCCCGCAGAACCTGCAGTCGCTATTCTGTTTCAGACCTATTCTCTTCATGTGCTCCCCGAGGTGACAATGCCCTGTAAGGAAACCTGTGAGAATGCGTAATCTGTTCCTGTTTAGTTCTAGCATGGTCTCTCTGCTCTCTGCTTGTTGAAATTTCCAAGGAATACCTTGGAATGTCTCAGACCAGGAAGATTGTGCCAGAGGGAAGCTCTGACGTCCTCTTCCCTGTCTTTAAGTTCTTTCTTATAGGTGCTCATCCCTATTCCACAGAATGGTTCCGGTCCCACAAACGATGTTGTGGCGGCCTCCTTTGCTAATAGATTAGCTTTCTCATTGCCACTGATTCCAGTGTGTCCTGGTACCCAGCACAATGCAACTTTGTTTTCTTTGCCCAGGTTGTTTAGTTTATCCCGGCATTCCCAAACTAGCTTGGAGCTGATGGTGTTAGAACTCAGCGCCAATAAGGCTGCCTGACTATCGGAGAAGATTGCAATATTCTCCTTCCGATAGTTCCTGTCAAGATTCACCTGAGCACATCTTCCAATCGCATTAATCTCTGCCTGGAAGACACTGGGGTATATTCCCATCGGCTCTGAGTATTTGGTTCCTGGCTCGAATACCCCTACACCTGTTCCTTTTTCAGTTTTGGACTCATCCGTGTACCATTTGATGGTGTTTTCTTTTAGAGAGTAGGTGGAGGATTCTCCTTCCCACTCTCTCTTGTTGCTCAACTTCGTTGAAAAGTTCTTTTCGAAGCTGTATTTCCTAACCATTTCGTCGCTTGGCAGATCCGAAAGTGGGGAGAGTCCCGCCATGGATGACAAAGCTCCTTGGCATAAAGTCTCGCCTCCTCCCGTCCGTGCCCTGGCTAGTCGGTACACTGCCACACGGGCCACTCCCTCCACTACTAGATGTAGAGGTGTGAGGTCTAGGATGACCTCTAGGGCAGCGGTTGGGCAGGTTCCCATTGCTCCGGTAATGCATACACATGCTAACCTTTGCAGCTTGCCAAGAATATTCTTGGTTGTGACGTGTGTGACCTTTTGGAACCAGATTATTGCCCCGTATGTTACCATAGGTCTTACTATACTAGTATACAGCCATCGCAGTATATTTGGGTTACAACCCCACGTTTTGCCTGCTAAATTCCGGCATATCATTAAAGCTCTTGTTGCTTTATTCACAGTCAGTTCGATATGCTTGTTCCACAGAAGTTTTTTGTCCAGGGTTATTCCTAGATATTTGACTTCTGTTTTGCATTCGATTACTGCTGTATCTAGACGTATATCTTTCATTTTCAGTAGTTTCTTCCTCCTAGTGAAAGGTACGATTGTGGTTTTTGCTGAGTTAATGCGCAGCCCCACTGATCGACACCATTCGCTTGTAATTCTAAGGCTTGTTTGTATCAGGTCACAAAGAATTCCCTCAAATTTGCCTTTTGCTATTATAACATCTTCCTTCCCTATTTTTGGTATGAAGGTGACTTTCGCCCTTCTCCAGTTTTTGGGGACATATCCCAACGCGAGACTGCTTCTCGTTATGTTTACGAGATGCTGTAGTACCTCTTTCTGTCCTTTCTGCAGGAGCACGGGGAAAATCCCATCCGCTCCTGGTGATTTGTAGGGCTGGAAGGTGTTTATTGCCCACTCCATGCGTTGTCTCGTGCAGATTCGCCTAGCGATTTCCCATTCCTCCCGTTTGGGTCTCTTGGTGCTAGGGATTGTCTCTGCCGGATCTGCTTGCTTGCCGCCAGGGAAGTGTGTTTGAAGGAGCAGGTCAGCCCGCTCCATTTCCCCTTCCGTGTAGCTGCCATCTGGTTTTCTCAAGGCCATCACAGGTTTAGTCCCGCCTTTTGCCATGGCTCTGTGAAGCCTTGCTGCTACAGGAGTGGAAGTGATGTTTTCGCAAAAATTTCTGATATTTGTTGTTTTTGCCTTCCTTATCTCCTTGTTGTACGTAGTCAGCTTCTCTTTGTAACTTTGCCAGTTCCCGTCAACCTTTGCTTTATTAAACAGGTGACGGACTTCAGCTCTGAGATTTGCCAGAGTTCTGTTCCACCAAGGGGCATCCTTGGCTGGTCTTCTTGGGGACCGTGAAGGTTACTACAATAATAAGGACGATGTTATCGTTTCCTGTGAGTATGTACATGTATGACAATGTCCTTTTCTCATAGATAGTATGATAAATAAAAAGTTGAGATTGCTTCTTAAAAGAATAGGCTTAATTTTCAAATTTTTAAGCAGTTTCCATATCATGCGATACACAAGTGCACTCAGAAAAAAATTACATAGTTCAAATGAAAAATGTTGAGGTGAGATTAGGTTACTAATAATACGTACACATGAAATTTTTGTTATTATTTGTGTTTTACGCTCTTCAAACTTTTGATATACGTACACTCGATACGACTTAGTCTTCGAACGATTTTAGTGAGTTACCTTACTAAAATCGTTCGAAGACTAAGACTCGTATTGTTCAAAATTATAACGCGATAAATAAAAAGTTGTGATGTCTGCCCGTAATCAGAATAAGCTTAATTTTCCAAATTTTGACAAAATTTTCATATCATGCGATGCATGATTGTATTCAGGAAAAAATCTCCTTTTAAAAGAGCCACAAAAAATGCACGGTTCCAATTTAAAAATTTTAGGTTAGATGAGATTACTAAAAGTTTGCGCAAAAGAAATTTGTAGTAAAGAATCAAATTTAAAATTTTATATTTAATGTTTGGTCTCTAAACTTTCTTTTAAAGAACACGCCTACATAGCAACATACAGACATGAGAGATAATTTGAAATATCCCTCAAACCATTACTTTTAACTACATACATGCTTTATTCAAACTAATAGACAATTAAATTTCGCTTCAATGTGAAAGTGTTTCAATTTGAAAGAATTAAGATTTTCGTATTTCAATTGCTTCAAAAGGACACTGATTTCTAGAACACGCTGTATATCGTATTTAAGTCTACATCTGTTTATTGCCATCATAGGCAATGCTTCTAACGTTATGTTAAGTTTCGTAAAGTTAAATTTTTGGGTTACCGAAATAATGGCATTTTTCTGAAGAGAGCAAAATGTCAACATTTTCAAACAAATGTCAATATCTTTTAAACTGTCGAAACTAATTGAATGTGATTTTGTATAAAGTTGCTTTAAAATTTCACAGGAAATTCAAAAATGTGATCATATACAGCGTATTCTATTTAAAAATGTAAAGATACTGATGGTTACGGGCAAACTAAATACCCTGTATTTTGTAGAATAATTTTACGTTATAAATTTTGCATAAAAATGGAGATATAGAAGAATATCGCACTATTGTTACACCCTGTATATACGTACGCTCGGTACGACTTAATCTTCGAACGATTTTAATAAGGTAACTCACTAAAATCTTCGAAGACTAAGTCGTACCGACTGTACATGCTTACATATGAAGCTACGAAGATATATTTTCTACACTCGTTTATTTTAACCTTTACAGGTGATAGTTTGTGACGTGCAGAACGTGATTATAAACCGTATACATGTAACAAAGAAAATTTACAAACTAAAAATTACCAGTACCTATATTGTATGTTTCTGTGCATGAAATATACGTCAAGGTACATTCTACGACAGAAATGCATGCTAGTTAGACAAAGAGTAGATATTATTAATTTAAAAGACACTATTGTGAATCTACTAATTTGTGTATCATTTTCTTGTTAGTTGAACTAACTAGTTGATTGCTTGTGCAGAGCGCGCACAACTAAACCCAAAACATTTGTAGAAATGAAGATATGCGCGGTTTGATGAGTCAACTAAGGTATTTACAAATTGGTTTTGCTTTCAATTATATCTTCTAAATAACTTCTATAAAATAATAAATATATAAGAATGAAGACTTAGCATAATACATATTTATACTTTAGATCTTTGATTTATGTTCTGTCTTTAGTAAGGCCAATTAAGAAAGCCAGAGACTCTGTACAGCAAAGGATTCGCAAAAATACATAAGTAGTCTATACCGTGCATCAAATATCATAACTATAGATATAAAAATGTATAACATGTATATACATTTGCATCAGATAATGAATTCAAATTAGTAAAAGTTGTTAAACTTCAAGCGTAATTCAGCAGTTGCCTTTTCTACATACAAGTTTTGGACTCACTTATACCATTGAAGTAGTAACACAATAAAGGATAACTTTAAAATAAGAAAGATATGGTATGGTCATTATACTACAATAATTACAGCTTGTATTATACTTCTGTTGCAGACTGTAACTGAGAAGGTAACAATAGAGAAAGAATACAAGCGAGGAAATGGGTAAAGTGTGTTCGCGTGTAGTTGGGCGTTCGTGCGAAGAAGGGCACGACAATGAATGAACGGGTGAATGAGGATTATGAAATACGAACTTTGGGATACAAAAATAACAAATCGCATTTGTCTTCCCAGTTGGATGTCCAGCGGTGTCTGTGGGCGAGGAAGCGGTTTCAAACACGCACACGAACACAATTGTGTGAGCTTCGCATCGCTAATATATTATCCCGTTCTCGTTTGAATGGAAATGAGGAAATTAAATCAATTTTCGGTTGTAAAATATCGATCATGTTTCTTGGAATAATTATTTATTAAATTAGGTCCTACTAAAACACTTTATCTTGTGTACATTCCATGTACTCTGTTAGTATATACTTGTATTCTGCCTATTACACGAACAGTTATGCAGAACAACATGGTTACTAACATTTCTGACGTAACAACGAGATTGTTTTATTTTTTGTAACCGTTTACACTATTTTAGCAAACAGTTCTACTTAATCAAAATTATGTGAGCTTGCAGTCTATTATCGGTTTCTTATTTGAACAGGAACAACTGAGTCCATGGCTTCTGCAACTTAAATCTACTACTGAATTTAAGATATTGCAAATTATGGTGGTGGTCAATTGTGGTGAATTACATCATGCTATCCTTCTGCATTATATCTTCCGCGTTTTTAGTCAAGCTTCTACATATATAGTCGAAAATACAGTTGACACAAGACAATTTCTCGAGCATTTCTATCTAAAGTTGTTTGAAAGGAAATAAAGGAGTAATTTTGCACAAGCAGTGGAATTTTATTATGTGTTACACCGCTAACTTCTTGATTGTTTTTAACATCATTATTCGAAGCAGTGGTTAGAAATCACCAGCTGATAGACTTTTAACGCTTATCCTTTTTCATAGTTTATGTATATTTTTCCTGTAGGATACACATTGCTATTTTGCTGTTATTAGTTATGCGATTTTATTTTCATTTTTGCTAGTCTTTGTCAAGTAAAATATTTTTTTGAGAGCGTTAGGGCAGGCGTTGCGCAAGGATGCACTGCGTAGCATTTACTGTTTTCGATTTATACCTCGTACGTTTACCAATGTTCTAAAATTTACCAAACGTCACTTCTACGCTGATGATTCACAGGTATATCACTGTGACTAAATGAACAAAAAAAGTCAATTATTTGAGCTTAACAGCCACGGGTCTCTTGCTCATTCGAAATCCTCCTAAGATAGAACTTATTTTATAGGGAGCAAAGCAGATCAGATTACAACAGTACAAAACCAGAGGGTAATGTTAAAAGACCAACTCAACTTTGCTGAATGTATGCTTGCCTGTGTGCATCAAGCGCGCTTATTGTTTTTTAAAGCCGTTTACGGCATTAGAATCTTCCTAAAAGAAAGATACTCCTCTGTGAATCATTAGTTGTTGTATGTTTGCCACTTATCCTGGGAATTGAGATAAACTGCTCTATGGTTCATTGTTTTGAAAAATCGGGGATAGCATCTATGCTCATTCTTATCAGTATTACAACATGATGCCATCATGTTTAGCAGCTTATCGCTGCTAGCTTCATCAATTTATTGTTACACTATAGCCACAGTTACAAGAAAATTAGATTTCTACGGTCTCGGCATTATCAATATGAGATACAAATCTAAAAGCGCCTTTGGTATATTGTATATTCGGAATTTAACACAAAATCGCTGGGTTGGTTAATTTTCCTTAATTTGAAAATATGTAATTTTCTAACTATGTATGCACAATAAACTAGTAGCTACTAGATATAAAGGAAATAGTGGGGCTAGTCGTCATTTTTTTCGTCACAATACTGAAATAATATACTAGATGTTCCAGGTTTTATTATTATATTATTACTGTACTACATACATACAGGTGTGTCTGATTGTGTAAAACTTTGCAATGATAAAATCAATAATTACATTCCTTCGTAGCACCTTCAATTTATTGATTAGAAATCACTTACCATTGAAACACATGTAGGACTATAATTTATGGTAATGAACAAATATCCTCGGAGCAAAGTTACTACACCTTCTGTGTAGTGAGCAATCACGAGTATTTCATGTACAACTTTACCAATTGTCGTTTTGTAAATACCTTAAACGGGAACCATAAAATATTTTGGCGCAACGTTCCATTCAGAGACACCCACGTTACGGTCAATAGTTCGGTTTCTTTTATCTGTCCGAACGGTATTTATCGCTGAAAGTCAACAAATTGCCACACAAAATAAGAATTCACAGCAGTGTGGGCGCTCTGTTAAGAAAACTATTATTGCTACTTCCACGGTCGACGAGAGATGAACAGGTGTCAGGTGCGATGGTGAAGTGAGGGACGAATGCAGAATACATATGTTGGAAATACGTAGCGAACCATTGATACATAAAATATTTATGAATTTGTTCGCTTATATAACGTTGGAATTTCAAATAATCTTATGAATATGACAGGAGATATGTTATGATTGGCACATTTTGTATAATGTAATCAATTTCTAGAAAACAGTATTTTAAGTAGTATTTCTTGTGGTTATGGTTTTGAATATGTATGAACAATGGATACAATACGAATTTATGCAAAATATCTATCAGCTGTAACGGACATAAAACTTTCAATAGGGTCGTCGTTAAATACTGGAGTGCCATACTCTCTGAATTAAAAATAACAATGCCACAATTGCTCATTTGAGTAACATATTTACCAACTTAATAATCAATTACACATTTTTATCTTCCTTCACAAAATACTATATATAACAAATCAATTATTTTAAAGATAAAAACAAAAAAATGTATATAGTATCATTAATAAGTTAAGGTACTTTATTTATTCACTTTTATTATTGTCACCAGTAATAGGTTGACTTACATCATTTTATTTACTTGCACTATAATATACGTTATGTACAGCACTAATAAATGTATTATCAAAGTCCTTATTAGCGCTTTTTGACACTTTAATTTATTATCTTCACTCCTTTCCAAGTCAGACTTTTTTAGTAACATTAACAACTACATCAACTATTTTATTTTTAACACCAAATTTGTGCACACCGCATTGTGATCACTCAAACATCATTAATTTGTACACGAATGCACAAATTTGTAATAAATGTGTACAAATCATCTAAAACATAGCCTTTGTCTTCTTTAGAATTTTTACCTCTGTTTTTGTGTGATACTAATGCATTTCATATCGATGTTTTTCAAGCACTGCTAGACTGATAACAAGTAAGTATAGTAAACACTAAGCAAAGAATTACCAAATGATTATCACGCACATCGCTAGCGTCTGTATATAAGCACCTTTTAGAAAGGTTACAATCTTAGAGATACCATCTGCGCTAACTTCCAAAACAATTTCTATTACTATCGCCCCAATTCTATCTATAATTTGGCTAAACCTTTCTTGATGACCACATTCCCCAGAATTGTGTTCATTTGCCCAATAGTGAACATAAAAAACATGAAATATGCTATCTTCAGTAACTATACATTTACTTCTCAAAAGAATACATGTTAAAAATAGCAAGTCTTTATAAATGCTATTTGCTACGGTGTTGCATTATTTAATAACATATAATTTCCATAGATAGGTTTTAACTTTCGAAACATGCAAGAGAGGGAAAGAATTTTCTCGTTGAACCAAATAAACGGTCTTAAGCTCTCATTTTTACCAATGATAATATGCAAATTTGCTGAAAAAAACTGGCTATAATAATTTGAATGGTTTGCTACTGCACCGCAACTGACGAAAAAGTCTGAAGAAATTCAAGCAGCAACATTCATGTATATATCATCGAGCCAAAAGTGATTACGATATTTAATAGCTTGAACAGAGTCAGAATAGAAAAATCTGTCAGTAAGTAAGCAGAAATTCAGTAACTCTTTTACACCAAATCTATCTAGAAAGATGTTAAAAGATTAAATTTCTTTAAATTAAAACAAAAACAAGGACAGAGCTTTACTTCTATGTAATATATTTTTTACAATTAGTAGGTAATGTAAGAGGAAGAATATATTTGCTTTTACGACCCTTTGTTATCGTACTCAATGCATCAAATAATGTTTCATTTATAAGTATATGTTTGCTAAGCTGTCCATATGATTAAAAAAATAAGAGCATAGTAATTACTTAATGCCAAAATCGTACTAATAGAATATACCATCAACCTGGTTTTGTACCAACTGTTTTGTTCAAAGTCATAGTGTTTACAATATTGATATTAATTCCTTTGTGGTGTTTAATGTTTCCTTTATATATAATTCCCTGTATACACAGTTTGGTTATTTCCTTTATTGTATCAAATTTCTGTGTACTTACCTGAGTACTTCCAAATTTAGTATACCCACAACGGCAATATATTATTTTAACGATATCATGCGTTGTCCTGTACATTAACACGGTATCACGCACAGATATCATCATCACGTTTGCATGACACATTTGACAAATAGTTTCAGCAACGTGTTCATTAATTAGTCATAATTTCTACAGGGAAATGTATTTCTACATTTTTTCCATAACTGTCTCTCATTGCGTCCAGACTAGGTAGGTATGCGCTCGTGTTATACACTAATACTGTTGGTATATGCAGCACATACATACGTGCGTAGTACTTATATGTATATGAGGTGAGCACAACGCATCTCCCATTCCCCAAATGAGTAATAATAATTAATAATTCATTAAATTAGTTCTATATTTACGGCTCTATACAAAAATTTAACACTACTGCGAATACAAACCTGAAATTTATTTGCTGTAATGTTTATTGTCTATTTAAATTTATGCAATACACGCAATTTACTCCGCCCTGCTCACCGTGTCGGTTTCCGGACACATTCGAAAACAAAATAAATTCCAGTTGTATATTTGTATAAAAGATGTTATTGCTATTATGTTAGAAGAGTTTTTGATTGATACACAAATGTCAGCAACATTATTTCATATTGGCTAATGTATTACTTATAATCAAACAAAATTATAATATTTAAGGCAACATGTATTACTCTTTTATTAAATTCAATCTTATGTAAGTCGTCCTATAAAAATAGGATCTCGATTATACTGTAATGCATTACGATGGAAGTCGAATAGCAGACGCACTAATTCAATTATTTCCGTACTGACCAAGATACTGTTACAGATTTAAATTCGGACTAATTTCATTTGCAGAACAGTTACTAATTGTAGCCGAATTTAATACTTACAATTAGCGTAATCAGCAACCTAAAAAGACTCAATTGAGTGTTTGTCTAGAATCTAAACAAACAACACAATAAATGCAAAAATACAAAGGCTTAAGCGAATTTACAGAGACTAAGGTATAGATATCTGCACTATAAATCTAAGTTTCCTCGATGTTGACGAGAATGGTTATCAATATTAGAGGTAAATCAAAATTCAGCATTAAAAGGTACTAAAAAAATTGATCTTTTGAAAATTGTGTTTTGCTTACGTGCATAGAAACAAAGCTAAACGCAGCAAAATTGATCTCCTATTAGCTCATAAAGCCCAAATCAATAAAAATATGTATGTACCTGTATACAGGTACTACTCATATTACCGTATCCAAAGTAAATATTTTCACCAGTTCTAACTTCCTTATTCTTAATGCTATTAAATCGGTTAGATTAGCAAGTTGGTGATATTTATTTCAATCAGATTGGAATGCTTAAAACAGAAAATTAACTGAATATTCTGCTCCCAAGATTTCTACAAAAACACTATTTTGTATATATATTTTAGATATTTTAAAAGGAAAAAATCTGAACACACGATTATTATTATCATATTACTAGCATAAGCCTAAATGCACCTAAGCAAATAACAAGACCTTGTACTTTCTAGTAACTGCCAAATAATATGCAAGTCGACAGTGACTAAATATTGGGAAATTACACATACAGATTTTCCTAGTATCTATTCCAGTAGTAGTGTAAATACATAGTTTTTTTTTGTAATGGATTCGACATTAATAAATTATTGTATTGGAAATGTAATCTACTAACTTCGAAAAATGTACTATACTGAAGGAATTTCTAATTGGTAGAAAAAATTTAAACCATGCCCATTTGTGCTCTGTCGCCAATGAAATTAGCAATTTGTGGATTTTCGTTAGAATCAATTTAAGTCTGTTTATAATAGTTGAACGTCTTTGCGTTGTACAAATTATCCCAACAGCTTCTGCTATGTATGTGTACCCATCGACATAAAGCGAATATTACGCTTTTAATAGAAAATTTATGGTTTCACTAGTCTGGTCTAAAAATTAAGTTTCAGGGCAGGAAATGGGCTCCTCACATTTATTGCGCACGGCGTGCTGTTACTCTGAGGGGTTGGTCAAACGGTGAGAACAGCGCTATGCCATTTGCAAGACCTATGATTTGGCATGAACAAACGGACAACTTGTCCGATTGCTATTTTTGCTGCACGAAAACTTTCGGGTTCTCTAGCAAAAATAAGAAGAAGATTAGTGACGCTAGTGTGTCTCCTGTTACTCGTTCAGTACCTCATTCAGAAGCCTTGCCAGTACCAAGACCTGTAGGTGTTTCGAGTACCTAATGAATACGCCATGGTAGATGCAGACGAAGAAATTTCCGAGTTATTATCGATCAGTGACGAGGAATACTTGCCATCTCTAGACAACGGACGCCGCTTATTGTTGGTATATCAGTCAGAATTAAATGACATTATTCGAGCTCTTAACTTGTCAAAAACTCAAGCAGATGTACTAGGATCTAGACTTCAAAGATGGTTACTAAAGAAAACATAAAACGAAAAAAGAAGAAAAAATAAAAAAATTAAAATTTATTGCCTAATATTATTAGTTACTACCAATATCATTAGTTCTCTGGATCTGACAGAACCTTAGTTATGGGTTATGGAATGAACTGAAAATAGAAGACGAAATATTAGCGAGAAGTTTGGTGGAATAAGAAGTCCTAAATTTTATAATTGTTACAGAGATTACAGGTTGAGTAAAGTTATTTCCCTCAGAAAAGATATGTTTCAAAAAAAAAGAAGTGCAGCGGTTTTTCTTAAAAATTATTACACAAGCAAGGATTGTAACAGTTTGTAACTTTTACATACAGAAGATTCTAATAGCTTTAATGCCCAAAAAATCTTGGTTGAGAATTCGTTTAAAACAACATTGTAACGTGCTCAATTGTGTCAATATTATTTTAATAACGTATACTGACCCCTATACCGAATAAATGCTAAATATTAATCAATACTGCAATACGAGACCAACCCGTATGAAATGGAGTAAGCAGTGTTTCCACATATGGAATATATCAAATATTAAGTTGATGGAAACCAATACCAGACTTTGATTTAAGCCATAGACAGACAATTTTCTGTTGTTAGGTATACTATAAGGTATATTTGTGATAGTGTTGAGAGCGTCGACATAGAATTACAGTGAGTTATCTCATTTACTAAAAAAAATTGTAACAAGTAAACTAATGTTCTATAAATTTCATGAGGATTACCTTTTCTTCAGCTGCAACTTATTTTATATTTTTAAATAGAGAAATAATAAGACCTTTACAATAATGTTTGTAAATTACTTAGAATAAAGTTCGTTTATTTTTAGAAAAATTCTTTAACGGCTACTCTTGCTAGCATATGCGGTTAATAAGAATTTGTCATATCTAACAAGTTCAAATTATGTTAAAAATCCATGAATACACTAACGAACATCCCATTTCACAACCTTTACTATTTCGGTCCTACGTTGGACCTGTTTGTTATAAGGATATACCATATACACAGATAGTACAGATGTGGATCATCGCTAGAATACGCAATGTAATCGTCGTCATCATTAATTAATATTTAATACTGCTTTCTTAAAATACTTTATTGTTAAATTTATTACACTTAGTTATAGTATATATAGTGTACACTACGGTTGGTCAACGTTTATAGTTTAATTGACAATGGATAAAACTTATGAAGTCGTAAATTTACTTCTTCTTACATAACTATAATCCGCATTGCAAACACATACATACATACATATATACATAACTATACTGCAAGATAAACAAACATACGTCCTCGTGTCGAGTAAAACTTAAAACATTATTTTGAAATGATTACTTTCTCGATATCTTATATTCACCTTACATGAGGATGACCACAACGGGAGTATACCTGAAAAATTTATGAGCTATTTAATTTAATATGGCCCAAACGAAGAGAGTTGATCACGCTTTCGTAAATATCTATGTAGGCACCATAACTGTATACGCAAATGATACATTGCATCGGTTATAAAGTCTGCTTTATATTATTTTTCGTTTTGTGATTTATATTTTCCACGAGGATCTATAGTACTAACCACACTAAGTTTATTAATTACAGCGTGTTCGCCTAAGATTTTTGCCTTCTAATTTATATAGTGCTGGCTCGTTGTGTCGTGAGTATATTGAGATAGAAGATAGACGTATCTGCGTACTATAGCTACGTATGTGACTCTGTGTATGTCGATAAATAATGCTATAGCTGAGGGCAAGATAAAAATTGGTGTATGCATTGCTGTACCATAGAGAGAAAGTGTATGGATCCCTATCGTTAACAAAAAAAAACTTCTCTAGACTTTCTGGTAGAATGATTTTAGAATGTAAATTGAATTTTCCGTAGGGTAAGTCAGCTCAAATGAGTACGTCGCATCGTTGCATCAATGTTATAATAGCTTTATGACATGACAGAGTTGAGTAAGAACATAAATTCTGCGGGAATACCTATACCTAGGGGTCACAACATAATTCAAACTAATAAATACGACTGTACTAATGCTTCTTTCGATTATGTAATTACACGCTAAGGTATAATTAAGAAATTAATTTTCTGTCTTAATTAGCGGCACTGATTCTACCAGGTAAATTTATAATTTATTAATGTTATAAAAACCACAATGTAGGAACGAAGCAATATATACTAACTGGTTCTATATGAAATGGTATTTACAAATTTTGAAATATTCGCATTATAATAACCGAGAGTGGAACAATCTGAACAAAGAATAGGATCTTCTATCCAATAATATACAACACGGACAACCGGCGAAAACCGCCACGTTACTTCAATTTTTAAGGTTACATATGTACATATTCAACAGTATGTTTGCCAGACTTATTTTTGCAGCTATAACCTTAAAACATGAGAAATTCCATTTTGTTCGCTTCTAAGAATAAATAGCTTTTTGGAAGAATATATTTAAAACAAAAATAATTTGGATCACGTTTTTATTGGAATATTTTGCATATTCTGAAACGGACTGAATCAGCTCTTCGCTATCATAACACCTATTATTTTATAGCCGCAGAGATTGCTTTCTGTTAGCTGATCAAGGAGTATGGGCACAATATCAAAACACCATGTTTTTTATGATGGCCAGATAAGAAGAAATCCATTAGATCAAGTGAATGTGCCGGCAACATTCTGTACATATTAATCTATTGCCAAAATATTCTTTCAGATGCTGTATTGTAACATCAGCCCTGTGTGGGGTAGCACCATCTTTGCCAAAGTTACCAGATTTAATCGTCAAGCAGTGGATTAGTAAGTCGTTTTAAAATATTTTGCCTGTAATTAAGAGCATTAACTGTAGAATCAATAAATATTGATGTTATAATGCGTCTATGTGGGATGTAATATTTCTTTGTTTGTTTCTTTGTACACATGAGGATTTTCTATAGGCTCAGAATGATAACTTTGGCTATTTATATGACCTGAAATAAGAAATCATGCTACAACCAAATAAACCATAAGCAGTAATCTTCCAATTTGCTCAAAATCACAAAGAATCTATTTTATTTTGTTTGAGGAGATAGAGGTTAGGATAGATCAGAATCAAAAGTTCAGTAACAATCCGTTTTAAAATTTTACTTATCATACATAACATACAACATTTATTTATCATACATAACATACTTACATAGAAAACAAGTTTTCTAATAGTTTCTATTTGTCGTAACTTTCTTGTTACCTAAGATATTCAGATGCAGTTTAAATGAACTTGTATAGTAATTATGGGTATTTAACAAAACAAATTTTTTTCTGTGAAAATGTTTAGTAATATAACCTAATCACACAATTTTAAATTGAATCCGTGCAATTTTTGTAAAACTGGAGAGATAATTCTTTCGAATGCAATTATATACTATATGATATGGAATCCCGATATGAACAAATTTGCATGGTAATTTAAATACTTCTATTAGCATGTAATAAGACAAAAATAAAATCAATTACAAAAATAATAAACAACACTATTAAATTGTTCTAATAATCCGTCATTACTTTTCAGCACGAATTTGGTACCTTGTGCGAACACTACTAATTACTACTTTACAAACGGATGTACACTATAAAATGTTTCAAGTAGTACTTCCTGCAAATCTTCAACGTTGTTGTATGTAGAACCTTAGACTTTATGTTTATAACAGTTGTAACAGTACATACCAACTATTAAATTCTTCTAATAATACGTCATTGCTATTCAGTGCGAATTTGGTACCTTTTGCGAACACTACTAATTATTATCTACGTTACAGACGAATATACACTATGAAATGTTTCAAGTAGTGCTTCCTGCAATTCTTCAACATTGTTGTATGTCTATGGACTTTATTTTTATAACAGTACATACCAACGCATGCCAAATTAGGTGATCTTGCAGATCACTATTACTTTCTACTAATAAGAATTACGCTGTTATTAAATCGCTCATTTAAGTAGTACCTATCTTGTTGAAACCACATCTTTCTAATAGTTTCTAGTGGCTACTTTCGTACTAAATCTTGGGTCTCATCAATTTTCGAAAAAGTATCTCAAAATATCAACTACGCAAATATGTGGCAAACTGTTGACATCAAAAAAAGAATTATATATTGATTCACTTCCAGAAATAAAGCATAAAGTAAACAAATTCTTAACTTGAGCTTTTCTTTCACATAAGAATTTTTTGAGCAGAACAACTGCTTCAAAATTAATTTAATTTGTAACTTAAAGGAATCAACAAAAAATTTTGCTGGAAGAATCATATCGACAATGATAAATCAAGGTGCTAATTGTAAATGAAGCTTGGAATAACTTCTTATAATTTATTATATCTGCTTCTTTATGACCACTGTTTTTCTGTCTTTCTAATTGTAATCGGTGTGCAATGGTAGACAATTGACAAATAAAACCATTGACACTCTAAAACTAGCATCAGCAAAATTTCTACTTTTAAAATCAGAGTTTCTGTTGAACATAGTGTTTCAAACGTTTTCAAAGAATTTTAGGAAAGCCAAAAAAACAGTTCGTATACGACTGCCATCAATATTATCAATGTATTATGCTGTAATATGCAGAAATCGCAACCACCGGAAGCAGGTGACGGAAGTCACATTTCAAAAGTAACTGGAAGATACACATTTTATCGTAATAAGTATCTGAAGACTTTATTAAAGTAACCACATAAAGAACTAATTTTCAGTATTCAGTTGCTCAGAGTTTTTTGTCCCTAATTACAAGAGCAGAGTATGTACTGCATGGTATGTGTGTATAGTAAATGATGTATTATCATAGAAAAGGTTTACCTCATAAACTCGTTGACTAATTTCAAATATTTAAAAACCTGTTCAACTTACTCGTATAATTTGACGGCACTATAGACTATTTTTCTATATTTTTACAAATACTTCGTACTACCTGACATATAGTATGAATGTGTAAGATTTGTACCTACCATTTCATGTGAGAATATAATTTCGCAATCCACAATCCTGCTTCCTTAAAATTAATCTATCAGTTACGGTGTTAAAATTATATTCCTGAACGTTCCTCGAAGACCTAAACCCTTTATATACATATTTCGGATATATTCATTATCATAGATTAATGCTACACTGTCACGAAAATTGTACCAACCGCATTGTAATAATTTTTGAGTTCTTTGCTTATCCTTACTATTATAGTAATTGCTATAATATCCTGAGGCACCACTATTAGCGATCGAAATCCAACATTACATTAAAATAGCTGTACGTAGTTGCTCTAAAACTAAACCTACAATCAAAGCTAAAATTGCGGCCGTATTTTTGGGATACATTCACATGCATTTTCGCAATGCTTCAAGCAGGCCATCGTGATTAATAACTATCATATTTGACTGTCATAAACTAAACAAAAGGATCGCTACCGTGCGGAGCCAACGACATTTGTTAAAGTCTCTATCGTCGTTATATTAATGATTACCGGTATCATGAATTCGCCACAAAAACGTTGCACAATAGAGAATCTTCAGAGGAGGACTAAAAACAATTTATGTTCGAAGCACAGCTCTATATACACCTGCTTTTGAATTATTTATTTGCTTTTTATATTTATCGCGATATTAATTTAGTCGAAACATCATGACAAACGACATTCTTCTTAATATATTTCACTGTGTTAACAGCTTTGTTGCTATAAATACCTAAGTATAAAGAAGGAGTAAATATAGTAGATATAGTAGCAAATATAGTAGAAAACTAGAGTCTTTTTGAAACACTATCACATAAAAACTCTATTCGGTACTAGTTACAGTAATTCGTATCTCCCAATACTAAAACTAGAGGATCTATTGGCATGTCACGGGAGGTTACAAAAACTGGCAGAATATGATACATTTGATCTGGGTGTAAAAACTATTCCTCGGATTCAAGGTTGCTAGACAGCAGAGCTATTGCCCGCACAGATTACAAAGTTTGCTGATCATATACAACTTAGGCTATATGACTAAGACCACATGGCTGTACAATAAAAAAGACCAGAGTTGCCATTCAAAAGCGGCACTCATCGAAGAAAAACCTTCAACCACAACTCTAACTGAGTTAAGAGACACTACTAATGCTATCTGTGAAAATTAGCAAGTGATATTAGAAAAACACAAATTTACAGCATAATACATTGATCATATTGTAATGTAAAATTTGATTTATAATAAAATCAATTAAAATTGGGGTAAAAAAAACAATCTGAAGGGTTCGCGAATTCTTAGCTCTACAGCAGGTGTAGAGAACAGAATACGAGAGCTTATCGTACGTTGAACAAAAATTTCCAAGTGAAAACAAAATTCTAAGTTACAATTTTTACAAGTCAGAAAGATGTTTTACGAAAAAAAAAATAATTTTCTTCAATAAATCTATAAAAATTTGTTTACACAGTTCAAAATTGCGTGCTAATCACCACAACTAAATGATTACCTATTAAAACGCTTTTTGGTAGATTTTGAACTTTTAGTTGACACAAAATTTCTGTATAACAAAAAAATTAACTTTGAAATTTTTTTACGTTTAATCAAGTTTTAACTTTTACTCAATTTACTTAAAAAAAATTTAAGGTAAGGTGGGGTAAGAGGGAACGGGTTTTTGTTAAGATGACAAATCGTTTACTATTTAGAAATACATATTTATTAAAACATGTGACTTTTTAAATTTGGCTTCTGTATGGCTTTAGAGACATACTATACAACCCTGTATTTTAAATTGCAAATCTTTTTTGCAAGAATAAACATATATTTTTTTAATGACATGTGTTTCCACTTTCCCGGGTAGCCGGGGTAAGTGGGAATATTGGTATAGAATAACTATTTAAACGTGTATTCATTTTTTCGGGGAAAGTGAGTATGGTTAAAGGATAAAACAACTCAACGTCAATTTTTAATTTTTTTTTAATAAAGTTAATACACGTTGAATCCAGTGAACTCCATGCCAAATGAAAAAATTGTACCACGTCGATCAACCGTTGGTTTGGGCAAAACCAACACTACACTTTCTTCGGAAATGTTGTCAGTATCGGCCATTGAAGGAAAAGAGAATTTACTTTTTCCTGAGTGTTTTAGAAACGTAACTGTCCAGGGTGCATCAAAATCGTTGGTCTTTTCTTGCACTTTTCCCACATAATGTTTTATAGTTTTTTTCCAGCGTATTTGACTAATACCCACTGACCTATGTCTACTTTTGGATTATCGGTAATCTCCATGTTCGGGCAGTTTTCTTCGGGCTCAAACTCATCCAGATCTAAGTCGGAATTGGACTCTATGGCGGGAGGATCATCTTCGTCTTCACTACTACTAATGATATCCTTTGGTTTCCTTTTGTTTTTTGGTTTTGCTTTAAATGCACCAGCACACGGCTCTTTAAGACGGCTAATTACTTCTTCCGAAGTTATTATTTCGGCTCCAGCAGCTACTCTTCTGCGTTTCAATGGTTGCGAAGGTGTTGTTTGTTTGATTTTTTCGAGAATTAGGCTTTCTATGGAGACTTTTGGATTTAAATTTTCTTGTTCGATAATTTCATTTTCACTCGTCTCAGTGCTAATAGTCTTGAGAGATGCTTCTTCGCCACTCTCTTCATTAGCTAAATTGTTAAAAGCTTAAAAGCTGATGGAAGGTAAGTAGCATTTGGTATTACTTCTGGATTAAAAGGCGAAATACCTGCCTTCTTAAAACCATTTTGGATAATTTCTGGTTTAGTTTCTAACCAAACCTCTCTAAGAAGTTCAGAAAATATCTTCTTTGGCATTTTTTTACCCTGATTTATCCTCTGCCAAACCACAAGTTTTTTATCCCAAGCGGCTTTTAAGGACTTAAACACTGACAGATCTAGTGGTTGAAGTAAGTGGGATGTATGGGGAGGAAGTTTGAGGATGGTGATATTGTTTTCTTTAGCTAATTGCAGAACCTTCCAATCAACATGTGTACTGTGTCCGTCATAAATGACAAGAACTGGTCTTTCTTCTCCAATTATTGGTAGAAACGATTTTTCAAAATAGTGCACTGCATACACAATTTTTCCTTCAGGAACATCTCCATGAGCATGTGGACCTGCAACCCATTGATCCCAGACAAACTTGCCTTTGTAAATTACTAAGGGAGGTGCTTTTTCACCCGCCGCATTAACAGTCGACAGAATGGTTGTATTTTCTCTCCCTGGCCCAGATATTACTCTTGTGGATGGCTTTCCCTTTTCACCGACAACTTTCGTTTTACTTGGATCCATACATAGACTCGTCTCATCCATATTCCAAATATGATTTGGTTTATCGTGTAGGTCGTGTATGTCTTTTTACGTGCATATTCTATGCCTTGTGGTTTCTTAATTGACAAATTGTATCTCTTTTTAAACTGAAGAAACCAATCTTCGCCTGGAATATTATTCTTAAAGGGCGTTTTTGAATTATTTTGAGTGACGTATTCAGCTATCATATGTAAAATTTCGCTTCTCGAAAGTCCAAATCCCCATCGTTCGAGAGTTTTAAGCCCAACGGCGAGCTGCTCCTCTATGTCTCTTCCTAGTGCTAGTGGTCTTCCAAGTGACTGACTTTTCACGCCTCTTTTTCCGGTCAGTCGATTGAAGAGAGTCGTTTTTGGTATACCATATGTCTGCGACGCACGATGTAACGTAATATTTCCGTTTCTTATGTCATTTAAGGCGTTTTCGAGCTGTTCTTCAGTGTACCCACTTGCCCTCTGAGTTTTTCTTACGTAATTACGAACCATATTCGTACCTGAAAGCAAACAAAACACGTTAAAATACTAAAAATTCAACGAGGCAAGTGAGAATTCAACTGGGGCAAGTGAGAATTCAACTGGGGCAAGTGAGAATTTAGCCGGGGCAAGAGGGAACTTCCAATTAACGCATACTAGGGTGAGGTTAGGTGTTGTAAAATATTAAAACACAAAAGATTAATGATTTAAACATAATTAACGTACATAATATGTACTTACCGTAAAGTTCTTCAGCACTATTTCACACAGGGGCAAGAGGGAATGACGGTTACAATGATCGATTCTGTATCTGGTTGACTCCACGTGCTTAACACTTCAGCTAAACGTAAACACAGCTGACTTGCCACCATCACACTACTCCATAGACATGTTTCGACAAATGGACGGAGCGTCGCAGGCCTTGGCATAGATCGCGGGAAGTTTAAAGTACCGTTCTCACTTACCCCATATTCCCACTTACCCCACCTTACCTTACTTAGAACAATTTACTTTAAAAAAATTATTTTTAATTTTTCAAATATTATTTTAGACTTAGAAAACTACTCTAAATTTTCATAAAAAAAATTATTTTGCTTAACTTTTCAAACTTAAAATTACTTAAAATTAAATTACCTTATTTTACGTGGGTGTGTGCATGTGTGTGTGTGTGTGAAATTTCGAAAGCTTTCTGTCTTCGCGCGCCTACACGGATGGTGGCTGACAGGACGTCTTTTTCGTAGGGGTAATTAAATTTCGGTGAAAATTGGGATGTTTTAAAGTATTTTTTCGAAGATAATCGTTGATTTGGGACCACGGTGCACCGGGGTAATTTGAAAGAATTATGTAGAAATAAACGCTCTGTTCAACGATCAATGTAAAAAGCGGAAGTTTGGCCTTTTATAGGTGATTCTCAATTGTCTCTAAATTTCTTCAGAAATACCTTTCGCTAGTCATCTGTTAATCACGGCAATTAACGATTGTTGATGGATCAATTTTTAGACGTCCAGTCAAATTTTGTGTTATACAGGATCACCGAAAAGTTGTTGATTTTAATTACCACCTACTTTTTCTTCTTAAAATGCCCCTAACTGACTGGTTTTTCTTCATGTGTGTGTAGAATTTAATTGTGTGATTTTGTTATAGTATTTATGTGTGTTTGTGTACAAATTAAATGATATAAAATTTATTAATTACCTTATAAAATATGATTGATATTATCGTGGTGCATTTAACATCTTTCTGTCTTTGTCGTTGGCTGGACTTAGACTATGACCTCTGCTGACTAACACCCCCCTTCTATGTCAGATGGCTACTGAGCCAAACCATGTCATCGACTCGCACATATGCGAAGAAAATACCGATGGTGCCAACTTGGAGAGCTGCGCATCCTCTGTCATTGGATAGTGTTGAATTAGATTTAATTGAATGAATTCTAAACCAATACCTCGCATGTGTGCAATCATGTTACTGTTACATATTTTTATAAAATAGAATTAAATTGAATTAAAGAAATACACAGATCAGATAGTTGGTTATAGATTCATAAATATTAAATTAATTTAGTACTTTTTTTATTTTTCTAGATTACCTACAGTTGCTGATCATCTGTCAAGTGGAAATTTGAGATGTATATATTGACTAAATGTGGGTATAACACTACAATATTAACGGAAGTGGTGCAAAAACTGTTTCGAAATTCTCCGAAGATTGACTGCAGCAACTAACGTAGAAGAAGGTCTCTGTATCTTGATTAATTATTGTCACCTCTTCTACAGTCTGTTTTCTGTTTCTCTGTTGGAGTTTCCTATAAATAATTGCTTGAAACGCGAAACTTTTTCATTAATTTTTTTCAGAAGTAGCCGTACCTGACAAATCACCCGATTGAAATGCATTTAATGTAACTGAAACCATATTACTAGGATATACTTCAGATTGCACGGCGGTCTCTTCCTTGTGCAATGTATACCTCTCCCCTCCGTCTACTATCAGATGATTAGGGCTTCTGATTGATGTTTGTCTGATGTTAACATATTCATAGATTCTTACCCATTTGTCGATTTCTTTTGATTGCATTGAGTTCTTGATTATGGCATGTATATTCAACGCTCTCCAGACTCATACGTCCTCTGCATCACCGTGTTTACTGAAATCCTTGCCAACGATGACATTCCAATATAATGTGTGTCCTAGGCGTAAAAATAAATACAATCGTCTATGCTATCCTTTCCCAGTCAGCGTATGAGTGAGATAGTAATCCAACTGATCAGCAAAGCATCCAGAGCAATATCTCTGTCCTTCATTCGAACTACGCTTTCTGCGTCCTTATCTTGATAAATACATATATATCCTTTTCTGAACCATCAGGTTTATTAGTAACGGCCCCGTGAGCATTATGTTGTGCATGTATGTAGCAGTAAATAGTAATCTCTTAAGGACCTTAGTAAGAATTAACAATGAACACTACTGCAGTGCTTATTTTTGGCATACCTTTGCTAAAACCTCATCACTGTTAGAAAGTAATAAATCATCGCTGCTAAATTACAAAACCATCCTGTTTGTCAAATATGAAACACTTTTAAGTACCTTGTTACACGTCGTATATATATAATGTGGCCGCGTGTGTCTGCACGATAGCGATACCTGTAGTGCAAGCGAAACACACAGAGGTGTTCGTGTATTAGAACGGTAAATAGACGATAAATGTGGATTTGTTGGACAAATGCGAGTGCATCATAGGGACATGCGTAATACTAGCTATGTTGTAATCCAGTAGAACATTGCGTCTACTTGTTTACCGTTCTAACACACGGACACCTCTGTGTGTTTCGCTTGCACTACAGATATCGCTGTAGTGCAAACGCACGCGGCCACATTGTATATATAAATGCGACTAGAATATCCCTATTTTAAGCTACTAAATATTCCCATGCTCTTATTTTATTTAGACAGTCTATACTTACCAAGGACAGAAATAACAAAATTGCAAAGATAAAATTGAAATGATTAGACTAGTAAATAGGTAGATGCCAATACCTTCATAGAATTAGAAATTAATTATCTAAATTCTTGGAAATAGGACAACAGGAGTTCCAAAATGCTATTTAATCCAAATGGGTAAGTCAGCGTAATTTATACACGAGATATGAATAACCGAAATTGATACGTTTCTTTCGATGTAAGCTCGCATATGCTGAATTTGCAATTATTCACTATGATTTATGTTCGCACCGTCGTTGGCATAAATCACTCCAGAAGCAGTTACAATAGGCTGTTCAGACGATTTATTTTAAATATCGTGCGGTACACGTAAATCATTCGAGCTGCATCTAGGTTTACTGAAGTGTTATTTTCAGCGTGCGCAGTTTAGATTTTAATATACCGCGGATCTCGGTAATCAACAGGTGAATAGAGTTCTGGCTATCGTTAAATCAAGAAAAAGAAATAGAGATTATGGTTAATTGCAAAGCATTACGTTGATACTACCTATAGAGAGTATAATCTCTAACGGAAGAAAGAGTGCACTCTGCTACAAATCTGATAGACAAAGAAATAAAGTTCTTAAACGTTTTTCATGTTGTCGGCCATTTAACACCGTTTCCCTATTTGTAAGCCGATTACATGTACTTAATTGACTAGCCATAACATGTATCTTTTTCTTTTATAATTACATACGCATTTATATTCATACAGGCAAATTTTCACGGTTGACTTAACGTTACAGCAAACAACAAAAGAATTACGCGCCGTAGTGGTGAATATTTGAAACAATTTTTATGTTTTATTATTAACTTATCAAATTCTCGTTCGTGGTTACAACGTTCTTCAGGACAAAATCTTTTAAAGAAAAACTCAGTTTTAAGAAGGATACATAACCAAACTAAACAGGATTAATATTTGAATGCAAAGGTCAAAAATTATGCAAGGAAAAAATTAAATCGTTCCTAACGTTTATGAAATTGGAAGAATTTTGCATAAAGCATTTTTCAAGAAAGTTTTTAAATCTATTGTGTTCAAAAGATAAAATTTTACCAAATTTAAAGGTATGACCGTTCTCCGTGGCATGAACGCAAAGAGCAGGAAGCGTAGTCAATCTACAACTGATCTGAGCCGCATATCAACCACCACAAATTGTAACAACTAATCTAGTAGATAAGCTACAATTAGTGTAAGTGATAGATTTTAGGTTTTGTTTAATATAGAAAGAGAAACTTGATTTTCTTCACGGTGTAAGTACGTGTCTTTATATTTTTGTAATATTGGTCTGACCGTTGAGGAATGCACTATATACTATGATATATTTTAAATAAGTGTCTCAAGGGTTACGTTATCATTGTTGTTGAGATTATTGGGTGTTGTTGGAATTTATTACAACTTTAACAGGTAGTACTTCTTCAAGCACCACCAGTGAGACCATTTTTTTAAATGATTTAAAACTTTCCATAAGCTTAGAACCTTCGTAGACGGTCCAGTGATTATAATGTTTTTTTGTACAACGCTATTCATAAAACTGGTTTGGTAGAACTTTTCAATCTTACGGAAATCTAATAATTCTGTAGACTTGTAGTTAGAGATTGTGTCATTTGGTCTTGTTGGCGAAATTATTTACGCTCTTGTATCATCTCAACTTTCTTAATTATACAGAAATATCACATTTAGCTTGTTTCTGGCTGAAATACGATACATCAAATTTACATCGAATTTTAGTCAAATATGTAGGACGATAAGGAGCACATTTTAAAATTATTTGCAAGTATACAGGTGACCCAAAAAGTACAGCATATTAAAGTTAGGTTATTTTTAATGGAACACCCTATTTTGTATACCATTTTTGGGGTTCTACGTCATAAATTAGGATAACTTTGTTAATAGTTTCCTATACCTATCTGCTGTCAATTTCGAGAAAATTAGATTTTTATGAAAATGTCGACTTCCGCGAAAAAATTTAAAACAGGAAAACTGCATGAGTTGGACGATTTAGATTTCTAAGAAGTTATTTTGACAAAACGTGCTTTTAATAAACCGGGAGCGTATTTTGATATTGGCTACATCACATTAAGTAAAACAATTTATATTTTATATTTTATCAACCATCAATAACTCTTTTAAATTAAACGGAACACCCTGTATTTATCCATCCCATGTGAAAGCACATTAAACCCTCTACCAAAAACTATAAAGATGTCTACATCTAAATTTAGCGATTAAAATGTTATTAACGATATTCTCTAAAAATCTCATAAAACCGATGCCTTTTTCATCTAAATAGGAGGCCAATTTTAAATATGTTGCTAGATGAAATGCAAGCATTGTATATAACGAATCACAGAAGTTAAGATGAGATAAAACGAGCGTTTCACATAATAATTATTTCATTTTTCTATTTAAGAACATTTGATTGCTATATTCTAAATGATAAACTCAAATGTTTTCAAATTAATTTTATGCCAAATAGTAATTTTGAATTATAACTAAATAACAAAATAAATAATCTGCAGATGCCATGATAATGCACAGAAAATTGAAATGGTAAAAACATATGTTATGTAAATGATTTCGAAAACTTCCACGGTCTGAGTCTCTGTTATGAGGGCTTCCGGGTTTTGACCGCGTCATAGTAAAGTACATATATGCAATACAAAATAAAATAACAAAAATGAAAAAGAAAAATACAAAAAATATATATACAACTTACTTAAACTCGACGTTTCGCCACTAATGTAAGTGGCTTCTTCAGGAGCAAAACTAGGTGAGGGGCGCCAGAAGGTCACGGTAACTCGACGTATCAACCACGCTAGATGCGAAAACCTGACAAATGTGAAAATCTGACAAGATGGGTTGGATATTTTGCTTACGAAGAATTCTACCGATGTGATCTGTAACGCCATGGATGTATTGGAGAACGATGGTACTTAGCTGATTACTAGAATCTGGTGCTACCTTAGGAGATCGTGGATGAATGTACCTATTTATAACCCTTTGTATGGTGCCGGCGGTACAGCCATTCTGTAGAAGAGCAGTTTTCACATGTTTCAATTCTTTGTCGATGTTGTCGGGTTGGGAAATTGAGATCGCGCGATGTACTAGACAAGCGATTACGGATTGCTTTTGTGCTCGGTAATGATGTAAGCTGGCATGAAGATAACGGTCGGTATGTGTGGGTTTCCTATATACGGAGTAACCTAAACGACCACTTACGACTACTTTGGACAAGTGTGGCTGAGGAGGTTTGGCAGAAGAAAGACGTTTGGCTGTTTCAAAACGAATAAAATCGGCATTTTCTTTAGGGAGTGTGCGAATGGATGATTGTACCAAGGATATGATGTCCTCTTTTGGAATGCTTTTGGGAGTCGCAGAGAAATTTAAACCTTCGGATAATACTAAAGTTTCAGCTTCCGACAGAGGGTGTGATGATAGTGATTTTTGACCGTTTTTGATGATGAATGGGTTACAATTTTCATATTATTTGGAGCAAGCAATTGAAATTTTCGAATATACATAACTTCAAATGCCGGTACGTACTTCAACAAATTTGTTCAAGTGTATCAAAATAAACTTACAAACCAGCACCATATTTTATATCAGTAAACAAGGATATTTTCGTCTAACATGCCCAACAGTTAACAAACAGAAAACAACATATACACTAACTGCTTGATGGAAAAGAAATAATCAAATAACTACTGATCCATTATAGTAATCATTTCTGGCTGACCTTTTTGTATAATATTGTTCTGCAAAAAATTCTGCAAATTGTTAGAAATCTTAAAGCTACTTAAGTGAGAAATGAAAAATATTACAAAATGCGTGAAATCTTTTATCATCTACTGAGTTGAAGCAAGATATCAAACAAATTGTAAGACAATTTTTATAAAGCATAAAAAGAAGTCTCTAGTGCTACATCTTCGTTAAAATTTCTTGAGATAGTACTAAAAAAAGCGAGGTAAAACTTCTTTGAGGCGAGTAACATATTTTGTACAGATCAACATTTTGTACCATATCAATCACGTTCATCATTATAAACCTACCTTAAAACAAAAGCAATTAATGATAAAGCCTCTGCTCTGATTTGACTAGCATTCGACTAACAACAACAAATACTAATTTTTCGTTCTGCTCCTTGGCACCAAATGCGGCATATTATTACAAACTTACGCGTCACAAGCTCCAAAAAGGAACTTTTAGATTACTATGCAAAATACTGTTATTTTCGCTAAATTCTGAATTGTGTATTTTTAATAAAAATTAAAATAATAATGCTCGTTTGGAAATTAGATGTATTTTTGGTACTATTTTAGCTGACTTGGTTGCTCTTAACAGTATCGCGCTTCTCATGCACGAGTTCGATAGTTAGTCGACATTTTTTGTTATGTTTGGTAAGTACTTAGTTGCAGTAACTCCGTAAGCGGTATTACTTGTCTGGCTATTGTGTGTCTGGCTACTTGTCTGCAACTCTCGCGGTGTAGTTTTGTGTGTGTAAATTGTGTTCAGATGGCTTTGTAACAGTATCATATCGCTTTCTATAATGCCGCGCTGTTAATCACTCTGCTCCCAACAGCGAATGGTAAGTCGATCTGGATTTCAACTCTCTAAAAAACTGTCGCTGTCCCTCCAGAGAATTGAAACCCAGCTTCTATCGTCCCGCCACAACGATAATCAGTCGCCTAACCACTGCGGCTATAAACCCGTTTGAAATGAAAAGCTTAATTCGGAAAGAAAAGTTCGTTTATTCTATAACAATTTTTTTTAATTCCAACTTATAAAACTTAAAATTAGGTTATTTATGTATAGGCGATGCATACGTTCTCGATTTAAATCTACTGCAATGTATTCTAATTACATTTAACGTTAAAAAAATTATTTAAAAACTTTAATTAAGTTTCTAAGCAATTAAAACCCATAATACAACTAATTCTTATCTGTATCAATGAGTTTTGCCAATTGTTTCGTGATTTAAGATGCCTTGATTGAATAAATAACTGTTTATTTGCTCTAAACTTTTCAGTTTCGAAGTTATGATGATTTTCTCTTCTTTCACGCGAGTCTTTGTTATATCCCGGAATCTAGAATTAAGTTTCTGATTCAGCCTGAGCAATTGCAATGGATACCTATTAATATTATTATTACCTACGCGCTTCTTGGTGGGTATTTTTTCTTGATCCATTGTAGATGTTTTGTTCTAAACTTTTATCAATTGTATTTTGTTTCTCATTTATGGAGATATTGAAAATGGAACATAATATGGTTACACATCTACATGTATCATAGAACATGGTTTATATACAACAAACTAGTTCATTTTGCGTTAAATAAATCTGTGGGTTTTGAATAGCATTACAGCATGCAGAAAATTGTTAAATATTCGACTAACTTTTGTTATATAAAACTGTACAACCATCATCCAAACAAATTCAAACTTTTGAAATATGAAAGTTCAGCTTTTACATGAGTGATTTTATTTTATTATCAAATTTTATTATTATGTTTAAACCCTTGTAAGCTCCACAGATACGCCTAATATGTGTGTATATTTTATTTATAATTACGTTTAGGTAGTTTATATTCTACATATATACTACTTATGCTTTTAATTGTTTTCATACTTAAATTAGATTATTAATGTGTATTGAGAATGTAGTCGTGTATGCCGTCATGTACATGTTAGTAGCAAATCAAATAAAAATCAACTAAACAAAAAAATCCTGTAATAAGATTTTGAATTCTTCATCTGTTATAAAAGTGACCAGGCCACAAACTTTGCAAATTACACCAATTTAATTATTAATATAATGTTAAAATGCCCTTCCTGGACGTGATGCAAAGGTCGTTTAAAGTAATTTGAAGTATACGCTGTAGGCAACAGTTGCTTCTTGGTAAATTTCAATTGTTCGTAACAGACGCCCGCGGGAGCAATTCTTCGAAAATATACTGACACTCACACATGCTCACATATATATGTACATACACACGCAATTAATATTAAGGAAACTAATAACACATGTGGTTCGGGTACGCACGAGGGGCGTGTCCCGGCAAGGGTCAAGGCTCTCTTAATTCGATCGCGGAATTTCTTTTTTCTTCTTCGGACTGTACCTACTCAACGTCAAGGAGCGCGGTTCCTTCCAAATATTCGAGATTTCCCAACCAAGAGAACGTTCATCGCATTGGCATTTTGAAGCGTATATTATAGCATATATTTATATGAGAAAAACCGTTAAATTAGTTTAATTTATATTTTAAACGATAAACAGTTCGCAGAAGCATTGGGATTTAAATATTAAGGTCTAGGTGCCGTTGTATTATAAACGAGAAAATTAAAGAGGTTAATAAGGCAAACAAAATACAAAAACAATCAATAGTGTTCCTAACTAGTACGCACAAATATAAAGGACTAAAAATCATATCATTTACATCATAGTTTAAATTTCAATGCATACATCACAGAAACCAATCGACCATTATAAGTAAAAGTATTCCAACATAAAATTCGATTGGATGTACTTGTACATTCGTTGTTATAAGTAGATCAATATATCGTTAATTGAGATCAACTTTATAGATATTCGTATGTGATTACGTTATTTAAACCTGTATTGTGGGTGGTCACATCGTAACTAATCAAAAGCGTGAAATAGTACAACGATCGAATTTTCAATTGATTCGAAGTCATGCTAGATCTCGTTATATTTTCACGCAGCCAAGCAACTAAGCATTCTCTCGGTCATAATTCAACAGATTGAAGTATCAGTGATACAAAGTATAAATCCTTCCATTTAGCGTTATTCATTTCAATATAATGCGTGTCGATGCCAGGTATTTCTGTTGCTCATGACCGTACTTTAGACAACGTGTTATCATAAAGTTCGTGTGGTCGCCTGGGCAAATTACAGATGTTAACGATTATCTTTGAATCGTAAATACAGGCGTGAACAACGCAGGCCACGAAGGCACCCACGGCGAAAAAATGCTGGCTTCAACTTCTCTCTCTTTCTCTTTATCTCTCTCCCTCTTGTGTTTATCTGTAACTATCTTACATAAAATACTTATACATGCCATATTGGCTATCTACAATAGATTATTTCGCGTTGTCAATTACTTAGATTAATTATAACCCTAAGATGAGTTTGACTTGTCTAGACGAACGTGCCACTTCTCGTAATACAGCTACACAAAGATGGACAAGTGTTCCGGAACGGCTTAATTACAAGAGAAAGGGAGATGCTAATAAGTCCGAGTTTTAGAGAATCGGTAAAATTAAAATTCTATTGTTTTGTTATACCTTCGTATTTTCTTATTTTAAATCCTCAGCTAATTTAGAATATTTTTTTTATTATAGCAGCATAGGACTAAATTCAACTGTTTGAAGAATATTAAACAAAAGAACGCAAATACGATAATGTTAGTCCATAATAATTATTGAATCATAAAAAAAATTATAGTTTATGAGAAAAACTAGTTAAGACAATATTCAAATTATTTGCCATCGGTCACTTGACAGTACCTCAACACATTTTGTTTTCGAAATCTTCTAGAATTTCCGGTTTAATACAATATACTGCACTTCTTAAATGACTCTCGGAATAAATCTCCCCAGAAAGTATCATCTAAGTAGTTTCTAACACGAAAACTAAATTGAGGTGATGTCCTATATATCTGACACCAAACTTCGTCTCTTATTGGCAAATAAAGTTATTACTTCTGGTATAACCATATCATGGAGTAGATCTAAGAAATTTGTTCGTTGCTTTGTTAAAGAAAGAGCTTGTAGCTTTGGGGATATACCAGAGTGGATTATTCAGGAGTACTCTAGGAAGAAGCGAAACATAATAGGTGGCCTGTATGTATTATTGAACAAAAACATATAAAGATAATAAATCTATGGAATTTCTGTACGGGAGATTTTGTAAATAACGTGAAGGAGCGAGACGATATCATTCCTAGAAGTATCTACTTTCCTTGTGACCAGCCTGACCTACCACCATCGCAGAGATTTAGACAAGTGACAACACACAATCACGGCACAGCAACAACGAAGATCCCAAGTAGCTGTGATGCCAGTGCCACAAAGAAATAAATAATTATTCAAATAGGGTACACTATGACAGTTGAATTTAGTCAAAACGATATCACAAAAAAATATTCTAAATTTGATCAGGATTCAATTCATGGTGTTTCATATAAATAAAAATGACCTACTACCATCGCAGAGATTTAGACAAGTGATAACACACTATCACGGCACAGCAACAACGACGATCCTAAGTAGCTGTGATGCCAGTGCCACAAAGAAATAAATATTTTTTCAAATAAGATACACTATGACAGTTGAATTTGGACAAAATGATATCACAAAAAATATTTTAAATTAGATCAGGATTCAATTCAGGGTGTTTCATATAAATAAAAATGTGAAGTCATATGACCTTTTGACAGCTGATGAGGTTAGTTCTACATGTTGCATGTTGTTTTGAGAACTAAGATTGGCTATCATCTTTAGATTTCTTCTAATTAAGCTGTTCACTAAGATTTGTCCATTCTTGTATAGACATAGTGTTCAAAGTTAAGTGTTCACCGTTAGCTTCCCAATTATTGGAGCTACGAAGTTGATTAAATTAGCAAATTGATGATCATTTTTAGTATGATAAAGGTAATGAAAAATAAGAAATTGAATAATTCACAAAGGTTCACATACACACATTTTTTTAATGTTTAGATATTCTTAAAGAAAACAATATTTTGAGCAACAAATTATTATTGCATTACTACCACAAGGTAATAATAGTATGTTTATGTACAAATAAGAAAATAATTTCTGATAATTGCCAAATAATGTGCAATTAGATAATTTATTTTTCATTATCTATTCATTTATCTCGAAAATTTGTAGCCTCTTTTTCTCTACTTTTCTGAAATGCGGATTCAATATTTCACAATTTTATGAGCAAACGCTGACGGTGTTGCTTATTTGGTACTTTACTTTGATGGTACTGTAGTGCTTCTACTGATTTCTTCTAGATTTAAAATTAACGAAAAGTATAATAACTGAAACATCTATCTCTACTGTCGGAAGATGCCAACAAAATTAACTTATCATTTATTATTACATAAATTGCCATATAATAATGGTTCGCCTATGCTACTACATGTAATACGTTAATGTCTAATTTGCTGTGTGTAATGATTTCCCGTCAATCCGGATAGAGATGTACTAATAATCTATTACAGTTACCCGTTAACTGTTATTATACATAAGTAAGGTATTATAAGTAAAGCAACTCAAAATTGTTTCCTGATTTATTATTATAAATCTGGAGCACATCCTTTATGCTACATTTGAAAATCGGTCAGTGATGAATCTGATTTTCTAGATAACAAACCGATGGTATTCGTTATTAAAATATCACTGACGAAATCTGCACACGCTATTATATAACTCCGGCAATTGCAGTATCATTATAGTATATCGGAATGGTTTTATATTATAAAGAAGAGTTTTCTATTTGCAAAATATCCAAAATATGTAGGACTTGATTTGAAAAACACAAAATTTGCAGCATGTTTAAACGATAGCTTTGAACATGCTGCGAATAGTTGATTGGGCAATAGTTAATTGTGTATCAAGAATTACAATTTTATGACATCATTTTGCAAATGTGATGTCATAGCTTGAGATAAGAACTAGATCAGATAATTATCGTACAAATCTCTTCAATATTCGAAATCCATACGTAACTAGTGACTGAATCATATATTTTCTTTGGTATTGTCAGCATTTGAACATCTTTGTCACGAGTAACCTCTTTCTACAAGGACTCTGGGGAGTGACCCGTCCATGAGACTAAAAATATAAGATTCTTTGACCCAGTGATTGATAAGTAACCAACCAATTGTTAAACAAACAAATGATTAGTTTATTCGAGATAAGGCTACAATAACGACATTTTCAGGTCAAAATAGGGTTTGCTGTATTTGGGACCCAAACTTGCCACCCGGTTCTCTTAGTACTATCACTAGTGGAGACGTAAGATTACTAAATGCGGATATTATTGAAAGAATAGTATAACTGGGCTAATTAACGTCCAGAACGTCTCCAAGGTAAATGATCTATTGACAAACTTAGTATTTACTTCTATAAGGTTTGGAAGATACTTAATTAATGTATTCGTTAGCGTCTAGTACCCAGTTTCATTCTATTCAAAACAATCATTTTCTTAATTTTTTTAACACATATTGAGATGTGTATGTATATCTATTTCATATGTCTATTACGTAATTATTCAGAGAATTATTAAGTTTACTGTTCAGGTTTCAAAATCATACAAAACAGGCGAAATATCACGACATATCGATGCGATATTATTGTAATGCGTTAAGGATTGCCGAAAAATACATAAGTTTGGAAAAAATAGCTACCAACCAGTTAGTTATGTAAATTATTTAGCTGTAAAGTTTTTACAGCTTCATTGTCATCAATTTTATTCCATTTAAAATTCGACATGTCACTTATTAATAGAACAATCATGTTTAATTCTACGAAATGACAAGCGGACAAGATTTTAAAATCAGGTAATTATTCAATCCGCTGTCACAAATCCAATGTCGCAGTCGCACTACTTTATAATTCGTCGTTTGAAATACGTCTATCAATTAAACATCTCAAGTATATACTAGAAGGAGGTACTACTTATAATGTTTAGATAAAAATAAACCACACTCTCCATATGTCGCGAGTATGCCTGTTAACTTAAACAATGATACGATGTCAGGTTTTGTTACATGCAGATTTTGTACTGCATAATCTTGAACTGCCCAGATTGAATGTTTATCTTATTATTAGGCGCGTGTGAGTTACACTTAATTTGTAGCATACAATGGGTAGGCGTACAATTGGCTGTGTAGAACGATGTACGAAATAGGAAATCAATTATTTCAACATAGATTAGTATCGCGCGCCATTCTTTTGTATGTAAGTATACCAAAAATGGCCTAACTAGGTGCTGACAAATTTGGTACATCAATGACAAATAGCGCAACGTGAATTTATCTCTATTCGACGAAACGCTCGTTCTTGTTACTTGCGTAACTATATGGAAATATCGTTGGTATGCTTAACAAAGCAGGTATGTGTTATCTCTTTTAGACAAGTATTTACATATAGTCGTTATAGGTAGGTTTTATATACCTGTAGTGGTATGTTATTTTGTAGTCGCTACTTAGTTCTTAATTTTCTCTTTCATTTAGAAAGCTATAAAACATTAATACGTCCACAAATTCAGTAGGTACATTCAAACATTAGTAGCGGTATTTAAAAATAAGTAGTAAATGAAACATTAAATGTTGACTGAAAAATGAAGAGCTTCAAGTTTAGTTTCCTTATGTATCAATGTACAGTGGAGAGCTTTTAAAACGAGACCCCTCTAAGCAAACGTCGGCCTTATCGACACAATATAGGAGTAAAACAGATCTCCTTAGCTTGGGAGAATACGTAAATGGTCCGCTGTATTTTCGCAGGTACCCGGTTGCGGTATACCCTTGGGTACGGATTATATTTAGGTAATTCTTGTTACTGTTGCATTGTAATTTATAATAATACAATTCTTATTTGTATTTAGAACATCATTCTCTGTTGAAATTTATATAAAAACAACTTAACCGGTATATGTATGATAATGAAGAAGAAAAGAAGATAATTAATTAAATGTCGGTTTTTTTTCGATAACGGAATAAATGAAAACTTAAAAACTGTGTATGTATAAAATTTAAAAACGTTTTAATAACTTACAAATTTATTAAAAACGTATCGTGTGACTATTTGATATACTATGAAAATGTTACTTTAAATAAGTGAATTATCAAAAACAAAACATTTAGTGCTAGGTGTGAGTTCCAAAGATGTAATAAATCGATTTTTATACATATACATATATAAAACTAATACACAAAGAAACTACAACATCTGCAATTTTAAGAGGGTCGTCTACCAGCTGATTATTTTACAGCGGTGCCATATCTACATAATTCTATAAATTGTTTGCTTGATTTTATTTCAGTATAATTTGAAAATTGGGCTTCATACACATATTTCTACAAATATTTTACATCTACATATACAATTTGTCCATTAATATTCGGTATTAACTTCACAATCTCTTTTCCCGTTACAGGCTGTTACCTTGATATGGGAATCGAGATTACTCTATTAATTTTCAGATTTAATTAATGAAATTTGCTATGAGCATTCAAACTACGTCTACACATGTGTGTATGAAGTCCGATTTTAAAATAAATTTTAAGAGGGTCGTCTACCAGCTTATTATTTTACAGCGGTGCCATATCTACATAATTCTATAAATCGTTTGCTTGATTTTATTTCAGTATAATTTGAAAATTGGGCTTCATACACATATTTCTACAAATGTTTTACATCTACATATACAATTTTGTCTATTAATATTCGGTATTAACTTAACAATCTCTTTTCGCGTTACAGCCCGTTACCTTGATATGGGAATCGATATTACTCTATTAATTTTCAGATTTAATTAATGAAATTTGCTATGAGCATTCAAACTACGTCTACACATGTGTGTATCAAGCCCGATTTTGAAATATGTTTGAAATAAATTATAAAAACATTATATTATGACAAAATTTAACTGTGGCAACATCGCCAACTGTCAAACGGTAGTCGGGCCTCTTAATAACCGACGCAGATATACTATTAAATTTGGAAAAATGCGGCAACGATCACTCTATTATTCGCAACAGATAATAGCGAACAGTAAATTATACATACATACACTTTATACTTGTTAAAAGCAATCATTACTTTTTTTTTTTTTTTTAATATGTGGTGGGTGCTTAGTTCGGGACTCCGTAAACTGTATCGCTTGTCTGGCTATATGCAACTCTCGCGGTGTAGTTTTTTTTGTGTATGTTGTGTTCAATGGCTTTGTGACAGCATCATATCGCCTTTTATGATCGCTGTTAATCACTTTGATCCCAACAGCGAATGGCAAGTCGATCCGGGATTAAACTACAAAAATGTCACCGTCCCTCCAGAGAATTGAACCCCGGCACCTATCGTCCTTCACAACAATAGTCAGCCGCCTAACCACTGCGGCCATCGACCCTACTTAATAAGTAAATATTAAAAGTTTGAAGAAAAGGGGAAAGAAACGAACCATAAGTAATTAATATTGAAATAAGTTTTATATCCCCTTCTTTATTGCTCTTTGCAAGAACAATTACATACGGATTATTTGTCATTTCATTTCTTAGAATTTCTTAAAATTCCTTTTAGGGAACGTCATTATATACAAATTTACATGCATTATTATCGATGTATGTATGTGTATGGATGTAATGTATGTTTCATCTCATAGCAGGTATCAGAGGGACGATTGTTTGTTTACCAGATCATGAATTTACAGTTGACCAATTTTGTATTCAATATATATAAGTTTACGACGTCCCCGTTCCTATTGCTAAGAAGGGCTATGAAATTCCATAACGGTATCGGTTAAGGTGCTCTCCACTGTACATAATATGTATTCTTAAATTTCGTGACATTTTACACAACTTTTTCTCACAATAATAATAGCATATTTTTTAAGGCAGAAAACATATGCAAGATTGGAAACACTGCTGAGCTTCTATCCGGTTAAACCATCCTAGCAAACAATAATCATAAATTCATCGAATTTATTGTTTGCAAAATGCCAATTAACTGTTTGGATGTATATATATATCATGTGTATCTCAGATAATACTTCTGAAGTTACTGCATGCTTTCTGTATTGTATTTGCAAGTGTGGTTCTTCTAACACACTAAACAGTATATACTTCTTTAAGAATATTCAAATAAAGAATGAAAATTGAAACTCTGATAGTTCTAGAAGCTCTGACAAAAATATAGAGAAATTGGTGTAATATTTTTGGAGATCCATCAATGTTAAAGATTAATTGCTAATAGAATAGTAGAAAATCGATTAGAAAACGACGTGGCTGCAGCAGCAATCTGAAAGGATCTGACAATTGTCAGTGTAACATTATTAGAAATACAGCAATATACTGAAAAGTTAAGATAATTAATATGAGTTGCATTCGTGAATAACATTATATAAATAGTGAATTATAATATATTAATAATTGCGTTTCTATATTCAATGTATACTTCGTTAAATCAGGGTGGCGATAATCAGCATCACATTTTAGAAAACTCAATGTGTGGCAGAAACCTGATCCCAAAGTTTCTGTCTTTGAAAATTCCAGCGAGACCACTCTCCTCATTTAGGCTAGTCAAAGTAGAAGGTATTATTCGCTAAAAATCTATACATTTCCAATCATTAATGTTTCATCACGTACGCCTCCTCTCATAAATCTCATTCATACAATTTTGAAACCGCTTACAGACTAGAACGTAATTGTTAGACGACGTGTACCCAACGGTGTCTTCCCAGTACATGGCCAGTGTAGTATTGATAACGTATAGATTGTTGCTCATGAATCAAATGAAGAGTTCAACTCTACCAGGGAAACAGTTGAGTACAGATTTAGAGACGAAAATAAGAAGAATCGTGTAATTTTTACTTATCAAGACTGCTGCTACAGTTATTGTTCTACTATTAATTATGTTTCAACAAGGAATCGTAGGTCAATCAAAGTACCAACCTCCCGAAACGTCCTATGATAATTTCTGATTAAGTGTGATGATAATGAGAGTTAATATTGGTCCCTCTTCCGGATGATTCTCTCACTCTAATTTCACTTAAAAGGTCGAATTAATATGATCTTAAGTTTTCAAATCATTAAGAACACTTCCAGGTCTGATCTAATCGGGATGTTTGTTCGTGTTGAAAGGAAATTAGCTACACTAAGCGACATAGAACATACCACACTAGAAACCTCTTTATTGCTTTAGTTATAATACTGTTCATGCACAGTACGCAATTCGAGGAGCTTTGTTGGCAACCACTGTCAGTTTACGCAAATATTTGTTACTTAAGAGTCAAAATATCAATTAGCCATTAAAAAACATTAAATCGTAAGAGTGCGTTACAGTTTTAAGAAATGAGTAATAATAATAGGTTTAAAGCTAGTTCAATTTACTTTTTTTATCTTACTACTTTCTAGCAACATGTTCCAACAGTGTACGGCAAAAAGTGACAATACATTACTATCTACGATTTTTGTCCTACATTTAGGATACATTGTTTAAAGAAGTTCATTGTTAACTTGATTGGTTTTACTGCGCAAACACAATTCAGTTTTATAACAACAGAACCCTTAGGAAAAATGATTTTTATCATGCTAATAATACCAAAGAAGAACTCATTTTTTTTCAAAAAAAATAGCAATATTTATTTAATTCAATTCCACAGTAACTTATATACACCTACAAAAATTAAATTGTACGAAATTCGAATATCTCCTTAACAAACTTTCGTTTTAGACTTACTCAAATACTGTTGGCATTAGCCAATATACATTCCATAATAGCACAAAGATCGACACTCTTGTTTAATAATTTGAATAATTGGAAGCGTTCAGAAAGTATATAACACCTTGAGTTAAAATGGCATCTGTTTAATTAACATAGCAATCCAGATAAAGAAAACTGCCTTACACGTATTCTCGCGCGAAAGATTGATTGGGTCAATAATCACTTATCTAATTAACACTTTACTCTTTAAAGCTTGCTAAGTGTACTTTATCTGTTAACTCTTATCAAATTTTAAATCAAGTTTCAGAAAAATCAACTAGGGTTAGGTATTTGAGTGAAATACAATTGTGGTTACTCCTAATTTATAAATAGCTTCACTAAAATACTGTTATAAATTGTTTCTACACTACTTCGATCCATAACCAATGTGTAGAACGCGCCACACAAGTCTCTTCCGCTAAATAATTTGATTGATATATCATTGTGTGTATATGAGTATAGATTATGAATGCTAAATAACTAATGAATAGTTTCTGCATAATACTTAATCAAGAATATCAACCTATACATACTCTCCTATAATTGGCATATAATTGGTAGCAATTACTTAAGTTATTGCATTTGCATTTAGATGCTTTGTTAATTATACCTCCTAATCCATCTAGACTTATCAACTGCAGTTAGAAAGTAATCAGGATATGACAGAAAGGATGAAATAGAATACACAAAAGACAAAATAGTCAGAGGAAACGCAAACAATAGCTAGCCGTTTGTGTTGAAGAATTATTCTAATCGCCGATAATGTCAATTTATATTTTCATTCATTACATTGCCTAATCACGTATGCGGCGACAGAAAATGTCCGGAAACCACGTGCTATCTTTATCTAACAGATCTTTAAACCTATCGTTTACATCATAGACTCTTTGTATACGTGTATGTCGTAGATGGACTACAATCTATATAAATGGATCAATACTTTTGCAATTCTCGTTTACTTGATATTGAATTAGCAAACTAATGTATGATATTAGAGTTTCGAAAAAGTAGTTTAATTCTTTGACATTTCTCCATTTTCACACACAAGAATAACATTTACTATTAACTGATGTCATCTCCTTGCTGACTGCTCAGCAGAGTGGACAGGCAGAGGCTGATATACTTTGGGGTCGTTCGATTAGTTGATCCCAGAGTAAGTAAATTAACTCTCGGCCAAGTGACGGACTTCTTTGTCCGGATGCAACCTTGTTAAGTGGACTAAAACGGCACGGGAGCACAATAGGTCTTATGGCCGAGCTTGCTTTTACGGTTGTCCCGCCCGTGCTGTCGCAAAAAACAACATGTCCGCAAGTCATTGAATGAGTACGTACAGATATAACTTCTTCTGTAAACAAACGGATCGATGGCCACAGTGGCCAGGCAACTGCTCAGTGTTGTACGAGAACGCTAAGAGCCGGAGTTCAATTCTCCGAGAGGACGGTGACATCCTTCCGGGAGCATTGTGACCCGATCGAGCTACCATTCGCTATTGGGAGTAAGGTGATTAGCAGCGCAGCAATATAAACGGCGATATAGTGCTGTAATAAAGCCATTTGAACATATTTAACACACACAACTTATGCAGCAAAAGAAACAGCTACATATACAGGGTGTGGCGCTAAGAGCTTTGCTTAGTAGTTTTTATGGATACAGTTATAGGGAATCCGTAAAATTTTACCACATTACATTGTCGATAATGCTGATTTTAATTGTAATTTTTAGATTTATATACGGTACACTGGAAGTATATACCAACTCGCTTGTTTTAAATAGAACGTGATAGTCTTTATTTCATTTTTAAATTCTACATCAAATTTTAAGTAAATTTCATGTACTATGATCTACACCAAAAATTGTAAGTTTTTGAGATATTTTAATAATTTAATATTTTTCAATTTTTCGAGATAAATGATTCCGTGATATCGCGCGCCGTCTCTAGTGGTTGTTTTCGGCAGTGCAACGGGCATGGTGATAATAGAATAAGCAAGGATGTATGTACGCGAATTCACCGCGAGCGAGACGACCCGCGTAATCCCAGTACGGGAGGATCGCGCCCTTGTGTTTAGCGCTCTACAGCATACACACTGGCATACGTGACGCTATCGTTGCGTATATTCACCTCAAGCGTTGATTGAAGGAATACATAAAGATGCGCAACCTATGACAGTTGACAGAAATTTTAGATTCCATCAAATGCAAATCCCATTTGATGATGGGATCTGAAATTTCTGTCAACTGTCAGGATGAGCATCTTTATGTAGTCGCCTCAAGGCAACTTGAAACTGTGTGGTCAGCAGGGAAATTAGGCGTACCTACTCACCACGTGAACTGTACGAGGGAGTTCGCGAGAGAATAGACTTCAGGCGCCGTGCATTGCAGCGGATTCTATTCACTCGCAAGCACGGTGCCAGTGAAACGAGGCAAGTCATCGGCGGGTTGCCGAGTAGAGGTACATTTTTTTGTCAGACAAATCCAAATTCGGATTGAGCGTTGGTGACGCGCAATTTTTTTTTTTATACAGGCACGACAACACCCGACCGCACTTATCGTGTGCACCACATACGAATGCTTCCATGGCCGGCTCGTTCTCCAGATATGAATCCGATCGAAGTGGAATATGATCGGTCGGACACTTCGACGTTATTCGGCTCCGCCCGTTAAAGTTGATGAGCCATGGAGACGAGTTGACGCAGTATGGTTGGCTATCCCTCTCGCTACCATACAAGAACTTATTAACTCCATGCTTCGTCGTGTATCGATGATACGCGCTGCTCGCGGAAGAAAGTCCCGCTGCAGCAAGGCTACGCCATTCACCAGGGAGGGTAACCTGTGCTATTTCCGTACGATTTGCAGCATTGCCAGTGCCAGGTATATAAAAAAACAATTAATCATGTGTAAGCTTAAAATTAATTGGAAGTAAAATATTTAACAATACTTAACGACGATAACACATTTATGTATATTACATAGGCATAGTGACAAAAACGAATACTTCGTATTGAATATTTTGGAAAGGTGTTGGTGACATACGTTATTGCAATTTGTTTATTTATTATAGCAGACATCAAGAAACGCAATTTAATACTAACAATTTTAAAGCACTTATGTTGAAGAAAAACAGCACTAGTAATTTCTGTTGGAATGTTCTATCAAACGCTGAGCGTATAAAACGATCATTACATCAATAATGTTCAAAACATCTGCCATGTGGTTGAAGGTGTAAAACTCACATCATATAATATTTTATTAGCTTCCTTGCGGTTTCAATACCTAACAAAATCATTTAATCTCACGTGATATCTGGCTTCTGCCAATAAAGATGATTAGTGAGTCATAAAGGGTAGTATACGCAGTGTAGTCTATCCCATATTACTTCATTCGCGAATGGATGCCTATTTACCATAAATTATAACCAATGCAATTTATTTGATAGAAAACATCGTTAGACCACCATCGTTAGTCACAAGTGCTGTAACTTTACCCTCAAATTCTAGCTTACCTCATAATTCAACTTTCAGACAACTTCATATATTAACGATGGTAATTATTGCATAATATTAAGAGCTATTATTTTTTTTATTAACATCTTGTACGGCTACTCAATAATACATTATAATATTTAATAAGCATAATAAAGTTTTATGACTTTCGTATTTATCTAATACCCATATTTGCAATCTTGTAGGCGATAAATATAGTTTTGTAAATCATTGGTCGCATTCAGTTAGAGTTAGCACATTGGTAAGTCACCGCTAAGTAATGTTGAGTGAAGTATCGCACCGAATATATGCTAATAGTACAATACATACAGTGTAGGTATACAGTTCACTAATCTGTATCTACCGGTGACTTACCGGTGTGCTAACTGAACACGACCATTGAAAGGACCAACTTTTATCAGGATGAAAAGAATCTATTCGATTGACATGTATATACCTACTGCAATACTTGTTGGTGTTGTGTTACAATTAGTCATTAATATTTTAGAGAGATTTCATATAATAATGCTCATACCAACGTATACGTAATCCTGCATTGTCAAAGTAAAGAATTCTTTACAACTAGCTAACATATAATAAATTATTGTCAAAACTACCAATGCAGCTCTTGCTGCGTAACTGCGTGAGAAAATGTTTTTATGTGGCTTTGTTACAATATCACCTCCTCGTAGCTCGTCCGACATCGCGGCATACAACTCTTGATCAATCGCGTTTACCACTGCATTTATCGAGCTATTTGATTATCCTGATTTATTGATGCCAATTTTAAAAATAGTTTTTATGACATAGGAAGAAAATTAGACATAGAAGAAGATAGAAGGTATGTGGTTTAATTTTGAATACTTTGATTACTTATTAGTTATAAGTTTCTTCTTGAGTTGCCTATGGTAAACATCTTTTAATAAATAGATATAACAGAAATGCAGTTTATAACTTATCAGTAGACGTGAAAAGTTTTTCTACAAGAAAGTTTTAGACGATGTATACAAACAGTTGTACAAAACGCTACACCAAGACGTTTCATTGACAAATTGTATCAAGTCTTGTTACCCCAGATAAGATAATAATATAGGACTTCTTCTTCTGAAGCTCTAACATAAAGATAAAACGTTTTGATGATTTAAACTGCCTTGTTGCTTGCTTTAGGTGCAAAGAATATGCTGTGGAAGCTTCTTCTATAGTATATATAACAATAAGTGAATAAATGTCTAAATTTGCTTCAATGGTCATAAGCTACATATTATGACCGTCTGAATTAGGCAAGTGTAGACTTGTACCCCCGAAGCAAATTTGTTGCTAGCGTTCAACATGCATCCTCACAATTGTATAATTTTTAAAATTCATACCATGGAACATTGAAAATTCATACCAACGAAATTGATATATACTCCCTCCGTTCAGAAATAAGATCGAAATCGAATCGAAAATCGAACATTTGTTTTTGGACGGCAGGAGTATATTTTTACTGTAAAAGAAAAACATTAACACACCTACCAAAATTTTTAACATCTGCACAGAAGTATGTACCGGCCATGGTACATTTTCACATGCATGATTAGAAAGGAAAGTAAACCTCACGTACACTGTAATGGTAATACGCTCAGGGGAAACAGGTAAGTAAATCCTCCTACCTGAGCCGCTGTATATAATATTTGATACGAAAGTTGTGTGTATTTCTACCCAACTGCAACTTACACATTAAATTTACATACAACAATTAGGATGCACCAAGATAACAGGATTTACTTACTCGCTTACTCGTGACTGTATTTACCAACAGTGTGCAGAAGGTTCACGTATCTGGCTAAGCATTCGTATTAAGATGTGTACAATGTTACGTTGTAAATGTACCACGCCAGACATCTTAACATACATAAAAGCTTAGGAAGGAAAGTAAACCTGGCTCACGCTGTGACGGCAATGTACTGACGGGAAGCGGGCAAATAGATCCTCTTACCTGAGTCGCTGCATATATATTTTTTTATGTGTGGGGATGCTCAGTAGCAGTGACTTTTTAAGCTGTTGGCTTGTGACCATCACTGCATCTCTCGCGGTATTGTTTTTGTATGTGTATAATTGTGTTCGAATGGCTTTGTGACAGCATTATACCGCCTTTTATAACGCTGCGCTGTTAATCATTTTGCTCCCAACAGCGAATGGTAGGTCTATCGTATTCCAATTCTCACAGAAAAATGGCACTGTCCTTCCAGAGAATTAAAACACGACTCCTATCGTTCTATCATAACGATAATCAGCCACCGAACCACTGCCGCTATTGACCCGTTAATATTTGATATTTTTTAAGCTATAATAGGTATAATAACTTTTACAATGTATATATTATATACACTGGAACCTCATCTATATCCGCACTCACTTATGTCCACCCTCACTTATCTCCGCACTCTAGCACTCACTTATATCCGCTCGGCATCCACCACCCGATAGTGCACGTATTCACATGAGCCAATCAGCGCATAGCACGGCGTTTCCTCTCCGCTAACGGGATAAGAGTGGGGACCCCTCTTGAGAGGATATGAGTGAATGTTTACGTTTTGCAACCGCTGATATAGACGAGGTTCCAGTGTAATTTGTCTTGTGTAATATATACCAACGATATTATTAGGTCATTGTACGACATCGATTTCTAGATGGTCTTCTAGCTACTCTCCTATCTCTCGTGCTGTGTGAATGCGAGAATTGTTAGGGACAAATTTAATATATCCATGTACCATCAATATCCATAAAATTACCAAGTCCATGTAGAGTGATCGATTCCCAAAGTAATGATGAAGTAGTCAGTCTTAACTGTAAACACATAACTCACGTTATTTCTGAAATTTCTTGATATACCAGTTTATAGAAATTTTCCGTATTTCAGCAAACTTTTTCATCTGAAAATATGGCAGTTCCCCAATAGAGCTGATTATAATTAGTCTGAACTTTTAAATATTTTGATTTAAAAGCGATTTGTTATTAAGAAAACAATTACTTCAACAGTATCCTAGAAAGTGGTATCTGTTAAATTTTAATTGCAAAAGTCATTGTTTTGCCCTTTGTTTGAAGGTATCTTTTTACTTGAAACCTTTATGCCAGTGACTATTGAAATTAAATTGAGGAACAATGAATTCAGTTTAACTTAACTTATCCATTTAGTTTACTAGAAGTAATAATACAAACATGAACAGAGATGCTTTAAAGTAAGAATTTTAGGTCATATATCATTTAAAAATTTAAAATAATAGTTTGGTCTATGTATTTATGCACTGCAACGTGCACACTAAATATACTATGCATACACCGCTCAGGATACTCTCAGATTTATTTACGCGCTTCCCCCTTACTGTATTCACCAACCACGTGCATAAAGTTAACCTATCTTGCTAAGCGTTGGTATTAATATGTCCATCATAGTAGGCGTACTTGTATATTTTTAAATCTTCTTCTCTAATATTTTTCCCACATTTCAACGGCACGGTACACACTGTAATTAGTGCATAGCTCCAGTCAGTGGAAATTAGCTTCAATGTTTAAACATGCGCTGATCGAATTTCTGACTGGACGGAGCTGTAGATTGTCCACTGGAGAGCGTTGATTCCCGTTATGTTGTAATGATGTTTTGTGTAATTTTCCCATTTTAAACTACGACACTATATAAAGGTACGTACAAATAATTTTTTTGTAAACTTGAATTGTCACTACACAAAGTACTATTTTCAACATCTCAACGTATATGCCTCGTATATTTTACAATTGCGCTGTTGTTTGGCCTATATCCATCGTTTGTTGGAGAACGGTGAATTCGAATTTAAGCAATAAATGTTCTTCTAACTACACCAACTAAGACAAAATTGTATTCTGTTACATCATAACTTCCAAATTGTATTTTGCTGTTGCTGTATCGCGGTTTCTGGTCTACTGATTACATTTTCTTTGATTAGTAGGAGCACATCTTTTAATTCTAGGCATGGCGTACTAATGGTATTGTGATTAAACGAAACTACGTACATGACTGCCACCATGTAAGAAGTTTCGTTTAGTATCCTCTGATTATGATTGTCCTGCTTTGATTAAAATTTTATTAGATTCTGTGGTCTTCTATTCAAGCATCGTCGGTCAGAAGCAATTTGTCCGTTTCCCGTAATTGAACCGTTCTCTAATGTTCTTTGATTTTTACCTGAAGGGGCTCGCTTATTTCCCAATGTATGTTCTATCACTGTTGCGCGAGACTTTGTATACACAGTTCTTTTGTTTCACATTCTCTGGTTTTGTGCGGGTTAGAATTGACCTGTTGGTGGTCCTTATTTTAATAGTAGTCTTAATTTTGCAGTTTTCTTGCAATTTTTTTGATAGGCTTTTGACACATGGCGTTACTGTCATGCATATGTTGACTTCTTTTTTTTCGCGATTCTGTCTTGCCTCAGACAATGCGTAATCTGTGTACCCGCTAGATTTAAGCGGTGGAAAAGTTTTTTACTCTCTCACGTCGGCATTAATCTACTCCAATTTGATACTAGTGAATCGATTAGTCTTTAGGGTACCGCCCATATCCTAAAAGATCCAGGAAGGAGATCTCGTCTTTTGCTTCTACTTCCATAGTGATTTTTGTGGCTTCTTAATAGTATAGAAGAATCTATAAAGGTAAACCACCAGAATAAAGTGCGTTTAGCGCAATTTAACAAAGAAAATATATTGTGTTAGAGTAGGTTAATACGATATCGTTTGTCCACACAAACAGTAGACTCAAATTTACAAGTTTGATGTTGCAGTCTAGATTGATACATTCTTATTTTCTACTACGTTCATATTTTAAAGTATTATATATACATACCTACGCTAATAAACGTAAGTCCTAAGGGCAGTAGTCTTTACGATTATTGCATTTCTCAAGAGATAATGAAGACGTGATATTTTTCACTGTAGTACCTTTCACGAAGACATAAAAATATCAAGCCACATGAAGAAAGGTACCATTACCATTTCGAATGAAATGTGTTAAAAGTAAGTACTACTGTCTATGACTAATGACTATTAAGAAGATGTTAGGTACATCCATCAGAAGTTTTATGAATCAGCAGGCAATATGAATATTTTTGTGTAATTAATTATTTATGTTTAATATCCAGATTATTATCAATGCAAAATGCCGAAGTCTCTCAGCTGATATATCGACGTATATATCGCTATGTAATCATCTATTGATGTGTAGGTGTTTCTAAGATTATTCATAGCTCATATTAATATATTATTAACTTTATAAATCCAAGTATGTAGATGGAAGCTTGATAATTAGTATTCTGTAGGCTGCAATGTGAACATTTTGAATACGTGCAGCGTTGTTAGCCATATGAAACACAAATTTATTTATAAAATCTATAGCTTACATACATCATGGCGTACATACATATAAATTGGCGTATAATGCCTTCTTTTAATTTAATACGCACGATATTTTGCATAGAAATCCATTTAAATTGTGGATCATAAACAACATATAATGAACTGCATACCCTCAAGTACAGAGTCTACTTAATTATTGTGATGTAAAACCAATATTTTACTCCAATTAAAAAGATACGTGATTACCTTAAATGAACAAACTTCATTTTTTTATGGAAGTCGAAGACTTTTCATGTAACTCTTCGCTTTTACACGACATTTACTGTATGTCGATTTCAGTGTATTACAAATAATTGAAGTTATCGTAATGTTCGATTCAATTAAAGCATTGACTGCAAAATAATACGAGAAACAAAACATATTTATCACTAAAATTTCGATGGTCTTAACACATTCATAAAACATAAATGATTTGATTGTGCTTTCCATTGCTCTGGTATACAGGGTGATTTATTGAGAACGGGCATTAGAAATATTGTGCCTCCTAATGAAAATAGATTACTACAATGTTGCATATGCGTATAAGGTAATTAAACCTATTCATTTCAAATTTTCTTAAGATGGCTGCACTTCCCGAAATACTGGAAATTGATATCAACTTTCTTATTTCAAATGGAATGATTTTGTTTTTGTTGCATTTTTTAAATGATAGCGTTATTCTAGAGGGATTCTTACTTCTTACTTCCCTGTGTGTGTAGTTGTTTTTGAGATTTTTCGACTTTTTTGAAAATTTGTGAATTTACGCCAGGATTGAATAATTTTCATTTTCCATTTTGATGAACATAACGAAACTAGATTTGAAAACTTGACGACAGTTACTAATAAATATGTTTGTTGTCATTTCCATTGCATGCTATCAAGAAATTGTTACGATTTGAATTATAGGCCGATATCTCTGCTAACAGTTTTTTTTCAAAAATATTTGAGAAAGTTATTTATTTTCGCCTAATGAATTATCTAAGTCAGAGTAACTTAATACCTGAGACACAGTTCAGTTTTCTTCAAGGAATGTCCACTACTGATACCATTTACCGCGCATTACAGCTTGTGTATGAAGCTCTAGAGGGGAAAAGTGTTGTCTCCAGTGTCTTCTTCGATTTATCCGAAGCATTCGACAATGTGGACCATAATATATTAATGAATAGATTATCTGGTCTTAGTGCGCATGGAGTTGCGTACGATTTGATTTCTTCGTATTTGTCGGGACGGAAGTTAGTTAGCTTAGTTTACGCAAGCGATTCAGCGATATCAGCACCATGCGTATTATCACAGTATGTAGATGACACTAGTTTCATTGTTACTGCTTCATCGATCCTTGAACTCTCGGATTCGACGTGTGCAGTCGTTGAAGATATGATATGTTGGGGTAATAACAACAGTTTAACTCTAAATACTGATAAAACAGGATTCTTACGTTTTAGATCATCATCGGTATCCGCTCCTTGAAATATGTAGGTTCCGCTTTTTAATAAATCTATACCAGAGAAAGAGGTTGTGAATTTTCTGGGTTTGCACTTGGATAGCTCATTAAGTTTCGAGAAGCATTGTGATGATTTAGCCAATCGATCGAGTACAGCAATATATGCAATTAAAAATCTTAAAGATCCAGTAAACTTCCAATATTGACAGCTACTTATACAGCTTACGCGGCCACTGCAACTAAGCACCCACCACATGTAAAAAAAATTTTATTTTTTCCCAAGCTCTGCCAAAAATATTCATAATTCGAAATTATTGCAGATACATAGGTACACCGTGTCCGTAAATGTTTGAAGCTGACGTCTGTCAAAAAGTATGCAATATATGTGCTTTAAGTTTACCACCCTGATAATGTCAGTTGGTTTATTCCTCTCTGGCCATAGTCGCACGTCTATATTTTCGTTGGGTTTTACTAGTTTTTTTGTTCAATTTTCATTTCCGTATTAGTTTTTCCTTGTATTGCCAATCAGTTATTTTCATAACTACTAACATAAGTTTATAATTTTGCGTAAGTAACATTTGATATTACATTCCAGTCAGGTTATGTTTAAACATGCGTTTCAGATTTTATTAACGATATTGCCATGGTCTTTACGGCCGAGCAAAACGCTTTCATTTTAATGGCCCATTTTCGGAGTGCACACACAATCCTGATGGAAGCTGGACTTATTCTTTGGAATCATGCATAGCCCAGTTTAATGAAGCGTTTCCTGATGCAAATATTCCATATGATGTTTTTGTTCAACATAAGCGAAGAGTTATGAATCGCTTTGAAATAAAGAATTGTATTTGTACAGGAAAATCAACTGGAAGACCTTCGCTTCTTACTCAACCGGCTGTTGATGATATTCAGCAACGTATTGAAGATAGTCCAAAAAGTCATTGCGAAAGTTATCAGCACAGACAGGTAATAATAAAAAATGCACTTTGAAATTAGTTTAATTTCATTCTTTCTAGGATTAAGCAAAACATCTTGCTCAAAAGCTTTAAAGAAGAGCCTCCGTATGCATCCATATAAGGTTTCCGTTATGCATTGATTATATCCCAATGACTTTGAATCAAGAATAACTTATTGTAATTGGTTTAATGAAAACATAAACAATAATGAAATATTAGATCTAACATTTTTTACGGCTGAAGCTTGGTTTCACTTATCTGGTTATGTAAACTCTCAAAATTATAGAACATGGGCAACAGAAAACCCACACACCTTTATCGAAAATGACCTACACCCTTTAAAAATTGGCATTTGGGCAGCAATATCACGTCGTAGAATAATAGGCCCAATATTTTTCAATGATATTATCAATGCTGCACGTTATAGAGATATATTACAAGAATTTGTGGACCAACTCCATGATGACGAGTTGGAAAGAGGATTTTTCAGCAAGATAATGCTCCACCCCATACAGCACAAGGGACATTGACATTTTTAAGTGAATTTTATGATGATCGTCTTATTAGCCAAGGTAGATGGCCACCAAGGTCACCAGACTTGACCCCTCCAGATTATTTTATGTTCGGAAAGATTAAAGATAATGTTTATAAAAATAGGTTACATAATTTAGATGAATTAATGCAAGCAATTGAAAACGAGATTCAAACGATTACACAAGAAGAACTTCAAAATGTTTTTGAAAATATGAAACGAAGAGTTAATTTATGTCTGCAGGAACAAGGTCACCATTTCCAACATCTATTATAATTGCAATATTTTTTTAACTAATAAAGAATGTTTGTATTTTTGTCATTGGAATGGTTTTATAGTTATAATTTTTTATAATTATTTTTTTAACATTTTCATTTGCAATAAACATTTCCAAAAGGAAGCATATTGTGTTTGATTCTAAGAAACAATTTTAATAATTATGCTGAAAGTAACTACCGCGTGGGACGCTAATGTTAATTCTTCCGATCGAAATCAAATGTAGTGTTGCAAACTTAACCAAAATTTGACAGTAGCTGTCAGCTTCAAACATTTACGGACACCCGATATAGGGAATGTTAATACAGTTCGATGCAGAATTTTATTCTGCTTCGGGATATTAAAATAATGCATTATTGTATTTGAGAAAATCGAGTTTTAATTGTCCAAAGTTGTACTGAAAGAGAATTAAATTTTGGACAGTCTGTACATAATGCACTAATTCTAAGATCAGCAGCAGAAACGTCAATATCTAAAAAAAAAAACAAATAAAATGAGGTATAGGAAATCCTAGTAAAAGTTCCTCTAGAATCATTTAATTTGAAATATAATAATAATAATATAATAATAATAATTTTAAAGTAAAATAGTGTAGTAATACGTCAATACAATGAAAAAATAAGAAATGTATGTAGATCAACATAATACAAACACAATGAAAATATTATATACATTTACAATATTTTAGATGTTAATTTACAGAAATTTATTATGATTAAATGATAAATATGATGTGAAGTCATATCTTGAATAGAGATTAAATAGAACTTGAGTATTACGTGCTGCATTACTACCATTTCTCTGAAAATACATTATTTTAAAATACCTATTATTCAGGCTTGGAATACCAACATACATATATAAATGTCAAAAACCTACAGCCTAATTTCAAATTCACATAAATGTCATAACGAATTTAAACACTCATTAGTACTAATAAAAATTCAAATGGATGGACATTTCTTTTTCTATAATAGCCCTTTATTTTATATTAAGCATCGGATATAAGCAACGTGACTGTCTATACGATGCGCTACCCCTTAGACAAGCTGACCTTGAAGTAAAGTATAGTTTACCCTAGGTCTATTACTGAAGCAAAACCAGACAACCTCCCACTGGTGTTTCTCTCTAGAATTAGATACTTTTACAACGATGATGGTTTATATATAATGACAGACTTTATTTTAAAGCAATTGCACGTTATAGACAACGTGAAGGAAGTGAGGTTTATTGTTCACACAATACTCATACACTTCAGTTATAAAATATTAAAATAAAGTGTTTTACTATTTATAAACTACATAAAAATAGAATTAGGTAATTGTTGTAGAGCACTAAATATTGATGTACGCTGGGCATTGTTGTATATGTTCGCTACTAACTAATTAACTAAAAATATACTAAATAGTTGCGCGTTAGTAACAAATAAATTAAATGAATATAGATTTCATTCGGTAGAAATCTACAGTTGCAAATCCATCGACAGCACTCTTCTATAGTTGGTAGATTTTTAAATTTCGAAAAATCAAAGCAGACTGCTATCGATAGATTCCCAATTGTTGGCTTCTACTGACTGTGCCCAAAAAAAATAATCTTTTCCCTAACGATCATTTTAAGATGCCAACATTGTTGGTAAATAGTCCTTATGTATCCTTATAACCAGACTTGGCAAAGAGGCGCATTTTCCAATGCAGTGTGATGAGCAACGTAGAGGAGTGACACGGAAACTCGCGCGTCCGCATTAAAGCACACGTGTTCAGTATTATTTCGCTGGTCGTTGAGAGTTCTTGCACACATACTTTAAAAATGTCGCAATTAGATATATTTCGGAAACGGCGTATTTCAAAGAAACTAGCACGTAATAGCGAGTATGACGGATTTAGAATACAAAGTTGATAGAATTAAATGTGTAAGGTACGACAACTAATTGACGTGTACCAGCAGGTACAACTGCAAACATCACCTAAAAATTATTAAACATTATTCTGCAATCCGCAGCAAATGATACAGCGAAAAATTAACATTTGATGTAAGTGTTTGTTTTCCATGTAATCTACCGTCCACTTTACTACAATAAGAAGCATTTGTCTCCCTTTGGAGCAAGTATTCAGATTATACATTACCAAGTCGGACATTGATAAGTAGCGTTATGCCATCTGTTCGTGACTATGTTGAAAGAAGAATTAAAGCAGAATTGAAAGACAGAAAATTGTGCTTACGTGTTATTGAGAAAGATTCCGATTTTCTCATACTAAGACAAATCTATGAAGGTGCGTCGAAAGATCAACTAAATTGTCGCAAGGATTACTTTAAATTTGCAGAAATAACATCACTCGATGTGGAACTGTCGTTTTCATCATTAAAAAATATTTGTTCCGCAAACTGTACTCATTTGACTGAAACAAGTGTGAAAACATGTTTAGTGATTCGAATATTTAATAGATGCCACCCAGTTTGTGATTTCATGGAAGCTTCGTAAAACTTAAAACACTAAATATTTAAGTACGTTGTATAATATATTTTTTGTCATTATTTTATGTACAAACATTCATGTATCCGTCTCGCCTAAGCTCACTCATGAAAGTCACGAACATAAATAATGCGAATACAGAAACGCTACTGAACGCTCGCCTTGATACGGGTGCGTGGTCCGTCCACGTTGCTCCCTGCACTACACTTAAACTTGCCCCTCTTTGCCGACTCTGCTTATAACTTTACCACAGTTGCTTTTGCACAATTGCCGTATTTTGCCAATTGGTAGTAAATCTGTTGAAATAATATTCTCTGGTCGTTACCAATTTTTAATACTGCAAATAATTCCGTAGCATACAGTTTGAAATTTAATTCACATACACTTTTACATTAATTAATTGCTCTTATAGAATTAGAATTTATTTTCTAGCAAAATTTGATTTATACAGAAGCGCCAGAATAAAAAAATAGTAACATTTCTTTCATGCACATCTACCAAGAGCTTTGAGATTTGCGCTGAAGAGAATACATAATTGTAAAATTAATACATGTGAAGTACAATAAAATAAGGATATGCGAGTATACCATGACGATATTGATAATAATTGCCCTTTGACAAGCTACATCTGAGGACGGTACAATTTTTCTCTAAGTGCTGTAACAATACATTTGAATACATTTACAAACATAGAAACTACACTGCAAGAGTTGCAACGTTAGTCAGACAAGCAGCACAGCTTCAGAAGGCGGCACGACTAGCACCCACCACAGACAAAAATATTCAAATGCTAACGTAGATATGGAGAATATGGGTAAGAATTTTTTAACGTTATAACAGCTTGCAACTCTCTACAACTGTAACGGGACGCGAATATTCAATTATTTTATTGGATTAAACATATTAACGTAATAAGAAAGACATGTACTTATTATGTATATTAAGAAATGTTATTTTATTTTAAGTCATGTAATGCACCTATCTGTATATTTCCCGTGATCTTATATAATTTTCATATGTTAAAATTTCATGTATTCTTAATAGTTAAAAAATGTAACAGTTTTAACCGACAACGAGCAAACAGGTGACTTTTGATTAGAACTGTACTGTTTTCGCGCCATATATCTACGAGAACATCACCTTATATGGTACTATAGTAAATTGTCAGGTGATACGATCCTACCCCTCTCCGAAATAGAACACTTCCCGTCTGGACGCCGAGGAGTCTAGTCCGTTCCGCAATTAGTGGTATTTATATTTGTAAAGTCAGGGCCAGTTAGTGTTCTTGTGTTTATTATATTTGTTTAAATAATCAATATAAAATAAGGCCGTGGTTACTGGAAAGGTCCAGCACGTAGCCAATAAATATAAAATACTGGTAAAGAAGATTGCAAGAAAGAACACGCCCGAAGCCCCAAGACAAATCACCGAAGGAAGCGGACATTCGGCGGGAAGGAACAGCATCAACGAGCGTATGCGAAGAGAGAAGTATTCGTAAAGGTATTTGGCCACGAAACTATTATATTTTATAAATACGAGCTCATAAACATATAAAGATAAATTAAATATTATTTTATGTAAATTTTGTCTTTGTGGTTGCATTTAACTTCATATATAGATACAGCCTTGGCCAATTGTATTAGACACCCTTCACTTTCATAGATTCGAACTAAATAGTAAGAAATAGAATAAAACTACTAGAACAAAATGCATTTACCGATAATTTATTTACAAAATAGTAGAATTATTAATATTTAGTGCTCCTTCCACCTGCTTTTATAGCAGCACGGACTCTCTCTGGCATACTTGCTACAAGATGATAACATTCGTCTCAGATATTTTCTCCCATTCTTCAAATATTTTTTGTCCCAGGATAAGGAAAGTATCTCATAAATATCCCATTAAATATGCAAACTAAGCATACATTCGGTTGTCATTTTCTTGGAAATATAATAATACTTATGATACTGGGATTTTATGAGGGTTTCTGATACAATTGGCCAAGGCTGTATATATATATTGTATAGAGACAACTTAAAGACTATTTTATTTTATTAAAAAAAAGGTAATTAAAAGAATACCTGTACAAGGGGTTAGGTAGAATTAAGTATTTTTGATCAGCTGGAAGATCTCGGTGAGATCTAGCTATTGTTCGGGGCAATTTGACTAGGAGGGTTGGATTGTAGCAAGAGCCCGGGCAGCAGACAGATTAAACCAGATTGGAAAGCATAGAAAATTTTTATTATTCAGATATTTATTACTAAAACTACTCTTTGTAATATGTCAAAAATTATGTAAATTAAGTTCATTACGAAGGGAAAAAAAATTTTAGATAATAATTTTCAAAATTAAGAGAAACAATTTTAGGCACTACTGTTAGAATACCACAGAAAATTATGTTAAATAAAAAAATACGCACCCGAAGAATGTTATCGAGATTAAGTTTGTAAATTTTCTAAATACTTGGAATTAATGTAAAATGTCTGGCCAAAGTAGGTTTCTGAAAACGTATAATTTAATAATGTTGTCAATTTCTTTAGTTGAAAACTAACTAAAAAGTAAAAGGAATGAAAATTGGTTCATTAATAATTTTTTTTTTCAAGATGTCAGTAATAATTATTGTCCTCATTTCCACCAATAAAAAACTCTGATCCCACATCATTTTTGGAGAAAAATTTGAATAACGGCAGTATGTTCTTAGTTGTCGTCGAGATAGCTTGTGGTTGATTTCTTCCTTAAAAAAAACGCCGATATTGTTGGAGGATTTGTATCCAAAATTTTCTTATTTTGAATGAGATTTTAATATGTTTATTTTATTTTCTATACCCTAGGACTGGCCAATCGATCCCTTTATCCTGTTATATTTCCGTTCCCAAGGCTGAAATTCCCGATTGAGATAATTAGATTCTGAAATTAAGGTTAGAATATTTAATCCATTTTACCTTTTTGATTCCGTTACTTTTACTAGTATTTAATTTCATCTGATGGATACTAGCTTCAATAATTAATAATATAGGTCTGGTTGAAATAACTTGGATAATGCATAATTAATATAATAGACACGAAGGCCACGTTTATTAATTGGGTCAATGACCTTGAATATTATATAGTTAATATAGACCGATCGGTAATGTAGATTTTTTTTTTTGGTTGTTGGTTTGTTTAAGTAATTGACACTTAGAGGGCGGTATAAATTAAAATTTATGTCATTAAATAGTTAAATTATAAGAAAATTATATTGTAATTGTGAATACTTTATTATATAAATTACAATTTTTTTTAAAGGTATAAGAAATTAATTAATATATTGTAATAATTTAATAAAAACGGCTGATTAAATTGTTAAGCATTTTTCTTATTGAGAGTGGTGATTTAATTTAATTTTTTTTTCTTGTTTACTCAGAGTGTAAACAATTTCACCAGTGCTACTCGTGAACGACCCCTGAGAGAGCTAGTTGACCGGGAACCCTAAGAATTAGTTAATAATTTTTTTTTTTTTTTAATTTGTGGATTTTAATTACTACACGTGCATATTTAATATATATATATTTAGCTCCTTTGTTTTTCTTATCAATTTAATCGCGTATTTGTTCTAGTTAAAAAGGGTGCATTTAAAATATTAAGATTTCGTTCATTATGTTCTAATACTGTATATACATATTCATGCTTCTTATTTAATATATTTGTTATTTATTTACTTGAGGCATTTTCATTCATTTAGCTGCATATTTGTCTGGATATTTTCTGTTATTATTTATTGTTAAAATATTACAAATCCTCCATTTACCGCAGGTCCTGGGAGCGTATAAAGAAAACATTAGAAGAGAATCTGTAAAATAAGTACATGTTCTTCTTTATTACGTTAAGAACGATTGCGATCGACATTTTGCTAGTCAGGGGAATTATTTCTTTATTTCGGTATCAGTAGTATCCGTCGGCGTGGGTTCACGAGGGGAATTTGCTCATATACCGTCGCGCCCAATAGATTTTAAACACATATTAGCAAAATTTGCGACGGGTCTTTCACGATATGGTGCCCAACATGCGACCGTACCACCACACAACTATTTCACTTAGAGTTAATTACACTGCCGAAATTAATATAAAACATACCACACTTATTTCTAGGTTTTTTTTGTGAACTTGATTATTAATACATTATAATGTACAGTTAGAGAAAAAAGTTTCCTCGGCTCCCTTTATCCAAAAATGTACGGGTACTTTCTTGTCTTAGTGTACTTACATGGACTCTATATGACATATATATTCTTCGTATGCATACTAGGACAATAAAGTTCCCATAGGGTTTGAGTAAGAAGCCTCCTTTTTTCGCGTAGTGGTAGGATGCTTTTTTTCTCTAACTTTACCGTGCCTCATGATTTGCTTGGTTACAGGTAATTATACGTAGCATCTAGCTCCTACTAAATTATACCTAGTGAATTAATAAATAATCAATTAAAATAAATTTTAAAAAACATGTTAATTACTTACCGAAAGTAATTATTTTCACAGAGTCTGTAGATAAATCCTTTTGTGGACGACTGTTAATTATCTACCCACGGAGATATTATAGATGTATGGAAAATTCAATTATAACCGTAAGCCGTGCATGCATGTATGTTAGTTATTTGATGAAAAGTTAATCAAAGTAATTGCAGGCCTCGTCAACAATGCGTATTATAATACTGTCCGGTAAATAAAGTAGATCGGAAATGATTGTTAGGAATTTGAAATTATAGATTATCAGCCACTATTAAGGAGTACATGACATAGATATGTGTATACGTATATCCTGTGTACTTTATAGAAACTTCACGTACGTTTTTATCGAATAAAAGGTATTAATTTTCAATGCACTACATAAACCGCGTTTATTCCTAGCATACTTATATTGCTTTTACTTTATTTCTTTAAATATAGAAAATTTCAGATTTTTTGTTAAACCTAGCTAGATATTAATAATTGTAGTAACTATAAACTAAATATATAATTTATAACCGTAGATACGGAGAAAGATTCAACTTTATTTATTGTAACTAACCTCAAATTATCAATATTATGAATAAGATTTCATTTTTTCAGGCAAATTACCACAAATTCATAATAAACATACGCTCTAAATATAAATCGTCTGGAGAAATTCTTACAATATATTGAGATTGTCTCTCTTAATTATATCTTAAGAACCCATATCTTATAGTATATATATAGCTAGCATGAGAGATCTAAGTCGATACTAGTTAGTTGCAATATATTTATTTACAAAGAAAAGATTTTCTACGTTTTCTTATATCAAAAATGTGCTACATTGTAAAAATTAATTACTAATTTAATAATAATTAATAAAATAATTTAGTGTAATGTAATAAAGAGATGAAATTAAAATGTTAAATAGATTCATAACTATCCATACATTCAGAATACCATTTTTATAAGCTCGCAATTCAGAGCTTACTACGGACCAATAAGTAGGCTCGTGAACATTTTATTTAAAAATTTCTGTATTATATTTGAACCAATTTTACCATCTTTTCTATAAGATGTTTTTTTCGTGATAACGCAAAGACTAGATCTTGCCAAAGTAAAGTGCGTACAACAAATAGTTTAATTAATGTAGAACAAACCGCCATAGTAGCAAAAATAATTACCTATACTGCTTTCATACTTCTACATATTAAAGCACCTCTTCTAAATAGTATACAAGAACTTTGTTAAACGAGAGAGGTTCGTATCACGTAAAGCAAGTGGAAGTGAAAATAATACTTAAATCCCGTTTAAGTACTACAGCAGTATATAGATGCAAGAAAAAGTAAAAAGTATGGATTTTGTAGTACAGGAGTATGCAAAAGATACAGACAAGTTTCGGTGGGCTCTTAGACACGTTTCTAGTCAAGTACTACATCATAATATAGTCTCAAGTGCTATGCATACTCCTTTTGAAATGTCAAGTGACGAAATGTCTGAGGTCAGACCCTTTGAATGCACTATCAAGATCCGCAAAAAACATGTACTTCAGCAAGAATAATCTCGCGGTACGGAAAAGGACAAACTAGAGAATTGATACTTACAAAGAAGTAAAGGTTTATATTCACTCTTACAGCACAGTGTAACGCTTGTCTTTTTTATAAGAAACCTTTTATCTCATCAAAACATACCATGAATACAGAACAAGGGCAAATACAGAGAACTGGGTTTTCTGCTTCCGTCATGTATAGCTATATATATGTATAGTTTTTTTTCACATTAATCAAATTTATATCTTCTCTATATCGACAAACTGTAAGCTTTAACACCAAGTTGCAAGTAAATCTTAGAATAAAAATATTATTTTCCACACAAAGTTTTCCGTCCTCTTAGGGGCTAAACTTAGGAATCTTCGAAAAATTTGTATCATTAATTTTGTCAAAGAAATGACATGCTTCAAATAAGTTTGACAAAAAAATCGTATTTTTAATTTTTCCATTCACAAGCCCTGTCAAGTTAGGGATTAAATATAAAATAACGTCGGAACATGTGTTCTGTTAATCATGTTTGAGAGCACTAATACCAAGTTTCAAGTAAATTTGTCCATAAAAATATCATTTATTATACAAACTTTTCCATCACGTTTCACCTTCTTATAAATTGAATTTAAAACAACACCGAAATATGTGTTCCATAAATTGACTCAAACAACATTAATATAAAGTTTCAAGTAAATTTGACTATTAACATGTTATTTTCTTATATGCACTCTTTGTCATCCCTTTCCATACTTCAGAGATTGAAACTAAAAAGACCGCCGAAACATGTATTTCATTGTAGAAAGAAGTATTCGTAGTGTCAAATAAATTGGTACATAAAAATATTATTTACTACACAAACTTCACACACACATTTTAAAGTAAAGTTGATATAAAAAACGCTATTTCTATACAAAATTTACCAGCTACGGTTTTTTCCTTTTCTAAATTTAAATGAAAAACAGTAGTTTCCTACGTGACGTTTCCGATTTGATTTAATTCTTCTTCAAACCCACATAAATATACAATAAAACTTAACATTTTAATCCAAGAAAAAATCACAAGGTTGATTGCTTTTCTAAACACAAGGGTACTTCGTCAAATATTGTAAAACAATAATTTTGTCAAATAATGTACTGTCAAAATTATTGTATAACTGTCAGGTTGTATGGAAGAGCACCCCTGAGATGAATACCGCCTAATAAAGGCCCTTTATTATTATTATTTTGTCAATTTTGAAATTGGAAAATATATGCAAAATATTTCAGAAACAATTTTGTAAACAAAAAACTGACATGTTAGATATTAAATTTCGACATTTAAAACAATATTTTGAATGAAATAAAATATTTCACAAAAAAAAATTAACAGAACATGTTCAAACTGTTTCAAATTCGGGGGGAGAAAGGAGGAGGAGAGAGAGGGCACCATGAGAATTTCGCTTATGATGAAAAATACACAGTAGGTTTCAATCTTTCAAAGTTGTTAAATTTTAGTCTGAATAATAATAGGAATTCAATTATTAAATAAAACATAATTACATATAAAATGAAAAAGCTTATGTAACCAATTTTCTGATATTTTTCTTTTACACCTGGTCTTTTTTCTTAAGAAAAATATATTTTGTACTTATTGTGTGAAAAGTACATTTTAAAATAATATGTGGTAATGTTATATCGTTAAAATCAAGAGAAAATAAACGCTTCTGGAAACTTAGGACAATCATTTTAACACAAAATTGAAACAACTCTACGTGTTCTATTTCTACGTGTGACTATCAGAAGCTATTCTTTCTTTTGAAATTTCAAATACATATATTCGAAATTATGCATGTCGTATATTATTCAATAGTCTCTAAATAAAGAACGTCTAATCCCAACATTAGGAGATAAACGTGCAGGAATAATTAATGAGCTGTTCCAAATTCAACGAACTGATTAAGGTGTGGGAAATACAATTTCATTATATTTCCCACATTTCACAATTCTATGTGAAATAAAGTAAAGGTTAAAAGTAGCATTCTAGAAAGTTTAGGATAATAACTTTTAAAGGATATACGAGCGAATATCAAAACATCTTTACCTGGTTACATGTTTGATTTCAGCTGCACACTTTATTTGAATTGACACATGACCTTCATTCTTAAAATGTACTTTGTAGTAACGGTAACTACAAATTACACTTTTTGCTTAAACTCTCCATAAATTTATAAAAAATTCAAATAGGTGCGTTATTTACATAAACGATTTCCTCGAAGAAGTATGTATAATGTATACGTCTAATGTAAATAAAAAATTTACATACATATGTACGGACACTTTATTATTACAACGATCTATTTTAGTGAAATAGGATGTTAACGGTTGGCCGGCGCATCGTTAAATTACCATGGAGTATAGCAATTTCTTTGCAGACGCAGTGTCTACAGAATCTTCCGTGGGAGTTGAAATATGTTCAAAGATTTTCTCATCAAACTTAAAAAAAGACCGTCGTATGTCTTAATTATAGATTTATAGTACTCTGAGTCAATTCACAACGTATTGGTGAAATTTATTTCAAAATTTTCTCGAATATGAGCATTAATTTGCATAAGATAAAACAAGAGCATGAGACAGTTTAACATCTTCTTTTAAAGGTCGGTGAATGGTGACAATATTAATTTGACGATATTTTAAGCAAATATCGGAATATAAATTTCTCCATTCTAATTCGAACTGTTCACGTTTTGGATATGTGTAGATGTAAGATTAAAGAAAATTTATTAAAGACCTACACCAGAACAACCTGCCAGAATTACCATTTACAAATTTAAAAATCAGGAACCTACGCAGGCACTTATTATAGCAACGCACTAAACATGCAAAACCTTAATACGACAACAAAAATTCAATAAAATCTTGAAATAAAAGAGTTTCATACTAAACTTATATATGTACATAATATGCAAACTGCACGAGAAGAGTCTTCAACGATAAGAAATTTTAAGGTAAACGAAATACAGAAATACTTTTGTACGTCAATACTCTTACATACGTAAATAAAAGCTTTTGTTTATTTTTAACGTAAAAAGCGTAAATATATATCTTGGAAGCCATAACATCTATTCCAACATACGTAACTGATAGCGTAACTTGATATTATATTATCTGCTGATTCCATTACTTTTATAGATAATTATAGACTTGCACCTCTTACCAGGTTTCCATAAAAATTGTCCGGAAACAAATAAACTTCGAAGATATTTATGATCAATAGAAATGGGATAAAACAGGACATATTTATTTCAGGTATTTGTCTCTTTGCCGGAGAACATATATCTAAACCTGTAAGTATCAGGAAAAGAAAGCGTTTCCATTGAAATATCTAAACTTGTGTAACTAAAATACTTAGGATTCCCAAAAACAATGAAATGTTATTTTACTGTTAAAGCGTCTGTAATTCATATACGCTTTGTAGACTTACGTGTACGTTACCATATATTATTGACGAAACTCCTTCTTCCACCTTTCTCAAACTACAGCAAAAAGTATGCATTATATTCGTTATAATGAAATTAGTTGTGCCATTATTATGTTAGTTTTGTAGGTAACAATAAAATATGTAATTAGTAAAGAATTGTCTGCTTTCAGACATTTCCAACCATGTTGTAGTATTTGTACATACATACGCCTCACCTCCGACAGCAGTTTAGCCAAGAGAGAAAATTTTAACACAATAATTTAAAATGTTTTCCTCGTTTTAAGAAAAGTAGTTGTTACTGAATAATATGTAGTCTTTAAAAATATTTTGCGACAGCAAATTTCTAAATGGGATTTTGAACATCACAATGGCAATTACGGATAAAAGTTACAATTTCTTCTTGCAGCAAGTTCCTCTACAAATCTAACCCACTACACTACCCTCTCCTAAAACAAAATAAATATGATATCGTATGGATTATTATCCACAGATTAGTTTGCGTCTACCAATCATTGTTAAAAGTTTTACAGAAGATTAATAATACTGGACAAAGTATTTCGCGATAAACCGATTGGTGTTGCAAGGCGTAACACCATAAGTATTCTGCATCAAAAAGAATATACCAGTAGAAAAATAGAAAAAACATCTAACATATAGATGTCTACAGCAAAGGACACAATTCGCAGATGTCGAGATATAGGCGATTTAGACGTTAGAACCATAACAACAGGAGATAAATAAAAGAAAAATAACGGCAGAAATGGCAAGTTAATATAATCGCGGATAGCAACATCCAATTTCCGTGAATACGGTCAAATGTAGGCTACAATAACGAAAGATACACGGACGAATATTTTCTATTTCACAATTAATTGACCAGAGTTTTGTGTTTATGGAGAACAATGATGCAAAGCATACGACCCAGATATGCAAAAATGACCTCAACAAATTAGAAGACGCAAATATTTTAAAAGTTATATTTTGGTTGCACCAAACCCGCAACATCAAGCCAATCTAGTTGTAGTGGGACGAATTATATAAAAGAGTGAGAACTGTGTGTCCGATTTCCAATTCGTGTGGAATGTGTTGCTCAGTGAACGAAATAATATTCCAATTGAATTAATACAGAGAATTTTGCAAGTGATAGGAGGTGGTTTGCATACGAGGGGTAATTTCTTCGATGAAAAGCTGATACAGTTTTTTTTAATTTGTAGTGTATATAAAGACCGTAACCATTACCTCAAAGGAAATATATTTCTTCAACAAACGATAAAATTTCTCCTATAATGTTCCTACATATTTTATTCACGTGCGCCTTCTCTATGAATATTATATTCATGAAACTGACAAGAATTTAACATATTTTCTTTATATTTTTCCTTTTGTTTGGATTCCTTAATTTTAATTGCAACATTATTTCAATACCCCGTACGTAGATAAACTACAAGAACAACTCAACCTACTATAACGATAGTATCACTAGAGAAGGTCCACTTTAAAACAATAAGTTTTGCGTAAGCGGCATATAAAACAAGCGATTTTGGTGTTTTCGAAACTATGGAGCTTGTTTCAATTGAGATACTAGGCATATCTACTGAAGAAGTGTCATATATATGCTAACAGTTGACAGTGAACAAAAAACAAAAAAGGGCATTAGAATCAATTTTTTAATTCTGTATACAAACAGCCCATTTAAACTCCGACTACATCAGACATTTGTTTCGACAACTGTATCTGAAATACCAAATAACAATGCGTTTGTGAAACAAGCATGATATAACGTCAGCTACTACAGATTCGATAAAACATAGATGTCTGGTTTCCTACATAATAGTATGATAAAATAATATCGCGGATTTCTGTGACTAAATGTCAACAATTAAAGTACTAAACCCTTATTGCGTACCATACTCGTCAGTATGCGATAGTGGCAGGTCTCTGTAGGGCACCTCCAGGGCACTTCAACAAAAAAGGATATTTTGTTGTCCGCACAATACAACAACTACTAATTGTTCTTATATAGACGTAATGATTTACAGAGGAAAAACTGAAAACCTACGCTGCCATTAAAAAATGAATGAAATATTAAAAAGCAATAGAAGAATTTGATAGCACTTGAAGAACGAAAAATTCATTTCCAAGCATATCAAAAACTAGTTGAGGTACTATCATCCTGTACAATACAAGAAATTTGATACTACTATCATAATACACACAAAAAATATATACGTATGTATTATATATCCAAATATGCATACACATAATACATCGAATATACATATATATACATATTTATATACATGGAAGGCGTGCGCTATATTTATTTCTCCAATTTATGTAAATATCTCGAATAACATGTTCGTTCTGTCAAATACATTAACTGAGGAAAGAGAGTGAGCACCTGCGGTTATATTTACAATTATTACGGGCGTATAATGAAGATGTGCAACAAGCCATATCATGTGACATTTAATAAAGATCGGAGATATATGATAATGCGGATGACGTGCTCTGTGATGAGAATTGTTCATGTTGGTTATAATGGTTTTTACTGTATGGAGAAGGTAACGTAAAACAATGCTAAAGGCTTGTGGTTGACGCAATATATAATCATAAAAATACATGAACATATTCTGGGACCAAATTACGCCGGAATTCTACTAGAATATCTAAAATACAAACTTGTCTAACAACCAGAGTTTTGCAAGACCATATAAATTAGGAAAAGAGAACAACTACAGGTATTTTTATATTTGGTATTCCTAACATATTATAGTATTTATTTAAGGAAAGTCTTTTAATAGATGAGAACATTATGTAATACTACAAGAATTACTGTTAAATACATTTCTGAATCAACCATCAATATTTACCCACACAATAAACAAATGTTGCGAGTCTAGAAAGCATGTGATATTCTTCGAAGAGGATTTGAAAAAAACTACAAACGCTACTAAAAAATTATTGCGACAATGTTAGCTACCGGAATTCTTACGTTTCTGCTACTTGTTTTATTTCGTACAATAGCATTCCACTGCACAGTTATAGTTCTGCTACCTCAATTTCATTCCTTTAATAACTTTTTGAATTAATCAGACAACTATGTTAAATTATTTAACAGGATTCATATCAAATTTAATGACAGTTGTAACATCATTATCTGTTCTTGTTCCTATAATACATAAATCCAGTTATATAACCCATATCTCCTCCAATACTTACCTTTTTTTATTGATAGTATCAGCTTGATATCTAGATTGTTTCATGTTTTAATTTGCATTTTATAACGAATTTCAATAACTCAGTTTTAGGACCGCGTTCTATGTAAAAAGATCCGTAAGTTGGTCACAACAGGAAATTATGATAATTTGAATGTAATTTATAGGATGAGATATGCTACAATATTATAATGCATACCTGATTATTATGCTCAGATGGGTATCTGAAAAAAATTAATGTTACTAACTGTGATGTCCACTATAGCAAAATTAAATATATATATATTATTACTGGAATAATAAGTGATATGTGTACATATATAAACGTCGACATTAGAGAAGAATATATGATATTCATAAATAGCCCAACAAACAACTATAAAAAACTTATTCGACATAATTACAAGTGCTATAAATGGATTGTGTGATATGGCGATGCTAGTCGGCTTTTTATTTGTAGAGTTAATTAATATCATTTCCTATATAAAATCAAAGTCGTTTATGCTGCCGAAATTAGATAAGTCTTAGCAACGGTTCTTATTAGATTGATACTGAACACTTTTAGAAACGAATAAATATAACGCTGTTGTATTATACATACGACAATTTTAAATACGTAGCAATATACAGAGACTACATTCTACGCTAGGAACTGTTATTCTCACATTCATGAGTATAAAAATACGACATTGTTGTAATTACTTAAAACTGTGCAGTTACTTTGGTTAAGTGATTGGTATCACTTCCTGTCGCCATGTTCACATTGAAGCAAAAGCCAAAAATAATTCTAAACTGACTTATTTTCTCCAGTCATTTATTTCTTACAAAATTCTAACTAAATGTTTCGGCAATGATGATTAGTTGTGTAGGTTTGAATTCGTATTCGAATTGAAAGTATATGCCACTGAACAATGTGCCTAGGAATGTCTGAAAGGGCGCTACCAAGTCAATCAGCACTAAAGGCTCCAATGGCGTGTACTTTTAAATCCAAGTTAACCTGTAACTGTCTGCTCACCCTCAATGCTTTGGCCATAAGAAACAAAGTCACCCTGATGGGGGTACGAGGTTATTGAAGGTGTGAGGGCAACGAAACTGCCGATAGCCTTGCAAACAAAGGCGCGGCGTTCCGATTTATTTGACCAGAGCCATTTTGTGGTCTCACCAAAAGCCATATAAGGGGTTATCTCCAACAGTGGGAAAGCGACAGAAAATCTCGCACTGGGCTAACACCCCAAAACTAACTACAATCAAAATTGTTTATTACTTTTCAACCATCAGTGCTAAATCTCTGCTGGAGCTCAACAGAAGAGACCTCACCACCATCACGGCTTTACGCACTGGCCACGGTCCTCTTAGGTACCACCTGAAGAATATGGACAAGGTGGACTGTGATACATGTCGATTCTGTTCGGAACACAGTGAGACAATTGTACACATTATGTGCAACTGCGAGACGGTGGTCCGGAAGAGACTCTACTACCTCGAACAGACGCGCGTAGAACAGGCTAGTATTAGAACTATAGCCCTATATATAAAAGTCTCGAAATTAATTCGGATTATAAGGTTAAAAGTACCCACAATAGATCTTACAGGTCCCAGTGAAGAGAAGTAGCACTGCCTATACAACCCACATCTAATCTAATCTACTGTACACACTAAGTTGTTCATCAACAATGGTTCTTCAACTATATTGAAATGTCCGCTGCGATAGAATATGATATGATGAACAGTTTGTATAAAACTTTGAAACTGTCATAGTAGTATTAAGAAAATTACATTCGTGCATTTTGCCTAGTACACATATAACGTCTTGTTCTTAAATGTAGAACTAAATATTTCATTTAATTATCAACAGGCTAATGATAATTATTGCAACAAAATCGTACGTAACATGAATACAGTTTAATTTAGAGAAATGGAGCCTTAATACAAATACTATACCTATATAAATTATGTATAGAATATATTAAAATCATGAAAATCATATTATTTCATTTGAAATAAGAAATTATATGCCGATACACTGCATATCCGGAGTTATTCTTAGCTAAAAATATTTTAAAAGAATAGACTCAATGCTCTTCATCAGTACAACATTTCAGAAATCACCCAGAAACTATAAAACTACTAACAACTAGGTTATATTTATATTACGCAACTCTGACACGGTCAAAACTTCATAAGAGTTTAAGTAAGAAAATACGTAACCACTATTAGCATAATGTTGATTGATATAGGTAATTAATTTTGATGGGTGATTTCAGGTATACTTCAGCATTCCCAGATGATATAACACATAATACTTTTTTTTCCCCCCCAGACCCGTCCGACCTATAGTCACCGTTAGGCACCGCAGCCATCAGGCTTATTGTGCCACATCTGTTTGTTCAAGTCACCCACTCTAGCACGGTAGTCCTCTCCACTAACCTGTACAGGTGCCTAACCGAGTGGGTAAGGTATATCTCTGGGTCTCCTTTCGTTATCCCAAACAGATTCTGCCTTCTGCGATCTAGTGCCTCGCAGTCGCGTAGTATGTGATCGGCTGTCTCCGGTTCTATCCCACAAAGTCTACACTTTGTGTCCCCGTCAAACACTCCGATTCTGTGTAGGTGTCCTTTCACCGCAGCATGTCCGGTCATTAGTCCCGTTACGATGCAGAGCTGTTTCCTACTAAGATGTAGTAGTTCTCTAGCTCTTTTCCTACATGGCTTCCCTATAAAGGTTTTGCCATGTACTTAACCGGGTGAGGCTCCCCAGTATTCCTGCTGTTTCGTACGAACCCAGTCTCCTATATGTCTCCGGGCCGTTTGCCTTGTGACCCCGAAGAAAGGTTCTGGGCAGTACATTTCCATCTCTGACCCTCTCTTCGCGAGTTCGTCAGCCCTTGCGTTGCCCTCAATCCCCTGATGGCCCGATATCCAAGTCAACCAAACCTTGTTCTGGTTCGACAGTTTCACCAGTTCGTCGAAGCATTCCGTCACCAGCCTGGACGACACCTTCCGGCTTAATAACGCCTTCAATGCCGCTTGGCTATCAGACATGATGTGAATTCGTCTGTTGGTCACCGCTTTCACATTCATTGTGTGTGCGCATTGGAGAATAGCATATACTTCCGCCTGAAATACAGAAGTATACTCCTCCAGTGCGTAACTGTGGCCTTCATTCTGAGAGCATATCCCTGCACCGGTACCATTAGCCGTCTTAGATCCGTCCGTGTACCAGACTAAGTCTTGCTCTTTGATTCTCAGTGCATACCTGGCAGCCTCCTCCCGTCCGTCCGCTATAGACACCGTGAAGGGATTCCCATACCTATGCCTTACCGGCATGTGGTCGCTCCGCATTTCCAACACCCCCTTTCCCACATGCTCAGTTATCGACGTATGATTCGTATTGACCCTTTTCGGAACGGTGGCAAGTCCAGGAGTGCCTCCATGGCTGCAGTCGGTGTCGACTGCATTGCTCCCGTTATTCCTAGGCAGGCAAGTCTTTGCACCTTGCTCAGCCTCTGAATAGCGTTCCTTTGTTGCGTCTTTGTCCACCATACCAAAGCTGCATACGTCATTACTGGCTTAACCACCATGCTGTATATCCAACTTAGCATGTCTGGTCTTAGCCCGCATTTCTTTCCATATGTGCGTCTTACCAGCGTTAACGCTGTCACCGCTTTTTTGGTAATTCTGTCCAAATGTTGGTTCCAGGTAAGTTTGGAGTCTAATGTTACTCCAAGGTACTTTACCTCCCCCACCATCTCTATGGTAACCCCCTTCAACGTAAGCGGATTAAGGCCATCCTGCTTTCGTCGGCGGGTAAAGGCCACGATGTTGGTCTTATCAGCACTGATACTCAGTCTCGCCAATTCCATCCATCTACTAACCATGTTCAGAGCCCCTTACAGTCGATCTCTGACCGTAGTGTTGTGCCTGCCTCGCGCTATAATGACCAGGTCATCCGCGTAGGCCAGTACCCTGTGACCGTGATCGTTAAGCACCTCTAGTAGCCCGTCCACGACTAGGCACCACAGGAGAGGGGACAGCACCCCACCCTGCAGACACCCTCTAGCCAGTCGAGCCGCCAGAGTCTCGTCTGCTACCGAGGCTTCCACCACTCTCTCCCTAAGCATAGAGTCTATCCAGGCGACACAAGTGCCGTCCACACCTCTGCCTATGAGAGCTCTGGTAATTGAATCAAAACCCGTGTTACTGAATGCTCCCTCGAGATCGATGAAGGCCCCCAGCATCACTTCCTTGTTTTGTAGTGTGTCCTCCACTAAACTGACTAGTTCGTGAAGTGCTGTATCTGTCGAAACTCCTGTGCGGTAAGCATACTGGTCATGGTGTAAAGGTGAAAGCACCAGTACATCATCCCTAATATACCTGTCCACCAGATTTTCCAATGCCTTCATAGTGAAGGACATTAAGCTGATTGATCTTAGGGTATTCGCCGTAGCCTGTCCTGCTTTCCCAGGCTTCGGTATGAATGCTACCCTAGTGAACCTCCACGCTTTTGGTATATAGCCAAAAGCCAAACTACATCTAAAGATATTACACAGTATCGCATACAGTAGTTCCGCTCCCTTCTGCAGCATAATCGGATAAATGCCGTCTGGGCCCGGCGATTTAAAGGGTTCAAATGAGACAATAGCCCACCTGACTTTATCATAGTCAACCATCCTTCTGGAAGTCTGCCACTCGGCGCTGGACACCCTCCTCTTCCGACGCTCCTCCCAGATGTATTTTGTAGAGTCTGGCGCTGTACTGGGTGTTTTCAATCCCCTCACAGTGCCCCCTCCACGACCTCCTTTTCGCCTCCATCAGCTTCTTGTTGTAACCAGTCAGAGCGGCCCTGTACTCTTCCCACTCTCCTGATCGTTTGGCCCTATTATATTTCTTCCTAACTTGTCCCCTCAGTTCCGCAAGTTCCTTACTCCACCAGGGCACATTCCTGGAGGAGTGCCTTGTAATGAGGGGGCAGTTGTCATTATAGGCTGAAATGATTCTGTCATTTAGCTGCTCCACAGCCATGTCTAGCTCTGCTGTATTTCCTATCCTCTTATTGATCCCGGAGAGCCCAGACCTGAGGTCAGCTCGAAAGGCCTCCCAGTCCGTCTTCCGTGGATCCCGGTGGGATCTCAGCTCCACTCTGCCTGCCAGAGTAAATCTTATGTGTCTGTGATCCGAGCAGCTTACCTCCTCAGACACATGCCAGTCGGCGACAAAGTTACTCACATATTGTGCATATTGTGAGGCTATAGTCACATCAATAGCCTTCCTTCTATTCCGCGTAACGAAGGTCGGGTTGTTATTTGCTACAATGAAATGTAAAAGTGACTCACCTCTCTCGTTAATGTCCGTGCTTCCCCAGGTCGTGTGATGATGATCAACTGCAGTCCTCGCTCCCTGCAGTATCTCACCAGCTGTTCCACATCCGTGGTAGGTGGCGGGTTCGGGTCATCATATGGTAGATAGGCCGATCTGATGACGTATTCCCTCGGTCCATATCCACCTCCACCCCCACTTTTTACCGCAGTTAAATCCCTAGAACAGAACTCTGTTAGCGGTAACGCTTTTACCTCCTTTCAGATACGTATGCAGGTTCGAGGGGCGCTGGCCGTTCTGTCGTATAGGACCCAGCCAGCACCGCTCAAACCCAAGACCTTACCTTGTCTAATCCAAGGTTCCTGTATGAGTACCACGTCACAATCCTTCGTGGTCATAGCAAGGGCTGCCGAAGCCGCCTTGCTATGTTGAAGGTTGGCTTGTAGTACTCTTGTCATTGCTCGGTCGTTTGATCACCCGAAAAGTCAGCCTTCCCAGCTTGTAAAAAGCTTTGAGTTGGCTCCTCTCCAGGACTTTGAACGAGGGGTCATCCACTGAGTACGCCAGGAGCTGTCCTTCCTTCTCAATCTTCCTGCTCATCAGCATCCAGTTCTCCGTCATCAAGCCAGGATTCTGCTTCTTCAGACGGTCTCTGATTGTACCCTCCTCCACATTCTGTGGTTCTGGTACGTGTACTAGCACCCTAGGTCTGGCAGTAAGCTGTGTTGAGTCCACAACCCTCAACTCTGCTCCCTCCAGTCGCTCCCGAAGAAGCTCTCCTAGGGACGCTAACATAATACTTACATAATAATAAATTGTTAAACACCAAATTAGAAACAAAGCATTTTCCTTCCTATATTAAAGTATTGCACCGAATAACAGTGTTTGTAAGCAAATAAGGGCTATGGAAACGTAGTTAGTGACGGAGCAATTTATCTGTACCCACTAATTTACGAAAGCTTCTGGTTTCAATTCACCAATATCAAAAATGTAATAGAAACGATTCGAAACTGTTGTTATCCAAGTATAAGTTCATTAATGACACGAAGTCGACGTATTGGTTTTTAAATATACATACTTGTTTCATTCAGTTCACAAAGGAAAGTATGTATGTACATAACAAGTATGTATGTATTTCGGTAACGGTTCTATTGTCCGGGGAGAACGTCATTATTTAATACAAGAAGTAGTAGTAGAAACGTTGAAACTCATTTTGAGAATGTAAACTAAATAAGTAAAGTTACAGATTTTCTATAATGATATTTACTAATTGCAACTTTGAAGGAAAGAATGTGGTGGAAGCAGCATCGCTGAATACTTAAATGAACGAAAGCATAAATTAAAACTTATATGAAGTTACTTATTTGCGGTGTTGACGGCTATAACAATCCACTCAAGAAGTCAGCCATAGTTATAACAATAAATGCGACCACGTTGTGGAAGTGTTAGACATTCGTGACTAAATCCAAATGTTATAAAAATTACATATGAGTAACAAACAATGCAAGATGTTGTAAGCGAACACCAGCGTAGTAGATATGTACATACATACGTACTAGCAGGCAATATTATTTCTTAATAACAAAACTCGTGGAATAAACGTCGTACAATACAACAGATGTGTATTTTATTTATCACTGTTTACTTTAAGAAAAATGAGACTCCTGACTGACATAAATGAAATTAATTTTTTGTACGTGGGTATTAGACAGAAAAGTCGGTACACGAAAACGTGTATCTGTAGTAATTGTTCGCTGGAAGTGTTCCTAAATGTCTGCTAATATGATTCGAGTTGTACGTACCGACATACCGTCACGAATACCTCATGGCGGTACCTTATTTTCCAGAAATTTAAATCTTTATAATATATATGTATATACGCGTATGTTTGCAAATGGAAAAACATACGATTCTTTGTTCTTCTCTTCTTAGAACCGTAAACACCTTAAGCAATAAATTAATCAGGTCTATCTAGTCTAGATAATCATTACTCGGTCACTTAAATAAATATCTTAACATGAAATTTGCCTTTCGATTTTCAAGTTAATTGTGAGTTTTTTTATGTGGCATCATTTGTCATTAACTTCCGATAAAATCAGGCAATAAATACAATATATGTAAGTTCTAATTTTGCATATTATTTACATGATATATTACACACCAAATTGAGAACGTTTAAAAAGGCGAGAAATGTATATTTTTGTAATCTAGAAAATAACATAAAGGAATGAAAAGAACGAATTCAGTTTGAAGTTTGTGACAATTATTTCTTGAACGTGCAATGCGTTTGTTGCTAAGTGTAGGAGTCTGTAACATACAAGGTAGATACACTGTTATTATTATTAGAATTATAATTAGTAATTGGTACCTGCAACGAAAGTGCTCCCTCTGAGTAACCCCCGTCACGCTTAGGCCGTGACAATATACAGGGTCATTCACGGAACTGGTTCGTTAGAACTTTTTAATGTTCTTGAAATTCAACATTTCTGAAAACTTGTAATTATAACTCATATTATCTGGACTCATCAGCAAAATTATTTACGCCATTGTACCACTTCCGATTTACCGGAAGTTGACGTCAACTTTCTAAATTTAAATAGCATGGTATATTTTTTATGTGTTTTTTGTATCGGGCATACAATTCTGCATCAAAACTTACTAAGACACGTTAATTTTGGACGACCCTGTATAAATTATGATAAATTTTAGGACGTAAATTTGATGTATGCTATTTTGGCTAATAACATGCTCAATATAATAATAATAATAATAATAATAATAAAGTTTATTTCACCCATCCATTTCCATCATAAGGTAATAAATTACACGAACATCAGCAAACATGAGTGAACAAAAAATGAATGAAACCCCAAGGTTAAGTTTGGTATGGGTGCGCCGCACCATAACCAGTCCTCCACTTAACCTTGCGAAAAAAAAAAAAAGTAAATTAAAATAGATTTAAATGCCTAGCCTAGCCTTAAACTAATTCTGTGAGACAAATACATAGAAAAAACAGTATACGTATGTATAGATATCTAATAGCACATGTCTACAATGCACATACAAACATGCATATGTTCGCTTTAACTAAAAAATTAGGAGCCCTTTATCTATAAAACGAAAGCCCGAGTTCTTGGTTATCAAAAATAATTTCGCGCAGGCATGACGTAAACGTGGCAGACGACAGACGCCTAGCAGTCTCTGGCACTGCATTGTACAGTTTATATATGTTATAAGAAAAGGACCGCTCAAATAATGCTGTCCGGTGGCGAGGAGGAGTGATAAGCCCACGTGACCTGACATTAATATGGTGCACATCCGTTCGGAATGAGATTTTGTTGTAAAGGTAGGAGGGAGCCCCGGTTCTAATAATTGTGTGGTACATTCTCACAGCCCTCAATGTGAAACGATTTTTCATATTTAGCCATTTACTTAAGGATAAGGTGTAACTTATATGGTTAAACTTCTTTAGGTTATACGCAAATCTCAAACATGAGTTCTGCACTCTCTGTATCCGCTTCTGATCGGTAACATCAATGCACGGGCCATAAACTGTAGAACAGTACATAAACGGTGACAGTACAAATGCATTGCAGAGAACTAGTTTAGTTTCGGTGGGTAAATACGATCTATGTGGAAATAAAATTCTCAAGTTGGCATAAGCACGTTTGATATAATTGCTTACTTGATGGCGATATCTGAAGGTATTATCTATGTTTAAACCAAGACTCCTAGCCTCCGTAACAACAGGCAGAGCATTATTACCTAGATGTAATTCAAAGTTCCGTTTCAAATCATTGCGACATTGCTCATTGCCAAAAAATATTACAGAAGATTTAGAAGAGTTAATGTGCAATGAATGTAGTGAACAGACGCGAAACACAGTATCCAAATCCTGCTGGACAGCCTTAGCGGCATCAAGATACAATTCCCTTTGGAATGAATAATAAAGTTGTGTGTCATCAGCGTACATGTGCACACTGCAGGATCGTACAGAGTCAAATAAGGCACAAGTGTATATAGAAAACAAAAGTGGACCTAAAATAGAGCCTTGAGGAACACCAGAGGTTAGGAGAGACCTGCTAGAGATACTGTTAGCCAATTTTATAGACTGCGATCTATTACGCAAAAAATTACATAACAGTGCTGCAGCAGTATCGGAAAGACCAATGTAATGAAAAATAGCGGCTAGTAATCTATGGTTAACAGTATCAAAAGCTTTTGTGAAGTCCAGCAATATCAGCACCGAGACACAACCACGATCATAGGCTGTCAATAGATCATCTGTGACTTTCAATAAGGCAGATTTGCAGCTATGACCAGAACGGAAGCCGGATTGATGGACAGAGAGAATATTTGTATTATCAACATATTTGTATAACTGGTTATTAATTATTTTCTCGAATATTTTAGAAAAAACACAAAGCAGACTAATCGGTCGTAGATCGGATGCCGCCTGAGGGTCAGCCTTCTTAGGAAGTGGCACCACAAGAGCTTGTTTCCAAGCTTCAGGAAAGGTATTTTCAAGGATACAGCAATTAATAATATGCACAATATACTTTATTATAAACGGACAGCAGAGTCGCACCATAGCAATGGTCAGGCCATCACAACCACAGCACGAAGAAGAGATGCTCGATATAATATTGGCAACCTCCAACTCATCGGTTAATGTAAAGCTAAACTCATTACCAATGTCATTTTTAGTATGGGTGTAGTAAAATTCGGATAGATCAACACAATCAGTGGATGGTTTGGGAACAGAGTTAATAAAGTGATGATTGAGCAGCTCTGGATCCTGCAAATGGGGCGGCATTTCGACCACTTTCTTCTTAGCAACATGGAGAAGGCGTAAACCTTTCCAAATGTTTGCCGAGTTTTTCGTTTTGAATAAGTTATTATAATAGGCTTTCTTTTCCCTGTCAATAGCTTGCTTTGTATAGTTTCGTAATTCTTTATAGTAATTCCAATCATGGGCTGCCCTACTCTTTAAATATTTTTTTTTAGCTTTATCTCTCAGCGAAATCATAATCCCTATAACATCGGTAAGCCAAGGTGGTTTAGGCGTACGGATACGAGTGGTTACGACAGGAGCATGTATGTTAAATAATTCTATAAGTCTGGTAGTTAAAACCTCAACCTTTATATTAACATCCGGAATGTAGACAATGTCATCTAGATGTAAATCATTCAAATGCAGTACAAATTGGTTGTAATCAAAATTTTTAAAATTACGATAGATGACTGATTTTGGTTTATTATTACGAGGTAAGGTCTTTACAGTACAATATATAAGCTCATGATCGGAAATATCAACATTGCGAACACCAACTTCACCGATAAAAGACTCATCCGAAACAATAATTAGATCAATCAGTGATGCAGTGGTGCTTGTTATACGAGTTGGCTCTGTGATAATCTGTTTAAAACCCACCGTATCCAGCGCTTCAACAAGAGAGAGAGAAGATAAACTATCAGGCTTTAATAGATCTATATTCAAATCACCTAGGCAGATTAATCGATCATGTAGAGGTAAAAAATTTGAGAAACAAGATTCCAGTTCATCTAAAAAAATACGATATGATGAGCTTGGAGGTCGATATACAACACCGACCGCCAAAGCTTCAACGCCCCTCCCAACTTGTACCCACAACTGTTCAATGACTTCGGAAGATTCTAATACACGATACTGAAGATTAGTTCTTATGTATAATCCCAGTCCGCCACCGCGTGCACCACGATCTCTACGCAATAAAGTATAACCCTCAATAGCAACCAGAGCAGAGTCAATATCTGCCGCCAACCACGTCTCGCCGACCGCTACCAAATCATATGAATAAAGCTGAACATGTTGCGCGAAATCACCAAAGTGTGCAGTAAGTGAGCGAATATTTATATGGGCTAATTTCATAGATAGAAGGAGGAAGTAATACAAACATCCATGCTACTAAATAATTTACAATATATGAGAAAGAAAAGAATGCGCTAATTTAAACAAGGAAAGCTAGACAGATTGCTGTTCCTTTCCTATCAAAAGAAGCAAATTATAGTAGAAAATATACCAACATGTAACATAGTGAATATATCGTATAGTTACGCGCTTATAAGTAAAAGAAAATCATTATTAAAAAAGCAAACGAGACAAAATATGTACTATATATATGATACTGGTGAAAAGCAAGTTTTTTGTATACTATGTATAAACAAAAAAAAAAATTATACGTCTATGTTCTTCTATTGCAGTCCAAGCGGATATACTACAAGGCAGGATCATGCAGCACTTACTTGACCGTAGTTAAATTGTCCAAGTCGCTAGTGGTTTTAACATTATAAATTCGATTACCGACTTTTGTAAATATTTTGCAATGATTGGTCCACGCTACTCCAAGTCTCTTCTTTACGTCCTTCATAAGAGCCAAACGTTGTTTTGTAAGATCTTCTCGTATGACTATTTTTGTGTTTTTTAACTTACGTTTGTTGTTATAGATTGATTGCTTGATGTTCCGCACACAGAATTTTACCACAATAGGTCGATGACCGTTTTCCACTTTTCCCAGGCGATGAGAACAGTCAATTGATTCAGGCGGAATAGTAATTCCTAGTTTATCTTTACATATGGAGGCAACCATCGCATCTGTATTTTCGTTAGGGGTCTCAGGGATACCATACAGACGTAAGTTATTAAGACGAGAATACTGCTCTAGCGAATCTATATCCTCGTACGCTTTCGCTAGCTTTACTTCCAGTGAGACTACCTTTTGTTCGTAAGCCTTGATAATTGCGGCTGTTTTCTCACCGATAACTTGGCTAATTTTCTCCAGTAAAGAATCCGACTTCAGCACTTGTTCAACTATTTTAGTGATTAATGCATCATCACGGAGTACTCTATCAGTGGGCATAGTTGCGGTGGCAATTATAGATATCACGAATGCGACGAAAAATAAAAGTTAACTGCACTGAACCGACACACGTCTACTCGTGAGCAAGGTACATCACAGAAAGGAGAGAGAGAGATCTTTAGCTGCAATGCCTTCAGAAATACAGAATTTTGAACATAACGTTGTAATTGGCCTTATATTTGAAAGAAATTGAATAGCTCAAAACGGCTGATTTTTGACATAGGGTGTCTTAGTAAGTTTTGATGCAGAATTGTATGCCCGACATAGAAAACTCATAAAAAATATACCATGCTATTTAAATTAAGAAAGTTGACGTAAGTAATTTTGCTGATGAGTGCAGATCATAGTTATAATTACAAGTTTTGAGAAATGTTGAATTTCAAGAACGTCGAAAAGTTCTAACGAACCAGTTCCGTGAATTACCCTGTATGTATAGGGATTTTATGGCCGGTTGTGAATTGGTGCAATTTCAATACACTAAAAGGCTAAAATCTCCATCATAACTTTTAATTTGACTTGCATCATTATCATGTAATTTTCGTGTATATCAACTTTATGATTCCTCTCACTATTTCTAGTGTATCCACTTTTTTTCCTATTTTGATCATCCACGGGTTACGATATAACCTTACCTTATAATAGGTACTTTACAAAAAGCGGCTATCTTTTTAAACTAAAAACCAAGCTTTTACATCCGGCTATATACTAAGCCACACACAAGTATCTGTCATATCTTGAATGATCCACTCGCCACACGCAGGAGTTAATCCATTGTAAAGTAAGCAAGGAATAGTTTAATGTTTTTTAATATTTCAACGTTAGTGTACAAAAAGTTGCCACAGTTTATAACCATTTCTTTCGTCTTAGATATTATGAAAGAAATTATTCCTGGAACAACAGAGAAAATATATATTTGAAGAAGGATAATACGTAGAAACTGCAAAGGAATGTTCTTATAATTGGGGTACTTTATTATTTAACTGACACATTTGTGCAAAATATACATAAGTATATAAAAATCCGGTAATATCCACCATATTTATAGTCAATTTGAAAAGCAAATCCACCTAAGCAGATGTTGTCAGTTATTCGTTTCTTGTACATATTTATCTGCTCTATACTCACTGCAAAAAAAAATAAGAAAGTCATTCAATTCTCGGATCTAGATCCTGTTCCGCAGTTCTATTCTCATAGATTACACTAATATTACTACTATTGGCCACTGAACCATCTTAAAGCTCTGTGTTTAGCCCCACTAGCAAATAACATACTTCAAGATAAATTGACTTTAACAGAACTAGTTCATACAACAGACGTAAGTTCCAGCTGTTTCTTGTTACGAAAATACGAGTATCACCTTAATTTATGTAATACGGGTACTTAAAATAAATTGTCATGAAGTTATAATTCCATGTCACTATGATTAAATGAAATATAACACGCTGCGAATTAAGGCATGATATATTTTTTCTTTTGAACTTAAGTTGTTAATGCTTATGATGGTTCCGTTTCTCGCTAGTGACAGGTAATATATTTGAGGCACTGTCAGTTGTACACATATATGTGATGATATTTTATATAGAGATGTGTTGGCTCTTTGTGAGACCGCATAAAGGATTAGCAGGAGACATGGTAGCAATTAATACACATCTGCTGGTCTCATGCGTTGCGTCATGACAAGTTCGGTTTTCCTTTGTACCATAAATGTTTTGTAATAGGAATACAAACAGAACATTAGCAGCTGTAGTTTGAAACTTTTGCTTGCGTTTTATAAAAAATATGTATATAGTGGAACAGCCTACTATTAATTTTATATAATAGGCACATTGTATTTGTTCAATTTGATAGTTCAATGACATTAGTAAGAAATTACATCAATTCTACTTATTTCAAGACCAGTCTTTAAGGCTACACGACAAAAAAATCTTCTCCAGCATAATATACAGTTTAAATTCATGCATAATACAGGATGAGCAACTAAAAGCGATCATCGCGTGAGTATATACGCACGTAAATAATATAGTTTTGTTTTATTGATACTTAAAGTGGTTAATTTATTTGAATTCTTGTATTTCTCCGAGACCCTTTGAGAGATTTCAGATACTAAATATAGTCTAAATTTATTGACAGAATTGTTTCTGAAAATCTAAAATTATGTTAGCTAAACGTAGAAGGTGGACGTAGTATTAATGGGGTTAGCAGCCGATGGAAAAATCCTTTAAAAGGAAATAAGAGTCATTTATCTTAACATTAAGCTTTCTAATTTTATTTAAATTCTTCTTCAGAAGGTAATGAATAGAGTAGGAAACTAGCTGTCAGCTGAGTCTTATTTCCTTTCAAAGGATTTTTTCATTGGCTGCTAATCCCATTCATACTACGTCCACCTTCTACGTTTAGCTAACGTTGTGACAGCCGTTACTTCCCCTCCAACTATCTAAAATTATGGAAAGAAGTATGTAAATTAAAAACCAGACCTGTTCGTGGTGATGAGGATGTTGTGTCTATTATTAGTAAAGTAGCTGAACATATTGTCTCACGTCAGAAAAAAAGAGAAATTGCTTATTACACCAAAACTGTATACATGCAATAAAATACTGGTCCGAATTTTAGTGTACCATCACTCTCTGATAAGTTTTTCGTAAGCAAACATCTCTCTTTCTTCAACAGGAATTTACTAATGTCTACAAGGGTTGCTGTTCGTAACAAAAAGTGAGGATATGGGGTTAAAAGTCCGGCAACAAATATGTGTCGTGAGGACGACTTTGAAGAAATTATAAACTGTAAAGGCCTGGTGAATAACTTTTCATTATTTTATATATTTTTTCATTATTATACCCTCGTCAAATAAAAAAAAATATTTTCAGAACGTATGCGGAATTCAATTTAATAATGTTAATTATAATGTCTATCCACGTGCTAAAAACGTTGATTTGTCAGGAAAATGGGATTTTTGCGAAGTTTTGATAGCTCTTCCATTCGTGCTTTGTAGCTTTCGGGAATTTCAAGCAGAGGACGTGTGGATTACTATTGCGCTGCACAGTAATAAAAAAATTGTATTATGTATATATCTCAACGAGAGAGAGCTAGCCATGGTATGTTTTTTTAATAGTCTCGAACAAATTTGTATCGATAATCCAGAAAACCTATTTTTGATTTGGGGTGATTTTAACTTATCGAACATTAATTGGCGTCCAGTTGATTGTAGTAACCCTGTGTCGCAGAATTCTGGTGCATATTATACACTATTTCTTTCGTTTTCTGAACTTTTACAAATTAATAGGAGTAATATTTATAGTTGCTCTAAAAATACTTAACTTTTGCAAACGATTACATTGTGTACAGTATAGGATGGTACACATTGAAATGTACATATGTCCTTCAACTTCAAAAGGGTATTTCCTATAAACTTTTAGAATTTTTATCGATGTAAGCAATGATCTTGTATCAGAAAGCAATCTATGTCTATACAATTTACAAAAAAATGAATTATGATGGTATAAATAGTCGATTCTAGTATTAATTTGCATCATTACTACTTGTATTGGAAGTTGATGAAGCTGTGGAGTAATTCTATTATTATACGTAATAATAAGTTCTTTCTTTAATATGACCATGACACAATACTTAGAATTAAGGATATGAATGGATCGATAGCCGTACTCGTTCAGCGGCTGCCTATCGTTGTGGCGGAACTATAGGAGCCAGGATTCAATTCTCGGGAAGGACGGTAACATTGTGTAACAGCGGTAGATGTGTGTGTAGAAAGAAACCTTTGTACAACAGCCGTTGTCACCAATCGTTACCTAGCGTTAGCAAGTGAGGAGAATACCCAAATTTTGCTTGATATATTTTCGAATATTAATGGGAATATATCCAGTTCAATTCTTCATTTCATTTGTTATATTTTTATTAGTTATCTTGTCGCTTATGAGACATATTCGAATATTTTTTTTAATTCTAAGTAGGTATTTTTCATGCAATCACAAATAACGTTGAGTTTCATAAAACTAATTTTGCATCTTATGAAATATTTAACTTCTTTGGTCATCTAATAAAATATTTTACTGTTTCACAATATGGTAACGATTTTTGCCAGCAAGATAGACATTTTGAGACTATACTATACTGTAAGAACCATAGACATTTGTGTAACAGTTCGCTAAGAGTGTATAATGAATCAGTATTTTATATAATGTCTAAAATTGTTAGACAACTAATGAAATATTTCTTCAATTACATAATATGTCAGCACTTCCTTATATGTCTAGACTATTCACGAAATGACCAATTACGTTATACAAATGCGACATAATATATAAATATCTTGACGTAAGCATTAATTTTCCATATACATACTAATATTTTGTTTCCATATGTAAATTTTAATGAAAATCACCATTTATCCGCTAGTTAATCATTCTTCTAGTAAAAGTTAGCCTAATTAGTGTAGTTGGTGTTTCAATGAGTTGAATCCAGGTGAGTTACCTCAGAATACTATCTGAGGTAACTTTTAATCGGATACATGCATATTGCTCTACATATACCCTATACTTCTCTCGGCTGAAATCATATAATTTTGATGACTCGATAGCTCGCTATTAGTTTTATCTCTATATACTAATTTATTATACCCAGTAGCTAAAAGCTATATTGCAAGATCGAAAACGTATCTTCTACATAAGATAGAGATATAATGCAGCGCACATCATATACATAATTAATACATTGATAATTACCGAATGAAAGAAGGTTAAGCACAAGCATTAAAATACGTAAACGCTTACATGGTACTGCTGCGCGCAACTAATTTACACTGGCTACTATTAATTATAAATCATCCATGAAACACGTAGAAAACGTATCATTTACCTTAGAGATGAGCCGATTTACATAAAACGCACATAAAGCTGCTTGTTACAAAATATTTCATAAATATAAATTACTATTTAACGTCTATCTTCTTTTTTTTGTGGTAAAATTACCGGCTAATAATATAGGCTTTCCGTTAATGTCACATCTGTGTTAATAACGTTCTTGCATAGAAGAAAAACGTATTCTCTCTGTAATTATATCCACATATCTTTGCTTACATGCGTGTACCTATTTCCAATACTGAACTGTATGAAATTAACTATTTTTTTCATATTAACCCGCTATTTTAAATTTGATTTACAAACAAGAAAATATTTGACATGAATTGACATGTGCATAAATGTATGTGGAGAAAGATTTTCTAATTGAATAATAACGAATATATTATTCTACATTAAACTGTCCTGCACTAAAGATTAAAAGATTAAAGTTATCATGAAATATATGAATATATTTAATTTTTATAAAATTAACAGTAAATTTTATGTTCTTCATGCAAATCGAATATTTAAAATTCATACAAATTTCTACAAAATTGCTCTGTAGTACCTACGTCAAGGTAGTGTTGGTTGTATCTATATTTTTTGTGTTGGACATGGACACAATCAAACTTGAGTCCCGCAGTAGTGAAATTTCTCGTTAAGACGGCAATTAATTGAAAGTTATCCATGAACGAATAAGTGTCGGGTGTATCAAACGCCTTAATAGTTAACAATATAAATATGGTCGTGTATCTACGCAGAATTATCTGAAACACGAACGTTCAATCAAGTCAAGATTGAAAATATGAAAGCCGTTGAAAATTATTTCAATGCTTTTAACCGAGGTATTATATTGGAAACAACGGTACTGAAGATTATGTATGAAGATTTCAACATGGAAACTTCTGAACGATAGTTTCCATGGTGGCTTACACTAGAAAAAAAAACAAATCCCTTTTCTCGTATTATTGTTACCGACCAGACTTGGACATATCACTAGAATCCTCATATTAGAGGTGACAATAACTTTTTGCAATGTAGAACGTGTTTTGTAGATTGGGTACATTGTGAAAATATTCGCTATACAACCCAAATTTACCACACTCCAACCTTCTTTGCTTTTTTTTATTTTATCCGTACTTCAGAGATAATCCCAGTATACATCAATCGCTAACGATGGCAAACTAGTCAGGACTTGGACAAGATGGGAACTATCTCATAGCTTAACTTAAAAAATAGGAAAGAAAAACAATTTAACAACAATTAGTAAAATATACTTTCATATATGTACAATGTCATTATGTAACATTAACCAACCGCAAACTCTCTAAATTAAGATGCTTACAGAGTTGAGGATTGAAAGCACTGCTACAGTTCCTCCGTGGAATATGGCTCTTGAAGAAATTATAATAACCATAAATAGCTGCTAATATTATTGTATGAGTAATACCAGTTACCTACATCCTAACTTGAGAGCTATAATAATAAATACTCACTGCCATATTGATAAACTAATATATTGCAGATAAGAAACCTATTAAGCAAGAACAAGTAAGCTTCAGTTAATAATTGATACCTTAAGTATGTAATGAATTTGTAGAAATTATGCATACTTTTTATAAGCGCTACAAAATGTACTAAGGCTGCATTCCTTACTTTTCAATGTGCATTACAGCTACAATTCCATGCTAAACCTTTTGAAATATGTTTACATATTTCAGAATAAGCTGAAGAAACTTAAGAATGTATTAATATGATTAATGTTCAGATATTTGCTCTTTCTCTACAATCTCCTCTGCATTTTATTTCAAATTGTAAAAAAACAGTCTTCATATATTTCCAGGCAAAGACGAGTACAAAGGATGATCAAACTTACTAATGAATAAAGATGTGAAAAGTAAGTCATATAATTAAAATGTAATAAATACATCTATTTAAAAATGCCACAATACCCATAGAAAATAGAGAAATAAAATATAATTATATAATCCTCGTGATAAACAAATGATGGTCAGTAATAAATATTAATAATCGAGTTATATAAAAAAGTGCACAGAACAATTTGCTTGTATGCAAACGCCTAGTGGACATTATAAATGTAAAAATTCTTTAAACCAATTGCGTCAATTGAAGCCACGCGTGACTAGACATAACATCGTCCAATATAATAATATGCACACAGATACGACACACTTAACTGTAAGGTAAATTAATCAATAAATTTTGATTTGACTACCAAATTCCAATTCTATATTTTGTATAAACATGCTTAATTCTAACGTAATGAATACATATACGTTAATGTTCAGGCGCCATTTATTTTAATATTTAAAAGTCTGTTTCTGAAAGACGAATCTGTATAGTTGCTTAAAATTGATTAACTGTCTATACCTACGTAATAACATACATATATGTAAAAGTATTGATCACAAATAAATTTGAACAACGCAGTATTCTACATCAACTTCTCAGAAAATTGTACATTTCACTTCCGTCCTCTTGAGTGTAACCTCACGGTACCATACAATTATTACTAAAAGTCGCTGGCCCAAAGCGTTTTATACACCCAGGCAGTTGTTGACCGTTAATGATAACTAGGCCCTGAGAAATATATACACAAGAACTCTCACCGCGGCCCACACCTCGCTCTCTTGTGCCGTGCTTCTCTTTTAGAGAAAATAATTATAAGACAGCTCCGTTCTATAAAAACTGCATCTATTTAATACGGTGGACTATAAATAATTATGACCAACTTAAGATGCTTCAAAAGATTCCGTGATGCTAAGTACCTACAACTTTATTCTAGAAAACCATAACCGTAAAATTCGTCTGCTGATGTATTTTGAATTTGGTAGTTGTAAAATAGGTATTCACTTTGATTACACGGTATTTTTAAAATGATGGCAGTAACAACACAAAGTGTCTTTAATGAAACAAGTGACTTTTTTGTATCATAGATTAAATAAATTAAATTAAATACAAATTAATAACAAAATACTACAATCGAATAGTATTATAAGACCATTTTTTAAATCCAGATATCTTTCAACTTATAAATCAATGACCACTAATGAAAGATAACTAAAATTAAAAGATAAAGGAAAGTAGCCTAATATGAGATAGATTCCTATTATGACACCTCTTACTTTCTTTCGAATATGAATTGCCATTTAGTGGTAACTGTTGGAAATAGTCCTTTGTAGAGCAAATATTCACGCGCGCTACAGTTTTCGACTTAATTTGCGCAAACAAATAAATCTTGTTTCTCTACAACGGTATAAAACAACACAACTTGTCCCTATGTTGTTATAAATAATTTTTCTTGAAAACTTAAGGTACAAGTACAAAACAAACATAAAAGAAGTCATTTTTTAATTTATACAAGGTAATATCCGTAAGAGGAAGAAATTTAATTACTCACTTTTAGCTTTCTCCATTCCCTTAAAAATTTTCAGAAAATAAGATATAAAACATCGAGTAAATGATTCACGATGACCATAGTAACGTGAATTGCCGGTAAGTGAGTCTAAAATGCCGTTGTCATAAACGATAAAGATAAACGATAAGATAAGATAGATAAAGTGCTGCAGGCCAAAAAAGAAGTTAATTGCGACTGTCTGATAATATCTAATACAGATAGTACAGATACTTAAACTGAAGCTTCAGAACATGTGTTGCAAATTCCATATTGCCTAATTTTAGGAGCAACAGTTTTGCACGGATAAAATCATGTGAAAGAAGCTATTTGTTATCTACATGTTGGATGGAAGTACTAGGAAATGTATCTTGAGTAGCGTTAATTACGTAAAAAAACTATTAAAAGCAGTAGCGTCAACGTAAATCACTGGTCGTAGTAAAGTTCTCATGTATAAACTGAAATTCAAATTAATTTCAGGGCATTAATTGCATAATTGCATTGCATTAATATTATCTATCCAGATAATGAAACCAGCTCCATCATGCCCATTTGTTCCATCTAACTGTATACCTTCACTTTCTGCATTAATTACACATATTCACATGTAGTTTACCTAAGCATATACAAGACAAACTGTATTCCAAGACGTCTTACTAACAAGGAAACACAGGTAAGTGTCCCTCACCGATTTAAATGAAACTTGGTGGGTTTGTAGACTGATGCAGTCTAAGAACAACGGTAACTTTCGTAGATGCTAAATCGTCCGTTTCTGAGGGGTGGGGACCCCTAAAGCCAAAGCTACCTTTCGCTATTTGCTTTAATATCTTCAAAACTATAAAACAAAAAAAAGTTAAGACAAATATCTAACTGTTTTATAAGTACTAAAGGATAGCGCTAATAGTTTACCTGTCATAGTTCTTGTTTTCCAGAAACAACCCTCACCCTCCATATATTTTTTTTAATTTTAAAATTTTTATTTGCTGGAAAAATACACAAAGTTATGCAGAATTTATCATATACAGGCTAACAACTTGAACTACGAACGCCTATTGATAGGAGAAGGTGATAGGAGTTAAAATTAAATATATCCATTTTTCTATTGTCAACTTTTTATATGACAGCAATGTGGTGATTATATCACTTACTTTACCGAACCATCAAACTTTATCGTAAGTGTTATTAAAACGTTGCTGGTTGCTTATTTAGCTACTTATATGTTTTTGAAGGTAGTTCTCCAAATATCTATAATTGATGAAAGTGCGTGGCCTCCATAAAAGCACTTTATAATTTGCACGTTTTCATTATGTGCATTCCATTAGGATAAAGATTGATTGTTAAGTAAAGTATTTGACATAACCATGACATAACCACTGACATTCCTGTCATAAGTTGTTGTGTCATGAGTTGACAATACTAAAATTGATACATTTAATTTTACCTCCCACTACCTTCTTCTATCGCTTTTGTAGTTCAAGTTGTTATCCTATATATTAAACAAGCTATAAAACAACTCAATTTATAAAAAAACAAAAACATAAGAATTGTGTAGGTATACCTACCTACCTAGACCTACCCTGCCTACCATGACTTATTGTAATTATTATAAGGTAAATGATTTTTATTCGACAACTAGCTATTTATAATTTTGTAAATACTGTCATGGCTAACTACATAATTAAAAAAGAACTAATGCAAATAGTATGTATTGTAGATGATAAAAATACTAACTTGCTAATATTTCGAAAACTACTCATTTTTATAATAGACATGCTTATACAAAGTTACCCTTATTTTTAATGCCGAACAAAATAAATGACAAAAATTGCCACTTTCCATTTAAAAAATTGACTTTCGGTAATTTTTCCGATTTCATTTTCAGACGTATATTTCGAACACTCTGTATGAATAATTGTAACAATTTTATACAAATAGTTATACAAATTAGGTCATCTACTTGAGAAACCCAAAATAAATAATAAACTAATCCTTATATGGAAAAAAGTGCAATTGATTATCTGCCTGCAAACGTCAAATTTAGCATAAGAATGTAAATAAGGCAAAAAGGGTTAGACTTAGGTATATGACATTATACATTAAATATATTTAGAATTTCACGTAGAATCTAAAAACGTGTCAATATACAGGGAATTCTATTTAAAATAACGAAGTTGGTGCTTACTTCCTGTATATCCCAAAGCGCCACCATCTTGAAAATATTTTAAGCGAGTGGCCTCCATGCAGTTCCCGGTGAACCGCCCTGTATATGTAAGTAATATTACTTATTGTTATTGAAGTGAACAAATCGTAGAGATATCGAAGGCTTCTACAGTCCTAGTCTCTGCTATGAGGGTTTCCGGGTTTTGACCGCGTCATATTAAAGTACATCTACACAATACAAAATAAAATAAAACAAAAATGGAAATAAAATCAAAAATACAAAAGGTCAGAAGGTTTTCGCCTCTAGCGTAGTTGAGACGTCGAGATACCATGACCTACTGGCGCCCCTCACCTAGCTTTGCTCCAGAAAAGGCCACTTACATTAGTGGTGAAACGTCGAGTTTGAGTAAGTTGTATATATGTATGTTGTATTTTTGTTTTTAATTTCTTTTTTGTTTTATTTTATTTTGGACTGTATATACAGTAGTGTGCACAAATTAGTTATCACACACGTATTTTTCAACAATCGTTTCAATATAGTTTTACTGTGTATATCTTTCTATTGAAATACGTATGCTTCTTCTTCTTCTTCTTCTTCTTCGATTCCCTGAATACCCATTTAGGTGTCGGGTGCGGATTCCGGTTCTTCTTGTATCCATTTCTTCCATTCTCCTCTATTTCTTGACATTAGTCGCATTTCTTCCAAGGTCTTTCCCTTCTCTCTCCCTATTTCTTGAATTTGATTTATCCATTTTCTCCTGGGCCTCCCTCTTCTTCTTGTGGTTAAGCTTCTTGCTTCCATTACTTTTTTTGTGATTCTACTGGTCTTCATTCTTCTCACATGCCCATACCATTCTAGTTGCTTCTTCTTTATTTTTTCTATGATTGGCTCTTGTTTTGTTATAACTCTGATGTCCTCATTTTTAACTTTATCCCACCTTGTTTTCCCAGCTATTCTTCTTAGATGTTTCATCTCTATTGCGTTAATTTTCGATTCGTCCCTCCTTCGCAGTGTCCAGTTTTCGCAAGCATAAGTTATTATTGGAAATGTTACCACATTGTGTATTTTAATCTTAACTTCTATGTCTATGTCTCTGTGTCCCAGTATTGTCTTGTTTAGTGCGTAATATACTTTTGTTGACTTATTTGCTCTATTTGTAATTTCCGCGTCTATTTTTCCGTCATTCGTTACTATGCTTCCGAGATAATCATACGTTGTTACCCTTTCCAGTATCTTGTTTTTACATTTGATGTCTTTGTTACTGTTGTTATCTTGATTTTCATTTATAATCATTACTTTTGTTTTGTCGATGTTAATTTCCATTTTTAGGGTTTCTATCTCTTTCGTCCATATATTAACTAGTTTTTGCATTTTATTTTTCGAGCTGCCTATTAAAACCACATCGTCTGCGTATAGAAGGCTACTTATTTTTACTGGCTGTAGATCTTTGTAACCAATTAGAGTATTTAGATGTTCTGTTTGTGTTTTAGTTTGTTTAATCAACTTATCCATAATCAAAATAAATAGTAGCGGACTTAAACTATCGCCTTGTTTTATTCCATTTTTCATTATGAATTCCTCAGATTTTCGTCCCGCTATTTGTACTCTTGCTCTTACGGTATTATATACGCTTCTGATCGCTCTAACTAGCGCGTTGGGTACCTCCATTTCTTCCAACGTTCTCCATACTTCTCTTCTATCTATTGTATCGAATGCCGACTTTAGATCGATAAATGTTAGATACATTTCTCCTCCTTCCCCTATTTTCCTCTCTATTATGTTTCTTATAATAAATATATTATCGTTAGTTTGCCGCTTTGGTCTAAAGGCTGCTTGTTCTTCTTCTAGTTTGCATTCCACACACCTTCTTAATCTATTCTCTAGAATTCGTGTATATAACTTGTAGATCGTTTGTGCTAAACATATTGCTCTATAGTTCTCACAGTGGGTTTGTTCGCCCTTTTTATATATTGGTACTATTAGATTTTCTTCCCAGTCCTTTGGTATTTCCTGTTTGTTCCATGCCTCCCTAAACATGTTCAATATCCATTCCTTTCCCTTTCTTCCTAACCATTTGATCATTTCTGGGGCTATTCCATCTTCTCCCCTGCCTTTCCTGTCTTAATTTTCTGTATTGCCGCTTCGATTTCCTCCATTTTTACATCTTGTTCCCGTTCCTGCTCTTCTCTATTTATATCTTCTTCCATTATCACAGCGTGTTTATTGAATTTGTCAGTATAGTGTTCTGTCCATGTCTCTAGAATTTCATTTATACCTGTCTGTAGCTGATTACTTTTATTTCTTATTGCTTTTATTTCTTTTCCTTTATTTCCTCTCAGTCTTTTAATTTTTGTCCAGAATTTCCTGTTATCAGTCTTATGCATATATCTTTCTATTGAAACACGTATGCAAACGAAGAAAAACTCCTGTTACAGTTTCTTAGAATTCAGAACTTATTTACACTTTATGATAGCTCAATTCTTCGCAAGCCCCCGAGGCGTAAAAGAATAGTTATTTACCGGTGTGTTGTATTCGTTTATTGTCATATTTTGAAGTACGCGTTTGCTATAATGGTGTTTAGAGAGCGTTTTAAAAACATTTTGGTAATTTTCTTTTATTAACTTATTTTGTTTAATTAATTTAATTTGTGAAAGTGTCTCGAAAAGTAAGGGTAAGTGTAACTGCATGCTTTTTAAAAACAAACTTTTAATTTCTGTACAACTATATGTACTTTACTATACCGCGGTCAAAACCCGGAAGCCCTCATAACACCTACTTGAACCGTGGAAGTCTTCAATACCTCTACGATTTCTTGACATCAATAACAATAAGTAATATTAGTTACATATGTATACCTATACCTACATACACACGTAGGAATACCTATATATGTTATTGTTTTTTATAAATTGAGTTATTTTACATCATGTTTAATATATATGGATGAATTCTGCATAACTGTATTTTTTCAAGAAATAAAAATTTTAAAATTTTTTTAAAATATGGTGGATGGTGGTTGTTTCTGGAAAACAAGAACTATTACAGGTAAACTATTATCGCTATCCTTTAGTACTCATAAAATATACTGACTTCCAGAATTGCAACACCTAGAAGCTGTTTAACGATTTTATTGAAATTTTCAGAAAACGTCTATTTCTATGAAACAAAGTTATGATTAAGTTTTAAACACAAAAGAATAAAAGCTTTAAAAGTTTTTTCAATAATGACTTGCTCCGCCACGATTTGTAATGCACTCATCTAGACGCCTTGGCATGCTATTAATCAAGTGATCTATAGCTGCTTGTGGTATATCGTCCCAAGATTATTGAATCCGTTGTTGAAGATCGTGTAAATTATCTGGAGGGTGCGGTAAATTACCTATTCGCCTACCAATCATATCCCATACATGTTCAATGGGCGACAAATCAGGCAACCGAGCAGGCCATGGGAGAACGACAATGTTAGGTTCTTCCAAAAACCGTGTTGTAGCCCTTGCCGTATGAGGGCGCGCATTATCCTGCTGGAAAATGGGATTTTGCAGCCCCTGAAGATATGGAAGGCCAACTGGTTGTAGCACATTAGCAATGTAACCAGGTGCGATAAGGTTGCCGTCAATAAAGACCAAGGGTTATCTGCTACCATAACATATTGCACCCCATATCATAACTCCTTGAGTGAGGGCTGTGTTGCGTTCCACAAAAAATGTTGGATTTTTACGTTCTCCACGCATCCGTCTGACTCTCCTACGACCATCGTGGGCCCACAAGCAAAATCGGGACTCGTCACTAAACACAATTTGATGCCATTCCTGCGCCCAATTAACCCTTAAGTTGCTCCACTCTAGTCTGCGTAGACGGTGAAGTGGTGTAAGAGGAAGACATAAAAATGGACGATATGAACGCAATCCATAAGATCTTATCCGGCGATAAACAGTTGACATTGACATTCTGAGTCCTGTACCTCTCATTCAATCATTTGCAATTGATCGAGTTGTTGAAAATCTATCTCTTGTGGCCAAAAGTCTTAAGCGACGTTCTTCGCGATCTGTAGTCCTTCGAGGACGTCCAAATCCACGGCGACGATGTTGAACCCCTTCCTCAGACCATTTGGACCAACACTCTCTCATACCAATAATACGGCCACGTTCAAAATCACTTAATTGGACAAAATATTGATGTTGACGTACTCTCGGCAAGTGCAGAATGAAATTGTGACGTAACAACAACAATTTGCAAACTTGACAGTTACTAAATGGTCTAATACTTCAAATTTATAGTTACTATGTGCTATGGAAACAACATGCAAAAAAAAACTACTGGCTAGATTTTATTCACATTTTGATCATCAATTTGTTTAATGAAAATAAACGTTTCCTGAAAATTTCAATAAAATCATTCGACAACTTCTAGGTGTTGCAATTTTTCTGGAAGTCAGTATAGTTATATATTTATCTTAACTCTTTTTGATATGTTTTATACTGTTGAATATATTAAAGCAAATAGCGAAAGGTAGCGTTAGCTTTAGGGCGCCTCACCCTCCGAAAACGGGGGATTTAGCATTTATGAAAGTTACTGTTGTTCTTACACTGCATCAGTCTACAAACCCACCAAGTTTTATTTAAATCGGTGAGGGACACTTCCCTGTGTTTCCTTGTAAGTGTAAGTAGAGACGTATTAAGTAATTTTGCTCTATTTAAATTAGTTTTCTTTCCAAAATTCCGTTATTGTAGCGTTAGTTATTGTATTTCTATATTTTATGGATAAAAAATTACTTATCGTTTTGCTTCATTTACATTTCGAAAGGTACGTCAATTATACTCACAGAGACTGGTCATACAATTGTTAAAACAATACTAACGAATCGTTGTCCTTAAAGTAGGTGAAAAATAATTTATATCCCAACAATTCAGAAGCAGTAATTAATTTAAAATGGTATACGTAGTACATAATCCATTATATACGAAGCTTCCGAGGATCGAACCAATACTCAAAAGCACCAACTGTGACATATGGGAGAACTCAACTGCGATGAAACGTTTGCGTAGATTCCTTGTTTCGGATATATTTGCGTTAGTTCCATCGTCTTTATGAATCTATATATAATCTATATATAATTTAGAAGCCTGTTTTGTTCAAACTAGCATGACTACAATTCAAATTCGGTGACGAACACCAAGTGTATAGCTCGATTAAATTTATTAAATATGAGAAAAGCGTTACTTGGAAACCTTGAATATGGTATGTGGGATCTGCAAGTATCATTTATTAAGTCGTACTTGTCCGAAAACAGGTACTATAAACATGGAATATCGCAAGACTTCAGCGAAACAATTGTTGTTCCTAATATAAGTCAATAACTTGCCTTTTAACATTCGCGAAGAGATATGGATAAATGCTAATCCGTCCTGCAATGTAATCCAAAATGCGCCACATAGATTTACAATATGACATATTAAACGAAAACACCACATATAATCAGAATGAACATTGTGAGTAATATCAAAAATCATTAAATCACGTGATGTAATCATAAACAGCAATTGAAACTATTAACCTATACATTTGTTTTTGCCTGCCTTTAAAGTCATAGCTCTCCGAAACCGTTTCAAATTATCACAACAGTGGCCACGGAGACTGGAATACAATATCCTAGACTTAACGAATGACCAGGTTTCATACGTCTAGCATCAAAAAGTTAATCAGACCATTGTTCTCTAAAAGTAAAACAGCCTGTAAACTGTAAATGAAATACATTCTTACCAGTACTTATAGGTAGCTATTTTTTCTAGATTCCTTGAGCTTTGAGGTTAAGTTTTTTGTATCAAACCAACCAATTTAAAAATGGTAGTAGCATAACTACTTATTGAAGCACTTCCTATTGTTTTTTCTAAAACAAATTTACAATTATTTAATACATTTTCAATTTTTCGTTTTATACGGGACTGTAATTTATCCAGCGTTCTCTAAAATATTAATTTTTCTTAATTTTCATTTCTGGAACAATTTGTAATTATCTTTCTTGTACTCTGTTTATTTAGCGGTATGGTCGCGCGTATTATTTTTACAGACATATTACTTATTGCATTTTCTTCTGTCTCGACAAGTTCCAATAGAAGATAGTCCAGATCAGCCGCTGCCAAACATCCTTCAGCGAGGAACATTTCTGAGATTTCTGGTGGAAATTCTAGTTGAAGGTCCACACCCCAATGCATTTCAATCTGAGCAATGTTATTTAATATTGTAAAATTGATTTTTTTTGGTAGTTTTATCCTGAGAAGTGATACTACTAGTACTGCAATATCTGGAAATTAAGGCGAAACACAAGCTAAGACACATTTAAAGAAATGCGCCGTAGTAAGAAAACAACCGGTATCAAAGAAATAGATCAATATATAATATAGACAACAATATTTTACCACGACTGATTCAACAAAATTGTCACTGTTTATTTAATTTAGTTTCTAATAATTGATTAAAGATTAAAACATTAAACATAGAAACTAAAATTATAATTTTTGTAATTATCTCATTACATACATCACAATGTTGTAAAGATAAATTGAAATAATGTATTATTTAAAAAATCCAAAATTTGACAATCGTGCACTCCCAAAATTTACTTCTTACCTGGAGTTAGGGAACTAAATTTATAAATTGCATTGATAAACTTGTAACACGAAAGAAGTATAAATTAACTTCTCTTGAAATAAGAACTGTATTCACTCCAATGATTACAGTGTTAACTGTAGAAGTTTCTGAAAAAACATAGACCAAATTAATTGAATATACAAACACTGGCAAATTAATCTTTCTATAGTTATTGAAATATTCACTTGATAGCAGTTACTCCGTATTTGAGGTTATGTCCTTTTAGATTTTAGCTATTTCGATTTATACGCCTGTTAAGGGATTTATGATAAACGCTTAGCTAGATTTTTGAATACTCTTTATTATATTCCCACTTTTCAATTCTCGGCAACTTGTGTGAAACTTGAAAGACTTTTATTGCGCAAATAAATAATAGGATCGGTATTGGAATTTCTATACAAAAAAATCTAATGGTCCTTCAATTTAATTTCAGCATATACATGTACCTTAATTAAAATTCGCAGCACGATAACATCCAAATAATATTATATTAAAATGTGAATTCTAAAATCGAAGACGATCCCAGGACATATACCTATTTCTATTATATATTATTATACTGTAAAAATAATAATTATACGACATACGTTATATCAACGTTGTGACAACGACGTTATATTTATTTATATTTGCCGCATAATATTATTATATAACCAATCTTAATACGATACCGTTACAACTCTGTATTTAATGATCGTTTCTTTGGTTTGATAAATACTGAAACTTTTGAAAAGGAGTTGATCTCATATTGTAAAATATCGTGTGTACATTTGAAGTATAATATAAAAATTACAAAGGCTAACATTCTATATTGCAGAAGGAGAAAATTGTACTTTTTATTTCAATACAAATCATTGTAAATGATCCAGAGGCAAGCGCACACTTTAATTCGACTGGGAATTTCTTTATTCGAAATCAAATTATAGGAGATGCTTTCAAAGAGTAGACGTAACTGTTCTGTTAATTATATTTGGTGGCTGACTTGTATACATTATCTAACAACGTATCTGGAAGCACAGGTACTTTTGTAGACAAGAATTTTAGTTAGTAAATTAGAAACATGTGTGAAAAAGCGATTATTACTAGACATGGCAATATTATACCAGAACAGCGAGATGGTTGCCTTTTTGCTACGAAACGGAGTCTTATCTTTGATGGTAGAGTATGTAAAAACCCTTTCAAAGTCTTAAATATTTTTGTCAGTTTTCATCTTACACAACCAAACAACATATTACAACAACTACAATTCAAGTATGCTGCTCACTAATCACTGATATTTCGATATGACTGGTTGTACCAAATAATCTCCGATATTTTAATTTGATTACTTCATTAAATCGTCGCGTTTTATGCTTCTATCGTTATTGAAATCTCATACGTATCAAGTTATTATATATTAAGAGTGTTGCAATTTTTAAAGATATTTTTACAATCGCGTATTGTCAACTTTACATACAATAGGCGCTCATGGTATATTGCTGGAATTCACCTTGCGGGCGAATGCAATGAAAATAGATCAAGCATTAGAAGCGGACGACGTGGTTTCGACCTTCCAGGTCTCATCAGCGTTACCACAGTATAGTATCTAACCAGTATAGTCACTCTCTGTCGGCACCTTTGATCTTCGGGGACCGAGTTTTTCTTTGTGCATTGGCTTTCGCACATAAGCGGGCGAATATACAGGCGGGGAATAAATGCGCAATGGTCATTTGCGCAGGGAATAAATGCGTAATGGTCATTTGCGCTCGTATAAGAGCAGCACTGTACATTACTAATGCGCACCGGCTTTGACACATCGTTCAACAGGTAGGGGTAAGAACACGAATTTTCAGCGAGTGCCGCTACAGGCTAGATCCTATACTGTGGCGCTACTCCGAATTCAAGAGATCTAACTTCACCGACTTTCGCATTTCTACTTATGTGTATGATACTCCGAAGAATGGACTAATTCGAACCTCACGCCCTTTATTGTGCTAGGTACGAAGTAACACACCACACTGGCTGGACATACGTTCTTTAGAAAATTTAGATTGAGTTCAAGAAATAATGTTCCCAAATGCAACTATATTTCGGGTGTCCTTGTCTCGTTGAGTTTATCAGAAGCTACAATTTTTAAACTTCTGCGACAAACATAAAAATAGGCCGACATATTTACATGATTTTCAAGTAAATGTGTTCAAGTTTCAAGAAAAAAATGTATAGTTTGCGTCAACTGCCTACCGGAATGGTAACACTCTATTTTAGTTTTACCATTGTTAAGGTGTAAGTACGACAAAGGCTTGAACAACGCTATAACACTTTCTACGAGGAGCGCATACGTCGAAAGGGAATTATTACAATCAAAAACAAAGACAATTTATGTCTGCTTCAAGCACTGGCTGTTGCAGTGGCTAATACGGATAAGGACGTACTCCATTCCAAAGTTTTCCTGGACGTTGGCTAAGATACAGACGACCACGGCGTATCAGCTATCGCAAAATAGCGATCTCATTATTTCTAAGGAAGCAGTCGTATCCGAACTCTAGCGATTACGGATACATCTTATCGGGTACACGACAACCGTCTACAGCCACGCAGCTAATGGTCGTGCTGTCATTTTAAAAGCTACTCGTACCAACACTGTGTGTATGAAACAGTCTACCTGATATGTACCTAATATTGGGACCAGCTTACCTGATTGAGATTGGAAATAGCTTATGTGATTTGGACTTGATGTTGGGAACAGCTTACATGATTTAGACCTGATATAATGCGTCAAAACATCTTACCTCTTCGAATATAAATCGGACTTAATATTGGGAACGGTTTGCCTAATATTGAGAAAAACTTTTCTGTTTTAACCTGCTTAAACATTTTATTCTTCTTAATATTTTCGCGGTTAACGCAATAATTTCTCCGTTAATTCTTTTTATTTAAAATGCCATTAAAAATTGTCTCCCTGCTCTATTTGGATACTTCTCCCTTACTTAGTAAAAGAAAAAACTCGAAATAGTCACGTTGGCACTTTATCTATCCACTATCTATCACAAAACTTTATCATACTTCCATCTATAGCACCTCTCAGCTATTTTAAATAATCAGACAGCTTTCTTCTTTAGTCTTCGATATGTATTCAACATGTTCTTTGCCTTTTGAAATGAATTACACCTATCGTTCAATTTTTTAGCAATTCACGCAATACCATCCATAACTCATGTAGATATCACTGTACTGAAAACTCCTATTTATTTAATTTTTTAGGTGTAAGAGCTTTTGCTTATATGTATGTATACAGTAGCTCACTCTCAATTACTATATTTCTTAGCAAGCGACAGAATCTTACTTCTTCGTCAAAAGTCTTCACGATTTGTCTTGAAGAGAGGATTCCATCTACTTAGCTTTTTCTTCTAGTCTAAACTGCTTTTTTCGCCAACTGTAAGCTTTTTAGGATTCCTCGGAGTCTATTATCTAAGATACGCATACAGATTTTTCAGCAGTTGGTAGTGAAATTATTTGTAAATCGATACTTTTTTAGTTCAGGTAAATTTATTATCTGGACTACCATAAAAATGCGATTCTTTTCTATTTAGTAGCTTAAGCATTGTTGGGTTGTGTAAAGGGGTTTGCCAGATTTCAATTTCTTGGATACAATAAAGGTAACGTTTTATAAATCGATTGATTACTCCTAAATTGTAACCGTTTTTTTTCCTTCAAGGAGTAGTAAGATCCAGATTCAGACTGTGTGTACTCCTCAGCTGTCATTAACCGTCTTATTTTGTTTTGTAACTAATTTCTCTCTCCATTTCTGCTGAAGAGAGTACATACTTTGTTAGTAAAATAAAATCAAAACCGCAATTTTAGAGATAAAACGAAAATAGATATAGGGTTTCTAAGAAGCACCTGCATTTCGAAAAAAATACAAATAATTATAAATAATCTAAAAACAGTTGGAGATAGGTATAGGGAATATTAAAACAAATCTAGAAAGGAATCCAAAAATGAAAAATAGATAGGTTGTTCAGTTTAAAATAACAAAGTTACACTTTGTTCAGCAAAAATGGAACACTCTGTATAAGAGTACCTAATTAATTTTAGAACATATGCCACATCAATTCAAAAGAAGATATGGTACTTGGATGCCATACGGAGACACCCTGTACAAGAACTATTATATTATACTATACTATTACTAAGTACTACAAAACCTAACCAAATTATGTAAATCAGATGGTTTACAGGTTATGCCAGTATACTGAAAAATAAACCTACTTTCAACTAGTGAAGTACGTTTTATGTAAACCTATATTTCGCGCAAAAATCTTCTGCACACAACGTTAAAACCTAAAAAAAAATCCAGTAAAAAGTAACCGACTTTACCACTCACTCCTAACGAAGGTATTTGTTCTGCAGTCAAGACTTAGAAAGATGTGAACGAAAGAAACGCAATAGTGCACAGGATGCTTTGCGAACACAGATCAAAAGAGCATGCAATTAAAGTCATCAACGAGCGAAATACTTCCACTCTCTCAAATTCAACTATGATGCCTTAAGACGAAAAATGCTCGATGTCACTGCAAATTCTGTCAAGCATAGTTCCGAGCGAGGTTTACACTCTACAAGCCTTTCTCTCTTCTCCGTGTACTTTTTTTTTATTTTGCACGAAAGCTGTCTACGGGTAATTTACGTTCCATCATGTATTTGATACTACTGCGGAACCTAGAAACCATTTCGCGCAAGTACAATGATAGGTATGTTACATATACTCTTTTGATTATAACCTGCGTACCTACTAACTATGAGACCTATAGCATATTTCAATTTAGTCATTTACAGGCTTTAGTTGAATAAAGTCGCAATTATCAAAAAAGAAGATCCATTATACCTAATTGTACATTTTGTTTGCAGAATACTCTACTGGTTGCTGTTGCGATTACTGTTCTAGTGATTGTATTTTAATAATGCTCGTGTATAACAGATTACTATGGAAAGTTTTTGGCATCGTTACTTATCAATAATCAGTATTGGTTCATACAAAATGGTGTAATTTTTTATTACAGCGGTGGCGTTAAATTTTCGAGTTTACGAAGAGGTAGTGTTAAAGCTTGTATTACTCAATTTCAGTGGTTGAGAAATATTTCCTCTAATATAGGAAATACCAGCCGTCAATTATTTTCAGAGCAACGATGCAAGTATCACACATACACGACACTACGTCACATGAGGGATGGAAAAATGTTGGTATCGGCAAAAATTTTTCTGTTTCATGTTTTTCGTGTATTCGTTACTAATTAACGGTGTAAATTATTTTGTAATATACAATCTATGTATATACATATACGACTTTTACATACAGCGTTGTTCGATAGTAATGCTTAGATATCTTCTTGTTATTAAAAAACATATCTAAATAAATGACATTGTGTTTATCGTTGTACCTCTTTCAGAAAGTTCTTTGTTTTACCAATTATTTAAGATTCTTATGAAGGGCGATCTCACCAACGTTATGAGAAGTATACACATATTTCTAAAACGCTGTTTAAGCGTAAATGTTTCATTAGTTACGTTGTTTTTGCCACATACTATGCCTAGTCGTGCCACACAGAAGCATTTGTGCAGTTTAATTTATAGCTCAGAGAATTACATGAAAGCATACAGTCGGAAGTTCGGCTTTATTTTAATTGTCAAATACTCTTGTCAAACATTAGTTATATCAACAAACTTGTATTGAATACTAACCGAAAAAACACAATTACTTTAGATATTATTTATATTAAGTAAATATTGAAATTTTGGCGCCCCAATATGCCGTATTCATTTTCTTCCATGCGTATGTGCAGTTACGCAAAAACTTGTGTCTTTGTGGATTTTTAAAAACGATTAAATTGTAAGAAAAAATCATGAAAAAATTAGAATTTGAGTTAAATCGCGTTACAAATAGTAAATGTATGATATTCTGCTAGAATTTAGCAACACCAGAAGTAGTGCCTTGTTACAACTATTCATACCTATCAGATAATATATCTATATTATGAACTGTTAGTGCTTATCTTCTAATCCCAAATATTCTCCACTTTCCGATCAAATAAAACAGGAATTAATTAAAAATCAGTTTATTCAAGAGGATAAATTATTATGTTTCCTTAAAGATACTTCTCAACTGGAATAAATTGACATTTAACATGTGTCCAATAATATCAAAACATATAGCCTTGCCTATCAACAAACATGTCTGAAAACAAAGCAATCATTAATATATCGAATCATGTTCACCTTCTCAAACAATATTAAAGCACACACAATATAAAAGTAATATATTTGTAGTCGTTGTATGGTAGCGCGAACAAAGCGAAAAAGACAGATGAGTTGGAGAACTACAGGAAAACACTCACTGAATACAATCAAGCTTTAAAAGCAGCTAAGAAGAAATCATGGAGGAAGTTCTGTGAAGATGTAAAAACTACATCGCAAGGAGCAAGGCTCCATAAACTTCTGGCAAACGATCCAATCACCCCTCTAGCGACCATAAGGAAACCCGACGAAGATTTTACAAACACCGGAAATGATACCCTTGAGGTACTACTTCGGAAACACTTCCCAAACTCGGAAGAAGTCAACCCTGGCAAGATACACGATCAGCAAAATCCTGAAAATCACCCTCAGGAGCTGCTGGACGTTGGCCAAGAGGGTAATAACATACGACAGGGTAGTATCGGCTACTAACTCTTTTAAACCATACAAATCGCCTGGACCAGATGATATACTCCCAGTACTTCTACAGCGGGGAGAAGGATACATAGCACCGCTGCTATGTAAGCTATATAGAGCCAGCTTAGCTCTAGGATATATACCGAAAGTATGGAATAGGGCTAGGGTAGCTTTTATACCCAAACCTGGGCGACCCTCGTATTCGGAGGCTAAAGATTACAGACCCATAACCCTATCATCATTCTTATTGAAAACAATTGAAAAACTGCTGGAAAAATATATTAGGGAAAGCTCCCTAGAACGAAGGCCATTACACCCTAATCAACATGCATACCAGTCAGGAAAATCATGTGATACTGCCATACACCAACTCGTATCAAGAGTAGAGGCAACTATCAACAATCAGGAGATTGCAATAGAGGCGAAATTCTTAGGATTAACTCTTGACTCGAAGTTAACATGGAACAAACATCTTGAACAGATGATAGAAAAGTGCAAACGAGCACTAATGACCACCCGCAGTACAATTGGGAAAACTTACACCCCTTGGACATTTACAAAAAGGGGGAAGCAAGAATGAGGGCATATAGACTGAAATATGGTGGAAACTGGAGAGACCAGAACACTTCAGGACACACCAGCATTACGACTGAAATCACAAACCCAATCTTTGAGATGGGAAGTGATACAATGATTCCCAAACGCTCCTTCGATAAACCCTTCAAGGTCGTCCTAGACTGGGATAAGTGGAGAGGAAAACAGAAACCAGGGGGCCAAACCCAAATCTGGTACGCAGATGGATCAAGAAGAACCACAGGTTCTGGAGCAGCTATATATAGTGAAACCCTAAATCATAAAGAATATATGACACTAGGGCGATATACCACCGTATGCCAAACGGAATTACTAGCAATAAACACATGTCCTCTAAGGGCATCAGAGAGACAACCAAGGGATCAGCTGATTCATATCCTGTCCGATAGCCAAGCGGCCCTAAAGACACTAGCAGCTTATCAGATAACCTCGAGGCTAGCTTGGAAGTGCCTGCAAAACGTAAGAACCCTGGTCAAACACAACAAGGTAACTTTGGTGTGGGTGCCGGGGCAGAGCATTGAGGGGCAGATTCATAGCAAACGAATGATTAGGCAGCCATCACGGCAGCTGGCAGCTGATGTGCTGGCTCTCAGCCGGTTACAACTTAGAACAGTCACGAGTCTGATAACGGGACACGGCTGTCTAAGGAAATATCTACATAAGATTAGCATCCTTAAGGACGAACCTATATGTAGACTATGCAATGAGGAGGAGAAGACAGCCTACCATGTCATATTCGAATGCGTTGCGTTGGAACGACGGAGACTGCCACTGCTGGCGCCAATTAACGAACTGACAGATCTACCGGAAAAAGACCTACCACACAGGCTACTAAACCTAGTAAAAGGGAGTAACCTGTTTACATAAGGAAATTCACTTGGTACCAAATAATACGATAGGCCATAGGCCGCGGTGTTATAAGGGGACGCTACTAAACGAAACCCGCTAACCAGTGTTCAAATCAATTAGTCAATGGTAGCACGAGAGATGGCCAACCATGCTGCTTGAACTCGCATCCATAGCCCCTCAATGTTAGCCGGAGGAGCCGAAAAACATCGACGTCTCCAACCGATCATATCCCATATCGATCGGATTCAGATCCGAGTCAGCCATGAGAGCATTCATATGACTCCTCTAGCTTGTCATTGAACCCCATATTTTTGTTTGTGTAAAAGAACTAATACTAACAAAATGTTTCTGTATAAAATCTAACTTATTGTGATATAATCCAATTACATTACGTCATGTTTTATTTATACAAGATTATGTATTGTAAATTATGGTAAATATTATACCATCTTCAAGTAAAAAGTTATTAACAGATATGAAACGTGTATTTGCAAAGCAATTTTTATAGGTATGATTACGTGCCTTATTAGGCTTTAATGAGTTGGTGTTGCTTTACATCAAACTGTTCGATCTTCGTTAGCAACGCATTCAAGCATTGAATAACGAGTTTCAACAAACCCAAGTATTAATTATACTTCTTTTACAAATCATTTCTACGTTAGGTGCTTTCAATTACAAGCTCGCACAGTGTTAGTGAAATATGTGGTGACGTACAGATCGGACGAAATAAAAAAATCTCCCGTTATTCAGTCGTTTCTTTTTCTTTCAAACTACTTGATGTCTTCGCTATACCTTCACAAAAATTAACAATTCTTGAGGTATCCTGCAGAGTTATTACTGTATGATCTGCAATTGTGATTCTAAAATAATATTCTACAATTTTACCGGTACACAAATATATCCATGCTATTTGTCAAAACGATGTACTAAAAAACAATTTCCTGTTCATTCATGAAGGCTACGGAATATAAGACTGATATGAATAATGCGTATCAATAAGGTATAACATATTTCGTTAACTATATAACGGAGCATACAAATTGAATGTTGTCTTATTAGTCACAGTCTATTATTCCAATCGAATAATCTCTGGTACAAGTACCTGATAGGCATTTATTATTGATTGAGTGATTTATGGAAATACATTAAGTGATTTCGAGTGTAACAAATCGTCATTTGAACTGATGCGAATACATGCAACGCATTAATTCTCGCCTTTAGGCTAGAATATGAACAGAATGTAATTGTGCAAAATCTAGTTTCATGGCTTACTGAATTGAAATAACGTCTCAATTGATGCTATGCTGGTATGTAAAAGTACTGCTATCTAATAATACTCTGGAGATAATTACTAGCAGTTACTGATAGAAAGCATAGGAAACAGTACCATAAATTTCCAATTTCTGTTCTAGCAGTGCATTTCCATGTTTTGTCTAATCAAATAGCAACTGTATTGCATTAAATGAAGTGCATTATCAGATATGTGCATGTGTTCTCATAAAGTGCCTTGGTTTAGTTTTCCCCAGCGTTCAAGAACCGTGGTACAGAATAGTTATTATCAACTACACGGACCAATCGGGGATAGTAGTTCGAATGATATACTCAATAATGGATAGTTAGCGAATTAATGAGAGTAATTGCAAATATATGAAAACAATATTGACGATCCAAAAAGTTATGACAAAACGACTACATTGTATATACTTACTAGACTGACAGGTTTATCAACATGTTTGAAAGAACCAAATGCAGTGTGACAATTACATATTACAGTAAATGTCCCGGCCACAATTGTGGTCGTAAGAGATTCTTAGCTGCTCCAATAACGTACATTACAAAATCAAAAATACCTAACTAACGGAATCGAAAATTAACGTTTCAAATACGTTTCTGGTCTAATAATGTGAATCTAAATTAATTCTTTACTCTTTTCATACCAATCAGTGTTTGTTATAGTAATGTGCTTCTTCTTACAAATATGGCAACAATATGTATTTGCAAGTCGGTAATGGTATCTTATGCCCACTGACCGACGAAATTCTGTAAATGAAATTCCTCACACACTTTACACAAACACTCCTCTTGACAAGAATACTTGTACTTCACTGATGCAGCTCAACTAGCACATGGTAGCTATAGAATATTTACAAGAAAACGGAAATAGTAACACATGCACATCAGTACAAGGATATGTTAAGTTAGTACGTGATAACTTTAAAAAACAAAGCTATAAACGTATTGTTCTGTCAAATACGCCAAAATGAAAAATTAAGTGATTTTTACGTAACATAATACAGTAATAGAGTCCCGCTAGAGTAAACGTTATTAGCCTAGTCCCTGTTCACTAAATCGGATTGTTCACTAAATAGAGGTTTATTAAAAAATCGAATACATATACATATATGCAATGAAACTTTATTTAAATAATCTTACTTTTACTATAATAAGTAATAATATAATTTGGCAATAATAATACGCGACATTTTGTATATTAAAGACTTATTAACTTATAATTTTGGTTTAAAAGACGTAGTTATTTTTGATTGTTCTAACTTTTTCTTTCTGTTGTTTACCTCTGGAACAAACATTTCATGAAACCATTCTTTAAAAACCTTACGTTGTACCGTCTTTTGAATCTATTAAGCCATCCATTCCTTGCAATAAATGTTGACCATTCATCGATTGATTTTTGCTAATTTATAGCTTTTTGTTTTAACATTAATCCACTAACGGGAATATTTCTCTCTCGCAATGAAATAAACCACTTGTACAGTGTTTTTTTTTTCATTTTTGAATATGTAGATGTTTTAAATTTACGTATACCATCAACAGTTAGTGATTAGTTTTTCCTGAAATTAATGTCGCCTCTTCTTTATAGTACATATTGTAGATTTAGCCACACCAAATAGTTTAGCTAAATCTGTTACACATCTACCTTTACTTAAGTTTTCCAATATCTCTAATTTCCCAGTCAGTTTTAAATGTTTCGTATTATTCAACATTATTTTGAACTCTTTTTACATACATATACATAATAATAACACTATACAGGGAAGACGACGTACCATATATCACTGCCCTGAGTTTTTTAATGGAGCCCTCAAACACACCGTGCTCATACAAATCGAATAGAAGAAGGTAACCAAACTGTGAGTGTAACTAAACCAATTTACGATCATTCGTGGTGATACGCTTCCTATAATAAATATTTAGGGTAATTACCGAACTACAAAAGAAAGAAATTCACTCTACCGGGATTTCCCCTGTTCACTAAATCGGATCCCAATGTAAATTTTTCGGTGTTCACTCTTTCGGGTAGTTCACTACAGCAAGAGTTCACTCAAGCGGGACTTTACTGTATATATTGTACAAAAATCTCCTAAATACTAATCCTCTTTCTTACCTTAAAATTAATGTGTCCTATATGTGTGAATGTTATACAAAATCCAAATTTTTGTGCTTTCTCCGCTTGAAAAATTGCTCCCCTCGGGTAGTTTTTTCCTAGGTGCTTTTATTCTTCTATCTATATCTTCTCTTGTCCTTGTACTCAACCACCAACTTTATATTTATTTATGTTGTTTCTAATTTGTTACTAAATCACTTTTATACACTTTTATTTAAATTGAAATTTTTTGTTGACTGTTTTTGTTCTTATCAAATTCAATTCTGTTTACGTCCAACCTATAGCACCCAGGATTACCAAAACTCGCCGTGACCTCATCCCTTACTAGATTTCTAATTTTCTTGTACGATATGCTTGTAATTTTGTAATTGGTGCCAAGTCGTATTGTGTTATGTATGTGTACGTTACATTAATTTTTATTTTTTTTCTTCTAAAATAAAAATGTTTAATATTGTATTTGTGCTTTTCATTTTTTAACCATATGAATGGCCGTTTGAACGTTTTTTTCTTTTTTTATAAATAAATAATTAATATAAACTATATTCCCTATATCCTCACAATATTCAAATGAAACAATTCCGTAAATTAATGAAATTAAAACAATGAATTGAATATAATATACTCCTAATAATCTATTTTAGATAGCTAAAGAGGAAATACTAATAACTGTTTATAAATACTATTTATAAATACTATTCAAGAACACCGAATAATTCATGGATATAAAAGAGCTAATTTCAGCGCCATAAAAACGATTAAGGAGAAAATCAGTACTATCTAGATTTGACGATACTGCTAAATACTTGATAAGACGAGTAGTACATACATAGTCTTTTTTATGATGGAAAACTTCCTACACTAGACAACATTTTGAAGAAATTAGAGGAAGATGAAAATATACTTCAAATGAGTCGTTCGACTTTATATAAATTAATGAGAATACTTAATTTTAAGTAAGGTTTGGTATTAAATTATTTAAATGCTTTATATACTATTTATTTATAGGTCTTTAAGACGTAATCGCAAAAGTATGTTACTTGAACGTGAAGACATTGTTTTATGGAGACGAAGGTATAAGGTAAAAATATATACCTGAACAATGTCCAATATATTATTTAGATGAAACTTGGCTTAACGAAGGACACACAAAATCAAAAGTGTTGGTAGATGTTAATGGTACAACACGCAGACAAGCATTTATAGATGGTGTAACAACGGGTCTAAAAAATCCTGTTGGTAAAGGCACGCGCTTAATTATTTTACATATTGGTTCGAAAACTGGTTTCGTTGACGATGGCTTGTTGGTATTTGTTGAAAGAAAAACAGATGTTTTTAAGAGATGGTTTTTTCTTATTTTTTAGATAATAACATTATCAAGGAAAATATATATTGCATTTATCAAGGATTGACATACATAAAGAACTTATATATCCAAAGAAAAAGCAAATAAAATGTTATTTCAGCATATCATATATAAATATTTATAAAAAATTCTTTATTTAAATATTAATCAACATAACATAAAGGGATAAACTACTACCATTATTTTTTATAAATGTTATCTGTTCATGAACTTAAGTACTAAATGTATATTTAAGTAGTAAGTTCATATACATATACTCATATTTCATTCCATTATTGTATCTATCATCTAAATTTACGGAAACCTTTTCAGTTATCAAATTTACCTAATGTGATGCGGACTGAAGCGTTTTGTCCCTCTTATTAAAGCCAGCGTATAGATATGATTAAGTATATAGCGAATATGGGGATACCTTAGAATCCTTTAAACGAAGATGCATTATAGGCTATGCATGGAGGATGCTAGATTTAATGTAAAGTATTGCTTTTTACTAGCGTGGATAGTAGATAATGTATACAACTAATATAATAATGTGTAAATATAATACATATGTATATTGTGTGCAGGCGGACGTAAATGATTCTTGTCTCTGGTACCGTAACCTTGATTGCTTTGATAATCTACTATTGCCAAATTTTTAAATACAAAGCACAACACTTCATATATCTAGAGAAGAAGGCAATGTGAGAATAGCCGGAGACTCAAAGTGCATTTTACAGGAATCTCGCTGATTAAGATTTCTTATTATTCTCACTGCCAGTTTTTGTAAACGAAATATTCGATTGGCACCCGGAGATAGACTCCATTGGACAATACCAAATTTTAGTAGAGGACAGATGCAAGTGGAAACTTGTCCATATGTCCCTACCACAGTGCAACGAAAGCTGCTTCAATGCAAAACACATGCTTGCAAGCCTAGACGACAACTGATCAACATGAGTACTCTATCTCAAAACGCTGTCAATCCACAAATCCAATAACTTGGTTGTGCCCACACGCAACACACTTCCGCCATGAAGAGAAAGATCAATATCAGTTATCCCAATATTAAAGACAACATAACATAATTTCTCTGTATTGATACACAGATTGTTCTCCTCTATCCAGGAAGTAATTATACGAAATGTATTATCGGCTTTGTGCTGCACTTTTATTACCTATTCATCAATATGATAAACAATAGTACACCCCAAAATCGAGGCAAAACTAAACATATCGGTAATAAAGATTGTAAATATTATCATGCAAGAGGTTGTCGGAAGGTATCCAAACATAGTGAGTGGGTTTCACTGCATTTGTTGCATCATTTGACCTAAAATATGTACAAATTTATAACACAAATTGTCATCATACTACCCGTTGACTTTTCAACATAATTCTATTCGTTAATGCCCTATCAAAAAACGTACCTAAAACGGCTACGAGTATAGTACAACGAATTTGGTGCTCCCATTTTATTTATAATATTAGTAGTGATATAGTGACAATTAAAATAAAATAATAGCAGTATCATGTAGTGTACATGCACGTCTTTAGAGGTATGAACTTTGCATTGACTTTTTGTTACTTTAATTGAATAATTTAATAAAGACTATTGCTATATAGTGTAAGAATACGGTCGTAAATTGCGTACTTGTTTCCGGCAAAAACGTGTACTTTTTCTCGGGACTTGTCCGTCTTTTTTTTTGAATTTATAAAATGCTCGAAGAATGTGGAATATGTAGTGCAAAAGTTAAACAGAATGATACCGTTGTTATGTGTTCAGGATTATGCCGTAAACCTTATCATAGCCGATGTATAAATGTAACATCTAAAGATTGCCAATTTATACTGAGTCTCAAAAAATTTGAAATGGTTTTGCGAAAATTGTTTATTATTTTTTGATAATTATATTCAAATAAATAAGAAAGTTGAGGACTTGAAAAAAACAATGAGCACGGAAATGAATAAACTTTGTACGGCAATAAAAGGAAGTCTACCTGATCCAAAAATCACTCAGAAAACTTTTGCTGAAGTGGCGGGAAATACTGTTATAATTAAACCTAAAACTAAGCAAGACACCAAAATCACAAGAGATGACATAATTAAAAAACTAAATCCAACTGAGTTAGAACTTGGTATAACAGGAGTGCGTAACATGAAAGAAGGTGGATTAGCTATTACTTGCAAAACAGGTGAAGATACAACTAAAATCAAAAAGGAAGTGACCAAAATTGAAGAATTACAGTGTTACTACCCGTGAACCAAGAAAACCGTGCATAAAAATTGTTGACATAGCTGATGATCTCAATGAAGAGCAACTCAAGACCTGTATATTGAAGCAAAATAGATCTATTCTTCATAATGAGAGTGATTTCTGTATAAAGACTATCAAGAAAATGAAGAAAACATATATGGCGATAGTGGAATGTGACCCAATTACTTTTAAGAAGATAATGGATGTAGGACGATTGACTATTGGTTGGTCTGTGTGCAGGATCTATGAGCATGTAGGAGTGTTCCGTTGTTTTGCTTGTGGTGGCTTTAATCATAAAGCTGCTGACTGCCAAGTAGATGTGAAGTGTTCTACATGTAAATCATTAGTTCATAAGACAGATGAATGTGATTCGTGTCCAAAAACATGTCAAAACTGTATTTTGGCTAATGATAAGCTTAGTTTAGATTTAGATGTGAATCATTTTATTTTTGATAATAATTGCCCAACTTTTGATAGACATGTTAATCTTGAGAGGCAAAAAATTAGGTATGTACCAAGTGAATAGCAACTAAGGGATATAAATTGTAGATCTCACAAACTTTTAATATTTCATCAGAATGTCCAGAGTTTTAAAAATAAAATTGCTTCATTAGAAATTGCTTTATCTACAGATAATATCGATATAGCGTGTTTTTCAGAGCATTGGCTAAAAGAAGATGAAATATTTAACACTGTATTAGATAAATATTCTCTCTGTAGTTATTTTACAAGAAAGGACTCAAAGGGTGGCGGGGTTTCAATTTATATGCACTCTAAATGTGGATACAGTGTTGATAGTATAGATGGGTTAGATAGGTTTTCTATTGAAAAACATTTGGAAGTCTGTGGTGTAGGGCTGATTCTGAGGGAAGCGTCATTAGCTATAATTACAATATATAGACCTCCAAATGGCGAAATAGACGTGTTTTTGAAACAATTGAATTCTATACTGGAATATGTAACTTTAAAGGTTAGTGTTAATATTATATTAAATGGTGATCTTAATATTGATTTTCTTATTAGATCTGATATTAATGATACTTTGCGTGATTTATTTAATGTTTATAATATAAAATTACTATTAAATGAGCCAACCAGAATTACTCAAAGTACAGCAGCAGGAATTGACTATCTTTGTTCTAATGTAGACAGTTTGAACCTTGAATCTTTCTGGGTATCCCATAACGGTTTATCGGATCACTCTGCACAAATTCTGCAATATATGACAGGTAATAGTTCACAAAAAGATGACTACTATTTTACTAGAGTATTTAATACTGAAAACTCGAACCATTTTCTGTTTTATTTAGCTAAAGAAAATTGGATGGATGTATTAACAGCTGATTCAATGGATAACGCCTTTGCTGTATTTATAGGCACTTTACAATATTATATAGATCTATGCTTTCCGGTGAAAAGATTTAAAGTTACTTCGAAAACGAAAAGCAGTCCGTGGTTGACAAAAGGGATTAGAATATCTTCTGTCAACCTTAGAAATTTATATGAACTTGCCCTAAACTCTAGAGATAAATCGGACTGGCAGTACTACAAAGACTATAAAAAAATATATCAAAGAGTTTTATATGCTGCTAAGCAACTTCATAATTATCGTACTTTTATGAATTCTAGCAATAAATCTAAAAGTGCCTGGAATATCATAAATAATTATGTATATAAGAAACGTCAAAATCACAAAATAAATCGAATAAAATATAATAATGAAGTTCTAGAAAATCCACAGGCAATAGCCGATGCATTTGGTACCCATTATAGTAATTTTTCCTCTACTGGCAACATTACAAATTCTTCAAATATTATTTCTATGTATAACGCTAAAGGTAAACACTATCCGACCATGTATGTTACTCCTGTTACCGAAAACTGCACATATAATGCTATTTTAAACCTAAAAAATTCAAAATCTACAGGAACTGATGGTATTTGCTCACATGTTTTGAAACTGTGCGCTCATTTGATTGCAGCTCCCCTAACATTATTATTTAATAATTCAATAGATACATGCTCATTTCCCGAAATCTTCAAGACTGCTAGAGTGATGCCAATCTACAAATCTGGCGATAACTTATTGATCACGAATTACCGACCAATATCTCTTCTTTCAACGATTTCAAAGATTTTTGAAAAAATAATGGCGGAAAAGATTGTTGATTTTTGTTCAAGGAATGAGATTATAAATTCAGCACAACATGGATTTCAGAAAAACAAATCAACTACAACTGCTATTTTGGAGCTCATAAACGAATTACACTGGCAGTTGGATAAACACAATAGATGTGTAGGTGTATTTATGGATTTAAGTAAAGCCTTTGACCTAGTAGATCATACGCTTTTACTAAAAAAATTAGAATCATATGGCTTGCGTGGTAATATACAGAAATGGATAAACTCTTATCTCTCGGGAAGGCAACTTGTTGCGGAAGTAAACGGTGTAAAATCAAGAAAGTATCCTGTCAACTGCGGTGTGGCTCAGGGCTCTGTGCTTGGTCCGCTTATGTTTCTCTTGTTTGTAAATGATCTTCCCACTATAGTAACAGATGGAACAATCGCGATGTATGCGGATGATAATACTTACCTTTGTGGAGACCAGGATATTTTAAAAGTACGAAGAGTTGCCCAAGACATGCTGGATACCTTTTCAAATTGGTTCCACCAAAATGAATTGATCTTAAATAAAGACAAGACAGTTTTTGTTAATTTCTGTGCTCAACCTTGGACAATGGATACGTCTTTATTACTTAAAGTGGAAAACAAGTCAATACAGCAAGTAACGACTACCAAATTTTTAGGACTCTATGTTGACTGTGGTTTGACATGGTACACCCACATTGATAATTTATGTAAAAGACTTGCAAGTGCTTGTTACGCCCTGTTTAGACTCCGATATTTGGTACAAAGAGAAGTCCTGCTGTGTTATTATTTTTCAACTTTTGAATCACTAATTCGATACGGTCTAATTTTTTGGGGCAGTTCGCCAAACATGCAGCGGGTTTTTAAAATGCAAAAACTAGCAGTACGTAACATATTAGGGCTAAGATCACCGGAATCCTGTCGACCTTGGTTCAAGACCTTAAGTATACTACCATTACCGTGTCTCTATATTGCTGAGACACTATCTACAATTCATCAGAATATGCATATGCTGTCCAGAAATAATGCCTTTCATTCATACTACACTCGAGGCAGAGATGAACTTCTAATACCTACGCGAAATTTAGTACTAACGGAACGTAATCCCTTAGTAATTGGTATAAAATTATTTAATAGATTGCCTCAGTATATTAAGGATATAAAAAGTCACAAACTTTTTAAGAAATCTATAAAAGATAGGCTTATAACGCATTGTTTCTACAGTGTACAGGAATATTTAGATTGTAATGTACTTTAGAATTTGTAATGTACCTTAATCATAGTTTTCTTTAATATTAAGTATATATATGTCTGTTTCTTTGTTATTCGTGCATTACCTGTAGTAGTTGTGATGCTAATTGTCACTCATATTATATATTACTTTTAAGTTGTATTATGACTTATCCTATTCCTTTTTGTACTTTTCTTTGTACTTTTTTGTGGATCATTGGATTAAATATTATTATTATTATTATTATTATTATTATTATTATTATTATTATTATTATTATTATTATTATTATTCAAACTCCACTGGAGTCAATAAACCAAATGTCCAATTATGTGTAGTATGACTATACAAACTGATTATTTGATCAATATAGCAGGAGCCTAATGAGGCACCTAATGTAAAAGATTCTAAAATAAAAATTAGATATAACAGTTATCGGTAGTGTTCTAATGGTGCTTGATAACTTCATACACATTGGAATAGAAACATATTTTTCTGTTCCTTCTGGCATTTTCACAATTTCATTGCCAATCTGAAACGAAACATTCCTTTTTCTGCAATCCCGTACAACTCACATGGGTCGACTTGATTTTTGTTTCACAAGTCCTAATAGTTGTACAGTTGACGAAAATAAAAACTAGGACAACTTTTTAAACCTTATGTAATTTTGACTTTTGACTTGCAAACTGCGTTTAAATTGATGTGGAAATATTATTTAACGCAGAATTTCCCAGTGATTAACAATGAAAATAGAGTAATTATGCTATTTTTGTGTTACGAACGGTAACATAACTTTCAAGTATATGTATGTAAGAATTGGCATTAAATCTGTCTTCAATATGCCACAAAACAGTTGATGCTTGTATCCACGCCCACACATTCACCAAAAATCGTTCAGTTCTGGCAGTATTGCCAATGTATTTTTTTGTCAAAACGTAAATTTGCAGGACGACTGCTAGAATTTGATCACTATTGAATTGACTGAAAAAGTTTTTCGTCAGTAAAACTGGCACATCTCCAAATATCTATTCCGTAAATAATAAATTCCAAAGCAAAGACTATATCCGCTCAAATGAACCATCAATGTTGCATCTTGCGAGGGCGTCTTTTTGAACCTGGCAATCTATTAAGGATTTGCTCATTTCTTCAGTTATTAAAGACTTTAAATACCGTATTGCGATTCATCAATTATTATACAATTCTGCCGTGTTTCTTATAGTCTATTCATCTTCAGATTTGTCAATCAATGTACTGGCTGAATATTGTTGGAGCATCAAGAGAGATGCGAATTATAATAGAAAGTTGTCAGTTCTTACATTCTGACTAACATAGTCGGAATGTTCGAATATTGTGTAGTTAAGCGTGTAGAAAGTCTTAAGTTGTTTGAAAGTTTTAATGCCTATTTCTCGGATATTCTATGTAATGGGTAAAAACGATATCATGTTTGAATGCAGGAGAAAAAACACTGTCACAATCCAGTTCTCCATCTCTTCCGAGACAAAATTTCCCAGTGTAATAGGACTCTATACCTTCGCGCTATATGCCTACGCCACGTTTCTATTTAAGAAATACGTCAACAGTAGTTTCTTGAAAATACATAGTAGTCTACGGACGACATTTAACGGTATAGCATCTGGTTCTCTATCTTACATTTTATTTCCTACATCTATGTTTATGTAGATTTACTCGTATGGAGGTGCCATTTGTACATTTTCAACATATACCTGTACAGTAATGAAGAATTAATTTTATGTGTCATTAATATTCCCACAGCGTTTTGCAACTGTATTTACTGTACGCATTACAAGCACCACATATCTACAATGTTACATACATATTGTAATGTATATGTTCAAATTGTTTTAATTACAGCTGCAAACTATACGCGTATTGTATATAACATATCCATATATACGCATACATTTAGTCACATATTATGCTCTTGTATGCAATGGTGAGTACGATCATATAGAGAATTCATTTGCATTTCGCGCATACGGATTAAACTTCCCCGTGTCATTTTATAGTATTGCGGTTTCCTTATCTTACTCTACCTACCAACATGATTAGACAACATTAGAACGGGTTTCCAAACATCAACGCTATAAAGTATTTAAGTAAGTATTAGCCTTCAATTAGGAATTTTAATAAGCTATGTAGATTCAACCATAATGTAACATCCATGAACGCTGTTAGTCGTATCAAAATCCAAACTATCCCCAAAGTACTTTCAAGAAATATATAGTACTATAAATAAATTAAATACTATAATGACGCATAATTGCGTATCTCAGTAAAACGATACAAGAAGAAGCACTAGCTACAAAGAAATTTACATTTTAATAATACAAACAACTAAGTATACTCGAATCATTATGTTGCACTCAATAGATGCAAATAGTGAGAGTCCAGGTAATAAAAAGGAATCCATACACAGCTGAATAGATGTAATTTTTCTGCGAGTGCCGTACTTAGTTTCGTCGTAGACCAACCACCTCTCTTACAGCTGATTTGAGAGGGTCCATACTACTATGGATGTGTTATTTAAAAGATATTTCTTGATCTCTAAAACTTCTACTTTTCTACTGAATTTGCTTAAATAAGAAATGCTTCGACTGTAGATCAATTTTCTAGGTCACAAAAGTAAAACATTCATCTTATTGGTTAAATTTTTACAATTTTGTAAGGATTTTGTAAGGAGCACATAGGAGCTTTATCAATACTAAGATCTCTTATAACAAACATTCTGCTCCACTAGAATTGATAAAAATGAAGAAAAATCTTGTTGAACCCTTTCAATGTTAGTTATAACATTTACTGGTTTAAAAAACATTTGACTGCAACATTATATTTAAAATATGGTATACAGGTCTAACCTAACTTTAATGATACACTTGTAGTATTATTATTGATTATTTTGCAGATTGTTCTCTCCGCATTAAGATCTATTCAAACTTCACTTTTACATGTTTCAAAACCATATGGCGAATCGCTAACTTTACACTTTATCTCAGATTAATTTTACATTTAGCAATAACTACAATTGGAAATCAGAACACTAACAATGAAAATATATCTTTATTTATGCAGTCTTTCGATATGAATACTGCAAATTTCTCGTTTCTGTTTGCAGTATATTAAATACTTACTTACTACATAGAGATGCAAAACACTGAAACCACATCTCACCAAATGCGAATTATCTATACATGCATGTAAACACTTTTCATCGGAAATAAACGACTTGCTATATGAGACAAATTCAAAAAATTTATAATCACATGAAAAACATATGCTGTAACAATACAGAGCATCCAGTTTGCCCATAGCTGTCATAACTGTGGCAACTGGCCGAATCCGTATCTTGATATATCGGTTATGAATGTTCAAGTCGTCTCGTAAATTCGGTGTTTATTGTGACACAAATGAAACTCAGACATATTATCGTACTTGTGCATCATTGTTGGCTATCTACGTCCCTGTTGTTTATATCCATCTCTTTCATCGCAGCTAATGTTACACGTCCCTCTCTCGCATTGGCCCTAAGTTTAATCTCTTTACCCGCTATTGTATTTCTTTTTCTCATGGTCTTCTCTCCTCTTTCTTATTGTCTTCACTAATCGCAGTCCGACATAATTCGACGATTGTCTCAACGTCGGCATCTTAACTGACATTTCAATTAAACTTCTCGTTAAATTCCTCTCCAACTTTTTTCTTCGCTCCGGTCTATTCGTTTTTCAATTTGTAGGTATTGTATTATTATCATTACTAGCAATAGTTCTTGGTTTTTAATAATTCCATTCGGTATTTACTACTGGAATACGTGCATAATTGTGTATGTAGTACGCCAATACCTGTGCTGTAAGAATTGGAAAAACAGAACTTATCTGATGAAACCTTGTGATTGTTTAATAACATTTGGCATATTATATAAAGTACATTCTAGGCGATAAAAATTCATGCCTGTAATATTCTCTAAATACACGTCTGTAGGTAAGGTAAATACATAAGGGATTTGAAGATATGTGTTAGTAAATACATACAGCGTTATGTATTACGTGTGTTTTAAAACAATGGTAAATCAATCAGTTATATAACGTATGTAACAAATTAAATCCTTTGTTTCCGTTAACAATCTTCATAAATCCACGCCCAAGCAAATTACAGGCTGTTTTTCAAACACGGGCGTTACCAACTGTTAGAATTCATTAATATTGATATAGTATGAAGTTTTTCTTGCAATGGATTCATTAAATTAATTTCACTATTTCCATTATTATTATTGTATCGTTTATTAACCGTATTTATGAATTATTTTTTTCAGTAAATATACAGAAATTTTACTATTTCATACTAAACGCAAAAAAATTATAATGCCGACACACAATAACACCACAACATTCTTTAAGAAAGTATGCACTTGCATATATGATATATATTCAAACATACAACGATTTTGCATTATTTATACCGTACAAAACCTCAATCGGAGACACAGTTATACATATATATTTGTATAACTTAATGGCAACTAATAATAATTCAATACATAATACGAATTCCGAAAGTTTACTGTTAGAAGTGAGGAATTATTTTCAAAATAATGTATGAATTTTTTTCTACTACTGCTTGATATGAAATTAAAACTGAATATTAATATAAGATTTTTACGTAGTTACGATCAATTTTCAGCTTGATCTCTCAATAATGCGTGTAACAAATTTCAATCAACAGAATAGATGAAAGTAGCATATGAAAAGTCATTTCCCGGTGCATGTAACTTACTCTTACCAGATAAATCCGATACGATAAAATTGGAAAGTTTTTAGAATTTATAACACATATTTTGTAAATTTATTGAAGATGTAAGTAGCAATACCACTTATATGACTTTGAGTATGTACTATATGTAGGTAGATTGCTCTGACTAGTCGTATATTCACGTTATATGATATGAATCCTAAATTAACTTACTTAGTAATGAAAACTAACTAGAATATCTTTAAAACTTCGTAGTATCGAAACCCATAACAGTCACAGTTCAACTAATATATTATTATTTAGTTAGTGTCGAATTCTATCACATCGAATGACCACTTCATTACCCAAAGACATCTAGTCTGCACATACCTCTACATCGAAAAAGCCACAAAGACAACGTGTAAATAAGAAAGGCCAAGCGAAGGTGCCACACAATTGTAATTGTGTGTAGTCTTCTTCGAGACATTAATTTGCCGCGGGTGTATTCTCCGTCGAGTAGTGGTGCACAGGTGGTGCTCCCACGGTCTCCCGAAACAGCTGCTACGGCGGAATCTATCAGCTGCCACCTTCAACGCATATTCGTCGTACAATATATACGTATATAGACCACGTACATACGTTATACCTTTATATTCTTGACCGATAGAAGATGGACGGCTTCTCTTGATCATCACTAGCTAAAACTTGATAGGCGTTAACCAACGGCTGTCGGTTTAATTTTCTCATAAAACAAAAGCTAAATAGGTGAACTTTCTGAATGTAAAACTATCAACCCAAAAATCTAACCGATTTTACGATCGATGGCCTTGTTAGAACAAATGATTTATGACTATCCCAAAATACAGTAAAGTTTCAAATGGTCTTATAACCCTTTCTAACTGTTTTACGAGCTGCAAATTAATTTTCATGTCTAATAAATCATTAACCAGATGATCGTTTTTTAGTCGTAGATTTCACCCGATAGGGTTACTGTAAAGATAATTCCATAAACGCTATACCACGTGTCTTTTACCATGCGTACACATAACTGTTGAGGGTATCCGTACTATGAAGAAGGCGACGTAAAGTTTCAGTATTTCGAAATGCAAGATATGAAACAAAAGTCTGTTGTAAATATGGCATTCTTTTGGAATTCCACTAGTTTTATTTAGAGTGAATAATTGCAAAGATGCCACAGGTTAAATTTCAAACAAAACGGTAACCCTTCCATCGTTTATTAATTACAGAAGTTGATTTCGAAAAATGATTCGATTCAATAATTTACATACTGTCACTTTTTGTTGTAGTATACAAAAGTTTATTACTTTGCCACATTAGTCGGATGGAACAACATTGCTTAAACTGTCAAACGTAGTACGTGGCTACGGCCAACTACCTCAAATCTTAATCCAAGAGTGTCAACCGTCGCATATACATATGTATAGATGATATGGCAGACGAGAAGACGTGGAATCTTCTCGGGTCAGCAATTGCGAACACGGCAAACGAACGAAGTTCGAACACCTAGATTTATTACATCCTTTACGATATTTAAATATCGATGAAAAAGGTAAATGTCAAATGTCAAATTAAAACCAAAGGCACAGATAATGAAATATTAATAATTGCAAAAGCTGAAAATACGATAGCTAATCTAACAGTAAAGTTTTTGAACGATGAAAGATTCAAAATAAAGCAAAGCTGCATCAGGCGCCAACAAGCTATCGTTGCTTATTAGTAACGAAATACCCCGATTAAAGTACTGCAATTTCACATAAAATCATATAAATCCAGGACAATTAGAATAAAATAAAGGAAAACTACCACAGTAGAGATTTAAATATAGATTTAAATAAACCGCATACGAATGATAGTCTGAGCAATAAATACAATGGGTAATTTGATCGCTTTACGCTAAGCTTTGACCTAAATTTAATCTGAATATAACAATTTTTCTTGGTATTTACGTGATGAGACCATTGTAAAATTCACACTTTAAACTACTTATAACTGCCTAAGATAACGCGATTTAAATGTTGGAACTTTGCTTTTGTTTGTCTGGAAAACTATCTATTTTAATGCCTACTTTGTAATAAACTTTTTTAATACTATTTGCTCGCTTTATATGCTGAGAAAATTTTGGCAGTCAAACTCCTTACACCCTGTATATGTAATTTCATATAAATAATACGAAATACAATTTGTGCATGTCATAACGTATAATGCTGTATTCCATAGGAATGTTCTTCCGCTTAGACTATTATTTTCGCAAAGGATAATTTTATTTGCCTTTGAGAATATACTGCGCCAATTTCGGATGATACCGTTTTTTCCCGCATCGGTGGTTGGTGTTAAGAATAAGTTATTTTGAAGATATTGCTTTATTTCGATAACGTATGACGTTGTTTCTCTTAAGAATAATATTATAGTCAGTAGAAGTAATAATATTGTTTGCAATGATAGAATTCGGCAGTGGAGACTAACCAAAATGTTTAACGGGATAGGAAAAATATGTCAAATCAGATTGAATGCACTTTTTGTTTCTGGACATCTTTATTGTGCTTGCACTTACATTATTTTCTTCTAAAGCTCCCGCAATAAAAAAGCTACAATAATCAATTGCTAAGGTATTAAAAGTTTAATTTAATCGTAAAACTTTTTTCCAACAAAGGTCCTGTAAAAATGTTTGCCAAAATGTCCTGGAACCTTTAATAATGTATATGTTTAGACAATCCTAGAATGTCTCACTCCGATGGATTCATTGGAATAGGAGCTGCAAACGACATCGGAAAAATTTAATATTGTTACCCGCCGCAAATCAGTTCATGTCTTGTGAATAGTCGTCGGTTAGCATTTTTGAAGTCGGCTATTTTGTTTGTTTTGTGGCATTACCTGGGAATAAAATCTGGTGGCTTAAGGACCCTTTAGGACAGCTTACCTGTCAGATGCATCTAATCCCATCGATTATTGGGCCAACAGCTCAGAATATCCTTCACATAGTCTGGAAAGAGAATGCAATTGGCTGTATTCCCTTATAAACCCTATAGCCAAATTCAGTCCCTAAATTGATTTTATTTTCTAAAACAAAACGTTGGGCACACGGAATAATAATTGTAGTAGAATAATTGTAGTAAAATACGCATGATCATATATGTTAAAAAATTAGTTTAGTACAACGAGATAACTTGAAATATACTCCTCTCTGACATTTCATGAATTTGTATAAATTTTCACAGCTATGTAATAGATCATTTTTTTTTAAATATGTTAAATACAAAAAATAATTGTAACATCTTAAGCATTACTAACTTTAGTAGGCTACAGAATAAAAAGAACTAAAAAGCGGTTTTTGATTGGTAATATTTCGGATAATTTAGCTGTAATTTATGATGAATTGTGTAATAAATGAAATAGGTACGTATACTGCAGTATCAAGGACAAACGCAGTATATCCAGGGTACTAAAAAAACCAATAAATTTTGGCCGAATAATTTATCGTGGAATGTTACTATACCTGCGTGTCGGCTCTTTACACTCTAGTTAATAACTTACCGACATTTACTTCTAGATACGGCATTCATTTTTAATTAAGTATTTTTGTAATTATACATTAGAGAAAGCCACTCTATTCTGATTTATAAGCTTATTAGGATATATGTATGTATATGTATATGTATGACTAGCTCCATTATATTCTGTATATCCGAAATGTTATGTTTTTAATGTATGCCAGGAGGAGCATAATATGCTTTAATGAGATTGTCGCAACTTCTTTTTTACTTTTCATCTTTCTCTAAGTACTCGGCAATAATTTGAAGTGGTTTCATTTTATATACATATAATAGAAGGGAATATTATATTTATAATAAGATATATGTACATAGCACATCCTCAATATTATGTTACGTATACACCAGTTGAAACTCCTATCAAATCACTGAGAAGAAGTTCATCTTTAATTTATACTTATCTTATTCTCTTCTTCTTTAACATCTACAAAATATTTGTTAACATCTAGATGTTCATGATGTATGCTTGCTTATAGAACTTCAAAGCCTTGAAGTCACTTTCGTTACGCCATTCTCAGAGTATTTTAGCTATACCATTTGTTAATTTTACTTCTAGTAAACATCCAATCTACTACTCTTAACGTATCCTAAGGTTGACTTATGTGGTAAACTTTAACCTTCTGGAGCATTCTGGCCGCCCGTACTTCATCCTGATATTTTTTTCGGGATATAGTTCTACAATCGCAGATTATGTGCTCAGTAGTTTCAGTTCCAAATTCGCAAAATCAACATTCCTAATAACACACAACATACCGAAAACGTTTTTTTTGGTACCAGTTAGGTCCGTCCATCCTATACTTAAATAAGACTTTTTTAAAATGTTTTATGTAGGACATATAACAAACGTTTTATTTAAAACATATAATAAAACATAATAATTACGTTCGCCCACGTCCGTTTGTCGGCATTATAAAAATGGTTCAAAATTATATCATTCTAAACAATACGTATGAAGAATTTAATATACCTGAAAACGTTCTAAAGTACATATTAAAAAAAACACTTAATAATAATTTATATACATATTTCACGTTCTTCCTAAAAAGCAACGGATAGCGCCCAAATAAAGATCATATCATTTTGTCTCACATGTATGAATTTGGTGATTTTATTTTTTGCGATCCGACGCAATCTGCTGGAATTGACTGAAATTTCTTGGCACATATAATTAGTGTTTTGCCTACAATAACCTCCAAATTAATAATCTTAGTCGCTATTTTACTGATGTTTTATAATTTTTACTGTAAGACGGTATTGTAAAGTGAAATTTGCAAGTGTAATGCAAGTCTTAGTAAATAATTTGTATTCAATTGGGTTGAATGACGTTAACTTACCTTTTTTTAAGAGAGTAAGTAAAACATACATTTTAATTATGAATACCGCATATAAACTTAATAAGATAAAACTTTTAGCAAAAAAAAGTAAAACAGATTTTTAGTTCAATTACTATCTCTCTAATTACATATACAACAAAGTCTTTTTGCAAACGCCACCGCCTCCAAAAATGTTGATTATTAAACCTACTAAAGAAACTGAAGAAATATGTAAGGAAAATATCAAACCTAAAATGCAGGCTTGAAGTGATTGTACCCAAACACTTTTTTCAGGTAACACCACTGAAGAAACTGGCAGTCTAAAACTTGATATTAGGGTAGGAAAGTGATCGATTGACAATAGAATGGCTACGTTAATAAAACTGTACGATGAATCAAAGTTTGTATGCAAATCTGGTACCCGTTCGTCGATTTTTTTGTGGGAAGTAAAAACTGAGACTGGTCTTATTTGTATCTTCCATAATCTTCTTTCACGTTTTCTGTTTGTTTGTAGATGTTTGTTTAAAAAATTGATTGATTTATTTATAGAATTTATTTTAATCTGCAAAAATATGTCAATTAATATGATAAAAAACAGGGAAATTAAAAAAGAAGAACACTGCCATGTTAGCTACCAACAATAAGAAATTCCGATATTTACCTCTGCTTTATGATACAAGTGTAGCTATCGTGTAAAAGGAAATCAAAATATAATTCTTAGACGAAAACATAGAGATAAATTTGTTCACTTATTCATAGACAAGGTATGTGTTTGTCTTAATGAAATAAGATAATACAAAGAAATAACCCCGCGTGTTCACCAGTAACTATCCGCAAATCCACCTAAAAGACAGGGAGCATGAGATCACCAAGCTAATACGAGAACAAATGGCACATGTGTAACGTAAATTGTTCGTAAAGTCACTTGACATGGGTTGGAGTTATTTGAAGCCGGTCAGGGCGCGGTCCATCAATCTTCATCATTTCCGTTACGGTCCGCTTCACAGTTGTACCGTTTAGTAATAATGATGTATTTCAAATCTCTATTTTCCGCGCTAAAATCGCTATATTCTTATGCCCACAAACGTTATTAACTATTAAGATCGCATGCTGAATTTCTAAAAATGCTGGAATGGTGTTAATTTTCACCTTCACGTCTATACCTGTCAGTAGATGTAAGTATATTGCAGAGTTATCAATAACACATTTCTCATATATTTCTCAGTTATGCAATAAACTCAATAGTACAACTTATGCTATTCGCCGATTAAAGACTTGTTCTAGTGTCTATACTGCCCAAGTAGCAAAGTAACTCTATAAATTTAGAGTATTAGAACTATTCTGTTAATATTTTATAGTGGTATCTAGTACACTAAATTGTTGCATTAATGTGGCACATGCGAATAGTTTGCCTCCACAAGGTGAATGGTTCTTTAAATTTATTATAAGAACGTTTTTAGGGCTTAATTATAGAGCGTGTATAATATAAGGTGTAATGTTGCTCTATAAGTGTTGTTCAGTCACACAATTTTACAGCAACTGTGCTTATACAACCAAATTGTTGTAAAACCGGTGCGAAATAAGGCTTTATTAGAAGTATATTATCTCCTGTGAAACTCTTATAGAAATATTCCGTAATGTCAAGTACAGTTTCTTTATAGAACTATTCTCTAAAGGGTTCCTAATGTTGCAATTCTGCTACGGACAACAAATCACTAACATGGAAGCTGCTATCGAACAAGAGAAAAACCAGCTCTTTAATGCAGTAATAGAGAATAATAATACAGATGGTATACAATCATTATAGAATAAATAAATATTAATACAGACCTTTTTGTTCCATAAAAAGCGCTATAGAGCTACCACACCTTATACTGACGTCACATATGTTTTAACAGTGGCTGTTATTGTTTGTGAAACAGGTTGTGGTGAAATATACCTTAATAATGTGATTAATAAGTAAATGGAAACAAATTAAAAAAAGTGGAGCATTTCGGAGGAAAACGAAAAAAATTTACGAGAATTTATTACGCGATAATACTTCCGTAAATAACGCTGAAGCTGATGGTGAAAATGACTTCCAGGAGGTGACAGCTTTACAAACAAAATATATTTGACGCAAAAGAAGATAACGAAGTGCCAATAAACAGAAATGATTGGCTAGTAGAGCTTGATATTTGATCTTGAAATTGTTGAATATTTTTACTAATTTCTTAGACAACATATGCCCAAAATTGTCAGCTTAATATTTTTAAAATAAGAATTGTATATTTGTATATGTATAATCATAACAATAGACACAAAAATGTCGTATTAGTGAGAATCCATATTGAAAAGTACAAGAAAGTTTTTAATAATTTTATTTTTGCTGCCATATTGGAAAGAAATAAGAAAAAATCATAAGAACTATATACCTACATAACAATAAGTGAAAATGATATCAATAATATGGATTACAATTACTTTCTGACTATTTTATATACAATTGATTGCTAAATTCATCAATTTAGAAAAAAAAATATTCAATTTTTATAGCACTATCACGGAAATCTAAAGTAAATTGAGGGCGCTTAAAAATACCATATATGTACCATATATTTCACAATAAAGCTTCTTCCGCAATAGAATTCACTGTAGCGATGGGCGATTCGAATGTTTTTGGTGATTCGACTCGTGATGATTCATGACTCTCCGTACTAGCGGCAAGATTTGAATCGTTCTGGTGATCCGTATACTAATTTCGTATGATTCGTACCGAAAGATCGTAATAGATTCAGCCCGGTTCATTGATGACTCGTCGTATTAGAGATTCGAGTTTAGACTTTATTTTAATGATCTTGCGAAATAGTATTAATTAAGATTTATATTTCAGTAAAATAAACAAACCTAAATACACAGATACATTCATGAAAATACCTTGCTAAAAATACGATAAGAATTATTTTTTATTGGCGGTTTTAGGGACACGAACTATTAACTATAAATATAAAAGCTAGCAAATAAATATGTCTATGAAATCATAATACACCACTGTAGTATAAATAGTAACGATTCATATTTATACTATATATATTGATTAGAGAAACTATTTGAGTCATACGTCTGCGACTGTTCGTATATAACATACCTACAATTTACCAGTAGGAAACAAATATACTGTTTGACTTCGATTTAGTTTCATATCAATAGACCTCTAAGATATACGAAATCGTATGAAGTAAACGATCCACATAAGTTACGTATAATTATACAGATTCGTACAATGGTACGATTCATACGACTACAATCAATTGCTACCAGTATTATACTACTTGACTCTGAATCCGATTCATTTCAAGCGGCGGTACGACTCCAAAATGATACGGATTCGTATAAAGTAAATAATTCGTATAGCATTATACGAATCCGTATAAATAGTAAAGATTCGTACCATAGGAATCACACATGAGAGTCGTATATACTGTACGAATCATACGAATCCGACCCATCACTAATTCACTGCTCCCTCATTGCAACTAGATAAACCAACTAAGCAACTAATTGAGTGTACTCCTATATTTTATGGTGTCCATTTTTTATTATTTTTGACATATATGCAGCGAGTTGATGTGGCACTGAAACAATTTGTGTCTAAAAGATACAACTTAACGATTTTAAAGTTCTCTAAATAGAACACTATGCATCAAAAAATTGTATAACAAAACCAATATGCGCTGCTAAAGAATAATTATATAAGTGTTCTGTATCTGTTCTATACAATAATTCCAATACAGCTTTTTAGAACGGCTATAAGTTTTTTTGAGATTACTTTGCAACCGTGTTATACAAATTCTTTTAGACCTGTAAGAACGTTTATTCTTAAAGAGCTAAAATGTTCTATAGGACGGTGCCCATTTTGATTGTATAAGTGTTGTAAGGACGATTTAAAAATGTTCTTAGAAAAAAAATTGCTCTATAAAATTTGTGCTGGAAGCGTTCTTACGATATTTATAGAACATAAAATTGCTACTTGGGTGTTATTGCTTATTACCACTCTTGTGTTGTTTCTCATATTAAATACGGTTTGATGTTTTGGGGCCATCTTTCTATGACTACCAGGGTATTCATAGTTCAGAAGAAGATATTGCGAATTATATTCAACGTTAATGGCAGAGAGTCTTATAGAACTATATTTATTCCAAGTTCTGATATTTTTTATTCTGACTGATATTGCGAGATATTCACAGAAAGATATTAATGTTTTCAATATAAAAGTTTATTATCCTATATTAATATGTCAACAAGCTGTCAAATATGTTGTCAAGTATGTTGTGAGCCAGAACTAATATCAAATTGATATTTTTATTTTGTTTATTAAGTAGTTCTGCCAAGGTGAACAAATGTAGGCCAACTTATCCTGAATTACATTTTTAAATGATTTGTTGTAGTTTTATTTACTAATTTGCACTTATATTGTTGTTATTGAAAGGAAAGCAGTATTCTTACATGTACAAAATGGCAGACACTTTGTATTTTATCTCCAACCAGCGCCAAAGACAAAGGACTTGAAAGTTGACTAAAATTGCTAGAACGTATTAAAGCAAGCAACTTAATTAAAATTATTTCACCAACTCACACAATACTGACATCCGTACACTCCTGAAACACAACAATTTGTAACCTAAACATTTTTTCGCTAGTGCAAATTTGCATATAAACTTGCAGATTCAACTAACAAAAATATTATTTAGGAACCATTTCAGAGAATAATAGTATAAACATGTTTGACAGGCAAGAAAACATAGACTTCGAGACAATGATACATTTTAAGCAAAATTACTAAATATACTAATTACATTTATATTACGAAGGAAAACAAACGTGAATAGTAGGTTTCTATTTATATATGTGTATAGAAATTATTATTACGCCAAGTAATTTAGAATTCTTTAAAAAATTCTAGGAATAAATGAGAAGTATCTATTATAGAATGGTAGTGCATAAATGTTTTCTGCATAGTTGTTTTCTTCATTCTTCTGCATAAATAAATTCTTGCCCGTTCAGAATCTTATGGAGATATCACTATTGGCACCCTCTATGATCGATTTACATGCACACAATAAAACATAATAAGGCAAACTAGGTAAAAATAAAAAACAATTACACGGATGTCAATAATAATTTCTTGTGCACATTATAACCAACAGATAGCAACATAATATTACAAGTATTAATCTTTAACGAGGTGATGATTCACAGAAATAATAACAGTAGCGTTCTATTCCTTAGTCAACTGAACAGCTGTAATGGGTGTGACATCTAAATTACACCTTTAATACTATTGATATAGCTGTATATCAACAAGATCCATTTAGTTCTTATTATTTCCTCCAAATTGACTAACGGCGGTTTTTACAGTTGTTCGATATATTGGGATTATTATAAGTAAGGTATTGGTTCTGATGCCAAGAACTATTTTTGAATCGGAGACACCCCAAAGATTAGTAAACTATTTCTGTGCTTATTACCGTGAAATTGTATATGTGCTCTGTTAGGTAGTGAAATGCCAAGTTATGCATTAGATATTGATAAATTGCTAGCAGCGTTAGTAACTGTAAAGAGATTAATGGTAGCGTATACCTCTTCTCATTTTGTGTTGATCTGATTGTGAGTAATGCTATTATTAAATTAAGTAATACAAATATGACGTCGTATGAATTATGTACTCGGTTCTTATTTTGCCTACTCCGCTTGAAATATGTCCTTATACAAAGTATATTAATTCACTTGTTTCACTTTTATTTACCTAGTCTACCTATCTACTTGTCAAGTCATATTTTACAGTTCCACATCATTTCGTATTCGCCGATATTTTTGGCAGTAGTGAGTTACTATTACTATTATTGTGATTACTGTCATAAACGTATAGATACAGGCTTAGACGAACTTCCAACAAACAACAACAGTTTAAAATTCTCTATTCTTCGATTAATTTTATAACTAAAAGTAAAAACTAGACAGTAGGCAATATGATAGTTAATTAAATAAATTACTATATACGATTAGATATAGGTACTTTATTTTTCGCATATTAAACGTCAAGTTTAGGCATAATTTGTCGGAATTAAACTTGATCCAATAAAATCATTTCTGATTGCAGACTGCAAGCTACTGGCGACGGGCCAGTTACTAATTGAACTGTTCTTTATACAGATTATATGACAAGGGTAATTCACTGAATTCGATATTACGATCACTTGTAGCAATCATCTCTTTTAAATCGTTACCACAAATATATTTCAGTAACGGAGGCACGGAAATATTACGATCAATCCGCGTAATTATTCCAATATCAAGTGTAGCACAAAATCTTAATTATGGTATTTTTAATGGTTAAACAATTCTCTCACCGTTTTGTTTCTTTTTTATTCCAAATGTTGTCCATATAGCAAAAATCTTCGATCGACTCTGGCCATTTGATACATTAGATCATAAAATTTTATCACACAAATTTTCTAGGTGCAACTACTAGTTGTTTTAAAATGAATTTATATTTTCTTTTGTAGAACTACAACATCCTCTATCTCAATCAACAAACGTCTAAGAGAGAGGTATTTGCAACATAAATGGAACACATATATCTGCATATACCTACTATATATAATAACCAAACTCGCCAAGATAATGTAAAATACACGCAACTGTAAAAAATCTCTTCCTAGAGCATATCAAGACGATTACGTATAATGGTTTTGAGAAGTAGAAGACATTATACAAAATAACACTAAATATGGTTCGTTTTAATTGGAGGCAATGTTATCTTCAACATAAGAATGTTTGAACTGCGATGAACAACGTGCAGGTAACCATGTTCTCTTTGGGAAAAGTGCTTTTATCGAGACAAGTTTCACGAGAAAGATATATTGGTTTTGCCTTTAAATGCGAGAATACCTATTAAGCATATTAACACTTAATCTTAGCGATAATCTATGGGAACTCTATAGATTTTACACGTGCAATAACACTTAGTAATGCGGCTAACGTTCAGATAAAAATATTACGTATGATATGGAAACACGTCATACATTTCCTGTGTTTCTCCTAAGTAATTTGAATAAAAATGCAAACAATTTAGGCATAGATATATCGCTACAAACTTAAGAATTCGCTTGACAATTTAAGAACATTTCGCTGCAAGTATTTCGGTTAAAAGTACGTTGTACGTTGAGTCAAAGAACCAGAAGCCATAAGATTCCTTTTTATCTCGAGTTCGAGCTGATCACTTGCCATCCAGCATAATAATCGTCAGTAACAAACTCTTTGATGTTTAACTCTTTGTGTTTAAGAAGTCGCCGACAATTTATATTTCGAGGGGAGAAAGAAACTTGATGCTAGTGAGAGCGCAATTTACTACAAGAACGGCTTCACTTCCTTTTTACTATCGTCACATAGAAAGGTACAAAATGTAGCACGTATTTTAATCATTTTGCACAGACAATGGTACTAAAGATACATACATGTACGGTGTGAACATTTCTTACGAGATGAGTTCCGTATCTCCAAAACTTGTCACAAAACGATGGAACTAATTATTTTAATAGTACCCAGCTTGATATAATTATATATATATATATATATCTGTTACAGCATTATTTTTTGACTTATGACGTCACATGCATTTGAAACATTGACTTTATAATATTATGGACAGCGCATATGCGAGTGGGAATAGAGCTGAGGTATCTGTAGAAAAATATAGAGATTGTAAGACCAAACAAGCATATGTACTCGTATAGAAATAGAATGAATTGTTAAACAAGTTATGTGAAATGTTAATATGTAAATGCCCTTACTTCTTCTCAATCTTTATATTTAACCCATTGATTAGCTTTAACCTCTCTTTTTAATGTATATTTAATATTCATATACAGCAAAATCTCCTTTAGATCGGGTCCGTAAATCAAGAATTTGGACTGACGTTTGTCAGCTTGGATAGTCCTTTTAAAGGCAAATTTAAAAAATTTACACTTACTAGTTTTATCTTTAACAATGTCTACTATATGAAGTTTTAATGATGATTGGAACTTTTCCGTAAAAAATATCCAAACTCACTCCCCATTACACAAGGAACTGTATCTAACATTACAGTACAGTTGAGGAAGTATATCCACGTAAAGCCTTATCAAAGACACCTTAACTTTACTGACAGTGTAAAAATTTGCGTGTTATAGGTATTGACGATAATTCGTTGTAGCCCATATAATTAGTGTTCCCTAATTCATGAGGCATTCACGTACTTGGTTTTAGACATATGATAGATTAATCCCTTATGGCAGGTTAATACCTCCATCAAAGGCTCGCTGATCATAGTGGTAGAGCAACCATTCTTTGGTAATAGCGGAACAGTGTTAGGGGAATCAAATCCTGGTCGCGTTTCGTTGGGATCGCTAACTCGGCCGAGTACCATTCCTTGTTTGGAAACAATTAACAGTAATATTACTTACGACGAAATTATCTTGGAACAAAGCCTAGAAAATACATTTACCTACAGGGAAATACACAAGAGCTGCATTGGTAATGCGAAAAGCAATATCGCTTAGAGCAATATCGAGTTTTCGGTACAAAAGCAATCTATTTTGGATTAAAAAGAAAAACCAAAATTATGAAAAGCATAGAGCGAGAGGTACCTCGTACTCCATCATTATCGTTTTACAGACACAGGTTACACAATCTTTTAGACCATGTAATATGCCGCAAATTTTGTTAAAAGAATATGTTAACATCTGTTATAATTTCGAAGATATCAGTAAGAAATTCAAAAATTGCCGGAACTTTGGAGGAGGTCGGGACCTAGGATCGGGCGTTTGAGCTGAAAAAAATGCGTATTTATTATTTTAAGGTATAACATATACGGCAATTATAAGCCCCAATGATCACCTATGCTGCTTTGGTATGGTGGCCAAGAACAACTGAGAAGACTGTACAACAACAGCTTCAACAAATCCAAAGACTCGCTTGTCTAAATGTCACAGGATTAACGCGGAGCTGTCCCGCTACAGCGCTAGAAGTACTGCTGGAAATCACGCCACTGCACATTTGCATTCAAAATCAGGCTATATCAAGTGCCCTATCACTGGACAGACTTAAGGGATTAAAACCTGGGGACATTAGAAATCATCAACATTTAAAATCGTTGAAGATCCCAATATTAACTACCTGATTTACATTGCAAATAACAAGATCTCTATGCAATACAACTTCGACCAACCCCACAAAATGGTAATCGAAATCCCTACTAACAAGTAAGTCGACATCCGGTGAACCTCAACTCAAAAGAGGAACCCTGGCATCGTACACGGATGGCTTTAGAATAAAAGAAGTGGAGACAGGCATTGGGGTCAGCGGGCCTAACCACTATCTCATAGTGCCTATGGGACTCCACTCCAATATATTTCAAGCGTAGATTTCTGCTATAAACTTATGCGCCGTAACCTCGAGTTAGGGATACAAGGCGCAACAATTAGTATATCAACTGACAGTCAAGCAGCGTTGAAGGCTGTGAGTGCCTACACATGCGAGTCCGGTCTATTGAATGAATCTATTATGCAATTTAAGGTAACTGGGACACAATAACCACCTAACTCTTCAGTGGGTCCCAAGCCACCAAGGGATCGGAGGGAACGAAAAGGCAGATAAGCTTGTTAAAGAAGCAGCAAAAATTCTTTTTATTGGACCTGATCCCTGTTGTGAACTGCAAAAGAGACCTAAAATAAGCAATTAACAAATGGGAGCACAACAAATAGGTCTCTCACAGGCAGAACACATTTTGTGTAAATGTGTTGCTGCCAGTCATACTCCACATCAACACTTCTGTAGGTCGTTTCTAACGCCTACTGACATCCAGGACGAAAATCCTAGACTAATTATAAGGTTCATTAAAAGCCTCCAACTAGTATAACAAGCAGAAGGGCAATGCCACTGCCACTGCCCTCAGATCTAATCTAAGGTATAACTTTTAAAATTTTCATGAATACAGGCATTTCTAGTATACCTAGTGTTCAGTAATTTCCACCAAAGACTTTGAAGATTTCCAATTTCCACACTTATGTTACAATAAAATGTTATGTTCTTCCGAACTTATTAAACTGTTCAGATCCCGTAACATTTGGCTGCACTTAAACCAGAGTTTATTAGTGTAGACTCATCCAAGTTACTGATGTAAAAGTTGGACATAGAACTATCTGAATTTAAACATTAATATTTATTTGTTGAACATACTTTTTCAAATTATAATATTTCTGGAATTGTGAATATGAATACATTAAAAGAAATATTAGAAGAATATTAGACTTCTTCTTAACTCTTAGATTTTGTATAATAAAATTACTTCAAAATATGTATGCTATAGAACTCGAAGCGTTTACTTGCAATTAAATTTAAACTTTTTTGTAAGAGAAAAAAAATTAAGATTGAAGAGATGCCTTTGAAACTTTTAACAAATAGCATAAAGCTATATTAAAGCTGTGTTGTACCTATGTTTTTACGATATATTTCTTGTTTATTTTTAAGACGGTAATCGAAAAAAGAGAAAATAATATATTACGTTAATAAATTGGCTTTTAATATTAAACACATGTCCATTAGTTCTTACAGCATCAATAATTACAGATATTGAAGAACATTACATCAAGAAACTCTGAACAAGAATATAATCAGAGGTATATTACTTCAGCATAATTATGGTTGTCGCTATTGAAAGGGTGTACCATGACGCTAAATAAAACGAATTTATGCTAAAAATTGTCAATTTACTGAGTATGCCATTGAGCCGAAGTTTGTTTGGGTGGTCCATTGAATCGCATCGAAAAGTATCGTATACTGAATCAAGAACACGTACAATTGCTCCTTAATTAACTCTTCTTGATAATGTAGTTGAGTTAAACAATTCTATATACAGATATTTTTGTATAAAAACAGCAGTAATTTCAAATGGCATTTTCATAATTTTGTTTCATAAACCTGATAGTGTGAGGTAAGCCAAATATATAAATCACATATATTTGATTACAAATTGAAAATAAACGTATGAAAAATTGACGTGACGCCTAGAGCGTTTGTTCTAAACAATAAACATACTCATAAGGAAAATAGTTAATCTGCGCGAAGATCACAAACAAGTAGCAATTTTAAGTATATACATTGTGATTGACAACAATGTATACCTTTATTCTATAGCAACCATCCAATATCAGGAAACTTAAAACAACGTTTATCGTATTTTATTCGTTTAAAAATTGCAGTTATAATTTTTATTACTGGAAACATCTAATGAATAGAGGAAAAATTGCTATGTTGACTATCACTATTCAGCTATTTTCTTGAATTTATAGATGGTATTACATGCACTAAAAATGATAGCAAATTCCGCTACACACTCAATAATTGACTACTTCTTGCTTTTCTTAGAGATACCAAATTATAGTAGACATATAGTAGACAACAACGGATCGATAGCCGCAGTGATTAGGCGGCTGACTATCGCTGTGATGGGACGATAGGAGGTTCCAATTCTTTGGAGGGACGGTGACATTTTTTCAGAAAGGTGAAATCGGCTTACCATTCGCTGTTGGAAACAAAGTGATTAACAATACCGCATTATAAAAGGCGATATGATGCAGTCACAAAGCTATTTTAACACAATTTACACACACAAAACTACACCGCGAGAGCTGTAGTGGTACCCAGACATGTAATACAGCTTACGAAGTCTCTGCAACTAAGCACCCACACTTTCATTATCTGGTCACATGGTAAAAACATTCTACCTACTTTCTTGTATTTCCTCAATGACCAACACGCCGATATCAAATTCACTATGGAGATTGGGACAAATAGTTCCTTACGTTTCTTTGATATATTGTTTGCTCGCCCACCAAATGTTCATTTAGCTTACCCTGTATACAAGAAACCCACACATACCGATGGATATCTTCACGTCAACTTACATCATCACCCAGTACAAAAGCAATCGGTAATCAGCTCCTTTGTACACCGAGAAATGTCAATTTCTCAACTCGATAATAATCAACAGAAACATCAGCTAAAACATGACAAAACTGCTCTTCTCCTAATGGTTATAGCCCTACCGATATATTAAAGGTCATAAATAGGTGCATTCATCCGGGAATCCCCAGGGAAACACCAGAAAGAAGTAATCAACAAACCACTACTGTTGTCCCCTATATTCACGGCGCTACAGATCACATCGGGAGAATAAGATTTGTAATTTTTGTATTTTTATTTTATGTTTGTTTATTTTTGTTTTGTGTATATTTACTCTGCGACGAAGCGGTCAAACCCCGAAAGCTCTTATAACAGAGACTCGAACAGTGGAAGCTTTGAATATTATTTAATTAATGAAATGTTTGTTTTAGAATTAAACATAGTAGAAAATGCACACACATCGATTGTTTAAAACTTTGCGATAGGTATTTTATCTTGATAAGAGCGTGTTTTTTACAAATGCATATATTCTTATCTTATTAGTTGTTTGTACTTTAGGATATATTCACTTGCACAAGTTATTTTTTACAATATCTACTACAGATTTTACTAACTTTATTTATGTAAACTCCACGTTGGGTACACAAATCATACAACATTTATGAACTTACTTAAACTTAAAAATTATTGTATGTACGAGTATTTGATAGTCTTTCTTTCCTTTTATACATATCGCATCGGGTATAGCCATAAATTGATTATCAGTTGCCTTTATGCCATCCCTTTCTGTCGAATAAAAAAGTATTAAATAAGCTATTTCAACTTTAGCTTTTAATCTGTTCCAAATAAATTAAGTTCGTTCATATAATAAACTCTGCGATTATAAAAATTGTGACCGACGCCGATGGCAAGAAATAATATACACATGTTTGCTGTCTAATTTCATTGTGTGTCTATGTAAATTATTCATTCGTTGTATGCTTTCTAGATTTCTATATGAAAATCATTTTCGAATATGCAATTTCGTCTTTCGCAGGGTTCTATTGTTTACCCGCATTCTAGTGGATTCCGATTGTGCTGATCTTGTTTTCTCTTCGGCGAGGCAGCCCTTATTCAAATGCACGCTGAGATTTCTTGTTTATGAACAATTTATATATTATTCGTTTTGTTCAATCGCCGGATTCGATGTCGTATCGTTGCATTCATCCATCCTGGTCGTCGTCATCAAATGCGTACTACAACAGCGGACGCACACCAATACATACACAAAACTGTCGCACAGCAAGACCATTGTTCCTGGGTGGATGCTGGTTGCAATGCGGTACCGAAGTATTCATGTTCTTGATTGAAACGCGCACCACCGAGTGAAAGCTCTTTCTGTTTAATTTAATCGAACCGGAGACTACCGACGGAGATAGGAGGTGGATCAACGGACGACATGTGCGTTAAATAATGGCCTTTTGTGGGTACTTCAAATGTCCCGTCGTCTCCTGCTTCGAAAGGTAAACAAACAACGACAACTTGAATTATGGATATAAACAGATTTGACAGTTATATGTTGTACGACATAAAATGCGGAAACGTGCATTGGTATCAATCCTCTAAAAATGTCCAGTTTTGAAATAACAACATGGTTTATTTGAATACCAAGACATTATCAGATATATCTATATATGTCCATAAGTGTGAAACAATCATTAATTCAACAGTAGATATACGATAACTATACAGAATTGCAATTACTTCAAAAATACAGGTATATCGCAAATGTATTAATCACAAGCGTTAGTAGGAAAGAACTTTGCATTCCATTATTTGCATAAATTATAAGTTACCTCGATAAAGCTCTAAGCGTTCCAGAAACTATTCGCTAATTTTACAGTTGTACAGTTATCGAGTCGAATCAGAGTAAAGGATGTTAACTTCGAGTTACTACATTACTGCCGACGTTATTTGTATCTATTACAGTTAAAACATTATTTACTGGACGAATTTATACAACTAAACGTTTGGCCATTTAATACAAAATTAATTTCCTACTAAAATAGCTTGTGGAGAGTTTAATAACAGATGTTAATTTTCTTAATTGTCATAATTTACGTTGACATACAGTCATATTTTTTTTTATAAAATTTACAGCTGGCTACGAGTTAACTAAAAGCGATGTTTTGCTCTTTTCCGTAACATCTAAAATGTGGACCAAATCATAATTTATATACTATTTGCAAACAACGTATGAAAATCAAGAAAAGATGTATGTACTAATATGTTTTGCTTGAAATAATAATGATCCTCAACTTATTACATTTATCATACAATTAATTATCACTAATAATTATTTTAATCAACACCCAATCGTATTTTTATGGAACTTTTACTTGACCGAGGATTAACCAAAAAGAAGAGTTTTTTTCCTTTAATCAGACCCGTCCGACCACTGGTCACCGGTAAGGTACCGCAGCCTTCAGACTTATTGTGCACGTCTGTATATTCAAGTCACCCACTTTAGCACGGTAGTCCCCTCCACTAATCTGTACAGGTCCCTAACCCAGTGGGTAAGGTATGTCTCTGAGTCTCCTTTCTTCAGCATACTCAAAAACCATTTGGGAGAGTATACTACAACAGGTAAGGAGACCATAAATGAACTTTAGGGTGCACTTCCCTGGCTCTGAGATCGTGGATCAATCGAGGAACATCTGGGAGGAGCGTCGGAAGAGGAAAGTGTCCAACACTGATTGGTAGCCTTCCAGAAGGATAGTTGACTTGGTTGGTAAAGTTAGATGGGCAGTCGATTCATTTGAACCCTATAAATCGCCGGAACCAGACGGCATTTATCCAATCATGCTGCAGAAGGGAGGGGAACTACTGTATGCGATATTGTGCAACATCTTCAGATGTACTGTAGCTTTTGGATACATAGCAAAAGTGTAGAAGAGTACTAGGGTAGCATTTATACCAAAGTCTGGGAAAGCGGGATAGGCTACAGCGAAGTCCATAAGACCAATTAGCCTAATGTCCTTCATCGTGAAGGCATTGGAAAAACTGGTGAATAGCACTCCACCAACTAGTTAATTTAGTGGAGGACACATTAAGAAACAAGGAAGTGATGCTGGGGGCCTTCATCGACATCGAGGGGGCATTCAGCAACACGGGTGTTGACTCAATTACCGGAGCTCTCACAAGCAGAGGCGTGGATGGCACTTGTATCGCCTGGATAGACTCTATGCTTAGGGAGAGAGTGGTGGAAGCCACGGTCGCAAGTCTTGTTCCCTCTCCTGTGCTGCCTACACGCAGAGAAATATTATCTTGAGTTAAAACAGAGTGTTTCAATTCAAAACAATCCCGTATTTGTATATCCTCAAAACTATTTAGTGTTATCACAAGAATATTATTTTCTAAGGAAATTGTTGTGACGCAAAGCAACATTGTTTTAATGTAAGAATATAATGGGTTTACTTCAAGTACAACTTTTTTTGAAATTATTCCCCCAATTCCCATGAAGCTAAAATACACTTCTCATAATCCATTATTAAATATGTACTTTTATTACTGCAAATTTCCACGCCTTAACTATAAAAAAACTTATATATGTATCTAATTCTTGCAAAATGGTGCACGCAGATAAAAAAATTGAAGTCGAATGCACGTATAACGCTTCATACAGGCATATAATCTCGAACGCAGCTGCTCAAAATGTGCAATTCAGCTATTTCAGAAATAGGGAAATTATTCACATCAAATAGGTATTTTACAACAAATATAGTCTGGATTGTATTAAACACTTTTACTTATTTCAAGAAAATGTGTTTGGATCAAAACAAAAATATCCTAGCATTAAAAATATTTGGGTGAAACAGTATATTTTCTTAATTCAAGAACATTTTTTCTCTATGTGTAGTTGCAGACGGCCTTCTGGCCTTCTGGATGAGCTTAACGGCCACGGGAATGGGATACTGGCCTACAATGAATGTGAAAGCGGTGACCAACAGACGAATTCATATCATGTTTGATAGCCAAGCGGCATTAAAGGTATTACTAAGCCGGAAAGTGTCGTCCAGGCTGGTAACGGAGTGCCTGGAACTTTCGAACCGGAACGAGGTCTACTTGACTTGGATACGGAGTCATCAAGAGATTGATGCCAACAGGGCTGTCGAACTCGCAAAGAGAGTCAGAGATGGCGATGTACGGCCCAGAACCTTTCTTCGGAATTACAAGGGTCCGTAAGAAACAGCAAGAATACTGGAGTACTACTCCCTACCTACTACCCGGTATAACACATGGAAAAACCTTTATAGGGAAACCATGTAGGAAAAGAGCTAGAGAACTGCTACAGCGTAGCAGGAAACAGCCGGACATGCTGCGGTGAAAGAACACCTACACAAAATCGGAGTGTTTGACGGGGACACATGGTGTGTTGTGAGGAGACAGCCGATCATATACTACGCGATTACGAGGCACTAGATCGCAGTAGGCAAATCCTATTTGGGAGAACAAAAGGAAAAGAAGCGGTTAAATCCTAATTCTTACACTCAACATGTCTATTTTCCCAGAATACGTTATTTACTAACAACCAATCCAAATTTAGAATCTTTACTACAAACGAGATATTTTACAAAAAATAATGTAGGTAAATAAAACCATAATATATTATTCTATTGACCAGATGCAACTGAACATTATTCTGTATTAGAGTCAGGTCCGTATTTAGAGGTACATTCTTTTCTTTTTACCATTTAGATGGCTTCCAGTACATTTAAATTTTCAAGTCCATCTGGAATTTGACAATAAAATGCAAATAGGCGAAAGATTTTACTACAGTTTGTTGGCAGTTGGCTGCCAAAGTGTCATACTAAGTATTGCGTAATTTTGTAAAAAAAGTTATATTAGCTGAGCAGTACTTTCAACAGTATAGCAAAGAATCTATTTGATTCAATACAGGTACAGGTGAAAATAGCTACCCTGCAGTAATTGCGAAATTGTTAACAGTGAGTTCACTTACTAATAGAAAAAGAAAAAGAGGTACAACAAGGAAGACGATGAGACTCTTTCAGCAATGGAATTGGTAGAGGAAAATCGACGCACATTTCTTAGAAGCAGAAAATTACGACTAGGAATTAGTAAGTTTCATCTGCAAAGAATCTTTAAAAGCAACCAAATTAAGGCTTTCAAAATCCAATTTAGACAGCCTCGGAAAATAGATGATGCAGCAAAATGTCTGGACTTTTGTTTGTGGATTCGAAATGAAATTTCTAATATTAAAATGAGATAAATCTGTACCTTACACTTCGTACCCAAAGTCATTATATTAAAAAGGGGTGTATGATGTGCAGTGATATTCCAATCGTATCTTAATTTTGGATCAAAATTTCAATCGAGACACTTACATATTTGGACATTTTACATTTTTTTTTTACATTATTTTTGTAGTTACCATTAACTTACGCAAACTCCTCGTATTTTCAAATTATTGCTATCCAGCTTATTTTCATAACCGTACGAGAGTGGATAGCTTATCAGTTTGAGGAAAGATGAATAGGAAAGAGCGATTCTAATCCATGGCCATCGCGCAGCCCACGTTTGTTACTTTTGGATTTTTATCTTTCGGAGAAGCTTAAGCAAGTTGTTGAAACAAAGAATACAAACAACATCTAAGTCATTAACTCTTAATGAAATAAAATGAAAAAGTTAGAAAGTTCAGAATTTGAGTTGAAATGTGCGTGTAAATATCTTTTTATTTAGTTTTACAATGAATTATTTGAATCGAAGGAACTCCTTTTTTGTCAAATTCGCTACTGTTTTTATCTAAACTCCAAAACACGTAACATCCAATTCCTCGTGACACCCTGCAGCTAGACACAAACTAACCCCGGATTTTAGAATTAAAAAAAAAACGAAACTAATTATAAAGTGTGATTTTTCCGAAAAATTAAAAATGATTTGTTATCTCTTTGTAACCGAATCTGAGAACATACTGTCTACTTTCTCATTGTTATTGGGTACGACCATATCTATAAGCTATTTTAAGTGACGTGTCATGTAGTCGTTTTGGGGATGTAAACGTTTAAATAATACATATGTATGTGATTTTTTTTATATGTGGTGGGTGCTTCATAGGCTGTATCGCTTGTTTGACCTAACCACTAACGTTATCGACTCGTTTATGTATAATTTTTTGTATAATACTGTGAGCTTATGTATTTTTATTAAAATTATGTTATGTTTTGAAAAGGTATGGCTGTAGCATGCAGACCTTTTGCACATACTTGCACTAAGTACTAGACGGGAAATAATTCTGAATTTACTATATTTAGAAAAGAAACCTGTACCAATAACTATATATATTAATACAGTTATGGGTATGAGTTTCTTTTCTAAGTATATGTTAAATTCAGAATTATTTGCCGCGAATGGAAGATTAGACATACATGTATATGTCACGATTTTTATGTCTTAATTTAAAAATTAGCGTTTTATTCATCCTCACTAAAATAACGACTAAGTAACGCATTTAGTGTGCACAAAATACATCTGCGCCAATATATTATATTAGATCCTTAGATCGCTTCGAGCGCTGATGGGCGCTGAAGATAGATGTGTTTTATCTTTGAACGTGATTCAGAGAACAGTAAAACCTTGTAAAATTCGTAGATATTTGTAATAGTTCTTAGTATTAATCCGCGCGATTTGAAATCCATCCGTGAGTCGTTTACTGTTCTCTTCTATCGATTTTAGGGATTCGTTCATGGCATGATATGTTCTACCGTTGGTTTGGAGCGAAGTCGTATCTTGATGACAAATATTCATTCATGGCCGGTAAAAGCAATTAATTTAATTAGTCTAAGTATTTATTTGTAAAGCTTCTTATCTCACTAGAGAAAAGCTGCAGATTTTAAGCGATACTGGAAGTTTCATATCTTTATTGAGACTTTTCTTGGGTATCGCACTATTGTTAAGGAGTGAAATTCTTATATCCCCTATTCCATTCTAATCTTTTTTTGTCTTATCCCGACATTAAAAACTACATTTCTTTGATATACATACATCAAGATCATCTATTTTAAGACGACTTTTCTCAAAAATTATGTCTTTACTGTTTTTATTGTATTTTCGTAAAACCCAAAAAATACTCTAATAGGAGCTTCTCCGTGCAATGTAGTTCTTGTAAGTCCTCTTCTCTTTGTTTTTATATTGGCGTTCATAATTTTAGTTTTTGGCATGTCGTGGTCTTATGGCGACTGATCCGATAGTTTTATATCTTTTAACCATACTACTTTAGCTGTTTATAGATAATTTGTATTTTGCGGGTTTGATTTCCCGAATATATAAAAAATAATTTGATAAATAAATTTGCTCATTACGAATCTTTCCTCTACCCTTCTTCCTGAGCACCAGTAGGTTCAAACTGCATGGAATGCATTCTAATAGTTACTACCAATTATCTTTAGCGCTCTGTTTGCAAAGCCAACTGCTACTATAAATTTATATTATGACAAAATAGGAATAAGTAAATAATTCTTTGAATTTTTGACTTTTCTGCTAAGAATTTGGGAACAAAGTGTAAGTATTATTAAATATTTACTTCTCATTGATTTTTTATGTGAATTAACTGAAATGGAGCGGAGCTCGTACACAATTCTAACTTCTTAAATGTCTTACCCGCTATTTCTAATAGCAAGTAAAATGTGTTAATTTATCTGCATATCAAACACTATATTCATATAAAAATCAATTACCCAATGAATTGCAGTTAGATTGACATGATTTGGTAATTATTGAAGAGCGAATCATTTACTATCTTTTTTCAGTAGAAATAAACTGGTTCACCTATTCGTTCAACTTAAAAATATCCGTGGTTCAAATTAAGTTTTTCGCTGACAACTAATTTCAAATCGGTAATTAACAAAATATCAATTCAATTACAAATAGAAGATATAACAAAGCTCAAAAGTTTTTAACTATAAAAGATATGAAGAATACATATGAGTGTAAACGTCACATCTTTTTGCCAATTAAATTGTTTTTCTATATAACAAATACTAATGTAAATTATGACCAACACAGGTTTACGTAAAGTATTTTTAATAACTTCCATCACAAACGAGCCCCTCGCTTTCGTGTAACAGTAGCATAAGCTATAAACACCGCTAAAGAAATTTAAAATTCTTTAGTTACAGCTTCTCAATGAAACATGTCAATGAGATTAATATGTAAACGTTAATATAGATGACGTTTTCTTTATTAGAATTATTTAAATTCTGCTCGTCCGTAAAGAAAATACGTTAAATTTGATTTATATCCAGGTTTCTATCCACATTTTAAACTAATATGATATATTTGCAATAAATTTAGGGAAACCAGACAGAACGTATTATCTGCCTAACAACATGATTAATTTCTACAAGCCCATATAAATCACTCCAAGTCGTACATTACACATATTAACATGGATTTTAGGCTTTGCGGTGAGTTTGTATGCGCGAAGGTATTGGTCTGACCATTGTTAAAGTGAAGAGGTGTTGTGACTTGTGAAAAAGGGGGCCCATGTTACATTGTTCATGAGGGTTTCGTTCGAGGTACGTATATACTACTTGATCGTTAGCCATTATTGATGTATCGATAGGCATTATATTGGTATTACGATTATTGTTATCGGGTGGGTATCGCCTCATCTGTTGCAGAAAAGGTCTGTAGCATTAGCTGCTTTCTCCTTTTTTTCCCCCTTTCTTCGATGCCTTTAATACAGAGATGCTCTTTTGTTAGCCAAGTGCATTGTTAAATCCGATCTAATCAGCAAAATGTCAAAACTGATGTCTATGTACTGATCTGTTGTTCGTTATTGGTCATGAGTTATCTACGATTGTAACTGCAAAGTTGATGTGTTTTAATGTTATTCTATTCTAACCGTTTTGCAGGATAGTCATGCTATTTCACCACGCCGGAAGAGAATATCCAAATTCTTCTTTACTTATTTGAGCTACGACTACGGTCACGAAACTTCGCTGCAGCGGTTCTAAGACCCCCACATTCGGACAAAAGAGCATCGTAACAAATCGCGCCGGGCATTCACACCAAATTTGCTCGTGGCGTAACAAGCTCAGGATCAGAATTTAAGGCCTGATCTGATTACCCATCAAACTTAAGTAATTATTAACTTTAACTCTAAATTATATCTGTCTGATCTTCTACAGTGATAATTGGTGTTTATCCAAACAATTCTTTTATTTGTGATGGGTGCAGCTACTGCGGCTTCCTAAGCTATATTGCTTGTCAAGGCTACAATTCTTACTACATTTTTAGAGAGAGAAAGTCAATGAAAATATTGATTTATATATTATATATTTCAAAAAAATTTTACAATAAAAATAAGCAGAGCAAAACCAGATGCTTACGATATACTTCAGTATACCCAAATATTTCCCATTCGACATCGAACGAATTCCGATTCAATAGTTACAAATACACGTACAACAGAAAACGTAGAAATCTGATACGCGTATACATTTTTACACCAGCACAAGTTTCGCTAATAGGATTAAATACATAGTTTCTAATAGACCAATATACAAAATCATACTTAACTGCTTTTTACTACTACTACTACTACTACTACTTTACTAATTTGTGATAACACTTTCAAATTGCAAATATCACATTCCTAAAATAACCATCCCCTTCTTTCGTATACTGTTGCAAACTAATTCTAAACCTGAACTAAATTGCGTCTGATTGTGAATAAATCTTCATCTATCAAATTTACCTCTTCTTGAAACTCCTCTTTTATTCAAATAGTATTCCAGTACAAGTAGGGTACACTCTCTACTTTAGTAATCTAAAAAAAATCGCTACCATGAAATATATATATATATATATAGTTGAATTGAAGTGAAAAAATCAGTTGCTGACGCTGATTTGTCGTATATTGATGTAATGAAATTACTGTGATTAACACAGAATTCGGGTTTAGTTTTTTAATAAAACAAGTATTTTAGCCTTGTGACGTTTCGGAGACTAATTTTCTCCTTCCTCAGACCTATTTATTAACAAACACTAATAAATTTTAACAAGTTTTAAATTTGACTGTGAAAAACTAGTACAAATAGTTTTTCACAGTCAAATTTAAAACTTGTTAAAATTTATTAGTGTTTGTTAATAAATAGGTCTGAGGAACGAGAAAATTAGTCTCCGAAACGTCACAAGGCTAAAATACTTGTTTTATTAAAAAACTAAACCCGAATTCTGTGTTAATCACAGTAATTTCATTACATCTATATATATATATAATATCTTTAAATACTAAAACTACCCGATTTGGATTAAATTTCATCTCAATCCATACTTTGGAGTTTTTCATGCACACATTTTTCAGGCATGCCAGTATACTGCAGTAAATTAATTCTAAGTGGTTATTTCTTTGCAAAAGATCTGTCGGTCTGATAACACCAAATGCGAATACTTTACACAACGATTTGGTCATACAAAAAGCTTTCATGCATATGCCTTGGGTTGCGTTTCGGCATCTAATAAAAGATTTACTTATTAACGTACATATTCATTTATGTAGCTTTGTAAGACATAATGAATTTATAAAGGATCACTATTTCACATCTGTTAAATAAAGAGTATTTCCATGATGCCCTTTTATGGACCACTCAATCTGATTGCTGGGCTCTGTATATACATATGTAGAAATTGTATTTTCTTCAATTCTGATATATTTGTAGTTAACTTCAATTAATTGAACTTCTAAATATATTTTGACTAAAAAACTAATGGGTAATGCTGTTACTTTGTACTTACCAGTGCTTAATGCTCATTGTATGTTGCATGCAGTTTCATTATAGCCACTGCTTGTACTTTGTAACTTGTACTGTATTTAAGTACACCCTCATGATATAAGTATATTGCTATACTGTAATTCCCTTGTAGTTAGTTATGTAGAAAGGAAACTACCATAATTGTATGTAGGTACTGTTATATCAAAAATTGAACAATTGAAAATTGAAAGGAGTCAACAAAATTTTTCAATGAAAATAAAAATAGGATACAAATGATAATAACGAACAAAAAATAACATAATCAAACATAAAGTTGGTGACTGAGTCCAACAACATCAGAAGACAGAATAAACGCACTCAGGAAGCAGCTACAGGTGACAAAAAATTTTACAAGCGGATCAAGCGAAGGAGGGAGAAGAAAGTGGACTTTTACATACACACACATTTAATCTTAAGGTAAGAAAGAGGGTAATATTTAATAACATTTTGTATAATAACAATTGAAAGAAGTACTCGACCGTTTATGCAGTCCGTTTATGCAGACCGGGTATGCAGTCATACCCGAGGAATTAATTCACCATCAATTATATTATTTTGTATAATATTTATTATTATATTTGTGTGAAAATGATTTCATTTTTCATTTCTGTCGCACTTGACAGAACAGTATATTCAGTGATAATTTACTCAAAGTTACTATAGAAAATGTATGAAGTATAAGAAAAGCACAATATGTAGTAGTTTCCAGAGTTTTGTTTATATTCTACTGCTAAAGGTATATTTATTGTATAGGTATACCAGACACTTTATTTTGAAAACGTTCGAAACAATTGCTTCAACAACGTCACAGCCATATATCTCAGCTAATAAACCAATTGTCAAATAATCTCACAATGCACAGGTAACAAATACACGCTATGCATGATTTACTGTTGACAGGCGATAGAAATTAATCACAGCACAGGACATTGGCGCCTACAATTGGGAAGATCGTTGGTAATAGATATATTGCAGATAATTTACTGCAGCTTAAAATATATACACATGAAATGTAGGTACAGTAGATAAAACCCACAAACTAGATAAATCAAGTTGAATACATATGATAGTCATATTACATATTATCTTATATGGCACACAAATGTACGTACATATGTACATATATACACTTTACTGCAAGTGTAACGTTACGTTCTCCTCCTACTCTGAGTATACTCTCCAATACTGTGAAAATAAAAATAAGCTAAATTATCTGGATATGGAATTATCTCATTACCTTTTACAAGGTACTAACACAATTGAAATAGCAATTCAGAATTTCCTTGATAAACATAGGAGATCCTCGAAACGAAGAGTTGCGAATGAGTGAAAGTATCGCAAGTATGAGAAAAAAGTTCGTAGTTGAAGTATGACTTTCTCTTGGGAGATCCTGCATATTTCAAAATAATTTTAGAATGTGCCATATATAATCGTACTCCATACCATAATGCCCTACTGGCGGTGGATATGGCGTGGTTGGATGCACTGCTCGAGTTGCTGCTCAGTACGTCTCCGATGAATCCCAATTCGCGCGTCACCGTCAATTCGAATCTGGATTCATTGGAAAACAAAATATGCTTCCACTTGGCATCTACTCGTCTAGCGGAAACCTTTACCAACCGCTAAATTGAGCATGTATCTTCACGCATTGAGGTTATACCGAATGTGTTCATCATTTTTTTCCAACAGTCTATGTGGTGAGCTACATCAATCCTATTCTAACCAGCCTTAACACTATTCTCGTATTATTTCCGGTAACTATGTCTCTCTAAGGGAACATCAAGTGCATTAACGCTACTAACATGAATCTCAATCTTATGCCCGGTTTCTGAAACGTCAAACAGCAGTTATCTGCTTAGCATCTGGCGATTTAACAAAGATAGTCCTTGTTAAATTGCAAGATACCAAACAGATAACTGCTGTTTGACGTTTGAGAAACCGGGCATTACTCTTGTTTTTTAATTTTTAGTAGAAATAGTAATTATACTATAAGGGAGAGAAATGCGTTATTTTGGTAGAGGTGCAATTTGAAGCCCGAGGGCTACAATGCACCGAGGACAACATAGCATCTCTCCCGAATGGTATATACTATTTTTTCCACGGTCTCATAAACTTAAAAACACATATTTTGTCATGATGAAGTAATTGTCATTATGAAATAAATAGAGTAATTGTCATTATGAAGTAAATAATTTCAATGTTATCTTTTTTTGCATGAATCACAAACGTTCTCCATAATGTAAACTCCCTTGAGAGCATTATACTCCCTTGGGAATAATCGACTACTTCTGTTTTAATTTTGATGTCATAGAAACTGATTTCTACTCCCGACCGTGGAAAAAAGTATATTTTCTTTCGTAGATAAGATACAACTTCAATGTTATCTTTAAATAAGTTGACTAAATGATTCTGTAGTTCCGGTATGTATGTATCGCAATTTTCTATTTTTTATCTCTTCTTTCGTTCTACTTCTTTTGACCCTTATGTTCGTTATGATTTCATACTGACAAAGCCGACAATTCTTAATGAAAATATCATTACGCGTTTTTTCTTACTCTTTACCTCATCCTCACTACTTTTTTAAGCTGAAAAGTGAATTACTGTCAATAATTCATTTTCACTGTCTCACATTCTCAAAATAATCACATTAAACGACGATCACTATAGTAAATTAAAATGAACATTTTCAAAGGAACGTATCCCTACTGAATCTCATCTAAATATTCCTTGTATGAACAAAATTCACACACACACAAGCATACGTCCATACTTACATAAAAGACGCCAACGCTACACCAACCAAGAAGCAACCGTAAATAAAGGAATACCTAAATAATCGTGAAAGTACTTAAGATAAGTGGTTATATATTTGTTTAGGCTTCGTGTAGCACAAACGACGCGAGGAGATGCAGAGCAGGGAAAGAAGATATGTCATTAAGATCAATAATATACGCAAGGGAAATGACTGGAACGAGGACGAGCTATACAGAAGAAAACCAGAGGGAAAAGGGAAAGTATAATACAGGGCCGCGTAGGGATGTAGACGATCCTGGAAATATGAAAATGAAGAAGTGCCTTGCAACGAGAGTTCCGTGTTCTTTCTTCTGCACTCCTACGAGATCTGACGCAACAATAGATGTCGCTACTGAGAAGCGACTAAACGAGGTCTCGCCGTCGCTATCACTGATGGATTTCAATTTGTTTCACCGCAGATATTATGATGGATGCCGCAAAAATACACTTCCAACGTTCCCAACCTGCTTCCAACAAACATATTAATGTATTATTTGTTTAGTGCTGGTGTGCACACCGAGCAAACCTTCAAAAAGTTTCCGCCTGCTTAGCCAGGATTCGACTCGTTTAAACATTTGCATTTCTAATGATTTATTTGTTCTTTGAAAAACGGAAGTTTTAAATGTTCAGAAAATTGGTACGTATACAATAACACCATAAAGGAATTGTAGAAAATACGTAAAGTAAAATAATGTGTAAATGTAAGAAGAGGCATACATTTCTATGCACGCATTTTATAAGATGTGAAATTTTTTCGAACAAAATTTCATTGATTACATTCAATAGTACTCATTTAAGTGTAAATGTGTGAACCATTAACATAACCTAGATAGCCCTCCTTATAGCAAACATGTGGCACTTACAATCTAACTAATTTGCGAAAATATACTTGATCTCATATTGTACATTATAAAACAATATGATCTCAGAAACTGTTATTACATAAAAAGGATAAATATATTGTTAAGTCATAATGGAAAGAATCAATGCTATGTGCTATATAGGCTATATGCTGTTACGCTGTTGCAGATAACAGCATGTATCAATGTGTGATCCTGAGCTGTTTTGTTGTTATACCTGTCATTTTTTAATGACTAGTTACTCTTGAAAGAGGCAAAATGTAACTAGAAGCATTCGATACTGTAACACCAAACCAAAACCGATTTAACCATCTCAGATGAGGACCGAGCATCCATTGCTGACGACAATTATACTAGATGTTTCGCAAAGGGTTCATAATAGAATCCAAGGAAATGATGCAGAAATAATTTGCTTCTCCATAATAAATTGAGATTACTTTTGACACCATCAACACACTACTTGCTTCCTATTCATCAACCAGCGCGTTCATCGGACTCGATTCTTTTAAACTTTTTTTTTGAAATTAAAAGTCAAATTGAAAGACTACGGTTTGCCTCGAAAAATCCGATGAAAATAAAATCACATTTTATATCTACTGGTATCAAAACTTAATACAAATATACAAAAAATGTATAGCATATACATATTTACCATGCAATCAAATATAATGAAATCAAAAGGCTGCGCGATATTATAACCATACATTCTACCAGCTCGTGCACTGTCTGATATTTGGTTTACTCTGTTAACTGATTTATCTGATTAGTCAATAAAGCATTCAAACCTCATATATCAATAGATGGTATACGTGTAAAGTGTCCGTTATTTTTATCAAGCGTATACTGAACTAACCTAGTAGGAGTCAAAATTCCAAAAGGGGACTGCTTACATTTTAACTGCACCTGCAAAAAGTGCCTTAATAACGTCAAAATGACATGGTGCGAAGAAAGTCTTCAGCAAAAATTGAAATTATTTCCACATGTCCCAATCAATATTTACATCTAACTTTTATGGATGCGGATAATTCGAGGAAAAAAAACTTGAACCTAAGAATGAGTAAATAAACTTAAACACTTCATTCTATCAGTATTTTTGTGATCAACTAGACATTGGCATTTACATTAAATATATCTGCCAGTAATGCAAACGATTTTGTTGTTTAGAGATATTAAAATATCTTGGCTTCACTGAAATAAGCACAGAAGATGAACTTTGGCAGAGAACTATAGACACCTTCCAATAACTAAAAATCTAAAATGTTTACAATCAAATATACACCAACAAAGGTAAGAATCTTTTGATGTCTTTCTGTTACCTTCCTAATTTCGTACCTATGTACATATATGAAGTTTTTTATGAAATCGTACCTCGAAAACATATCTCGTATCACCCGGCAATGAGTGGAAGTTTACATACGGAGGATTTACTTAAATTAGAAAATTGGTGGTACATATAAAGCCATTGGCAAATTATAAGACCATACCACTGTGTCGTATAAAATATTTAACCCTCAAAATTCATATTGCGAAAATAGCTGTTTCCATATCTTTTAATATTTTATAATATTGCAATAATTATGTTAACATTTACTACAAACAGTATTATGAAGTTCTTCACTGGATCTCTTGGTGCAGAAGTAGAACATTAAACACTTTAACCCACTAAACACCAAACAAGTTTTAACTAAAACACCGACGCGTTTCAACAGCAATGCTGTCAAAACTAAACAGTTTAGTTTTATTATCGCCTTGATAATGACAGCATTGCTGTTGAAACGCGTCGGTGTTTTAGTTAAAACTTGTTTGGTGTTTAGTGGGTTAAAGTGTTTAGTGTTTTTTTTTTTTTTTTTTTAATTTGTGGTGGGTGCTTAGTTGCAGTGACTCCGTAAGCTGTATTACTTGTCTGGCTATCACTGCAACTCTTGCGGTGTAGTTTAGTGTGTGTAAGTTGTGTTTAAATGGCTTTGTGACAGCATCATATCGCCTTTTATGATGCCGCGCTGTTAATCACTTTGCTCCCAACAGCGAATGGCAAGTCGATCCGGGATTAAACTCTCTGAAAAAATGTCACCGTCCCTCCAGAGAATTGAACCCCGGCACCTATCGTCCTCTCACGACAATAGTCAGCCGCCTAACCACTGCGGCCATCGACCCGTTAAACAGTATTATTTCAAATCTAGTAGATCAAGATCCAGCAAATTCTTGACTCTGAACAAATATATCTTTTGTTTCTTCTCTGAGAACAAGAAATGTAATAAAATTGCAATTTTATGTACATTCGAAAGGCTTAAGAAACAGTAACGCGGCTGATATATCCAGCTAAACTTCCATAGGTCTACATAATGTTGTATTTGATCTATAAACATTTGGCAATGGGGATATTACATTGAATTACAATTCCGTATGGTTTCAAATACTGTTGATATTGTTTTCTCAAGAAAACTGTAACTGTGATCAATCACAATTTTACTAGCTGTAGCGTAGTTCGGGGAATTATTAGAAATAATAATTATTCTTCTGATTTATTTCTACGTGAATCGATTACGACCCCTCTACGAAACATTTAGAAATAATTCTAATAAACTTTAACGAAGAAATACTGTTGCAAGACTGGGTCTATACTTCCATGGCATCATTTTATCAAAATCATATAATGGTCTTACAATCGCCACCTCAACCTTATTGGAAACTTTTGGAAAATTATGACACCAGAAGTATATGCCAATGCAGCACAATACTATAGGGCAATAAACTGAAATCTGCAGTTCTGCCTTCGAGTTACATATTTTGAATAACGGTTCGACCACCCGTCAAATTATAATCTTTTTGTGTATTTATCCCATTTACGTTAATAGACTTGTATAGAAATTATGCAGTTATTTACAAATATTTTTTTGCGTTTGCTTTTCTTTGTAGTTTAAGTTTTACTTGATCTTCTGGTGATATACAAAAGAATAAATACTTTATATAGACTTGTAGAAATTACATTAAGTGGACGTTTACGACGCCTCATTCTGTAGCTGTTTATATTATAATGAAAGTGTTTTTCAATTTTCTACATTGCTCATGTATACTACACTATATTTAACTATAATAGGCACTCTCTTAAATGTTTCAAGATTGCTTTCACTAAATGCCGATAACAACAAATTATTATCAGCTTCATTAAAATTTGCGTCCATTATAAGTTCTCGAGCTCCAACACAATTTCTGATGGTATGAAAATGGAATCTGCATTTACTATATGTTGATAATACAGTTGGATCTATAATTAACGCGATAGGCAAACTGTTATTGTGTTCAATTAATAGATTCTTGGGGCTCGTCTTAATTGGCGCAATAATGCATATGTCCTACCCAGACCGCATTCATGTAAGCAATAATTTGCAGTATGTGTCTGTGTGGCGCCAACCACTCGTGCTATTTAACATTGTTGATGTTTTTGAAGTGAAATGGTACAGGAAATCGACAACTGCATATACAATTACAAACATTGTAACTCCCTTTAACCGAACGCCAGTTGAAAGCGGACACGTTTACCTATTTGAAATAAAATACCATTACCATAAATTAGGAAAAATGTACAGATATCGAAATTACGTTCGAAAGAATGCTGGCGGACGACGCGGCGTTCGGAATTTGAAACATGACCGAGTCAAACGGAGGTAGAAACTTTAAAATCAAACATCTTATCTTCGAAAGCTATTATAAATTAAGTAAATGTGTATCGGGCAATTGTTGGTTAATCGAGTTATTCAGGTTTAATAACCATATGAAAGTTTTTTCTTAGTAAAAAGCGGAAATACTAGTTAGGTATGAGAATGACTTGAATCAAGAGGAAACGAGAAGGAGGACAACATGTTACGAACGATATATGTATACATATATGTATGTACATATGTACATATGTAGCTTAGTTTCTTGTATTTGATAAATAGGTGTTGCCTATATTATTATGTATTATTTTCTGTATTACAGAGAGCATAAAATTTTAACTGCTTTTAATCATTAGGAATAAAATATATAGCTACTATTACGTTTTAGTCGACATTTAATAAATTTTCGATTTATATTGCGGCTGTGAACTCTAAGAGAAATCAAAATGAAATTGATCTCTTTACTCTTACTTTCAACATCCTTCCATCTCTTTGTAAAAGATAAGCATATTTACTATATTATATATATTATAAAAAGGAAGTAGCATTGATATGAAACAGCCAACTCATTATTAACATGCAACATGTTGGAGCAGTGACTTCTGATATAATTTTTTAGTAGCGATAATATAGAGCACTAGTAAACAACAGAGCCACATTTGCTGATTTGGAGAACAAGTTCTATAACCTTGAAAGATACTATTTACAAAATGTTGGCACAGGGTTTAGTAAATCCACCAGATATTAATAATAATATCGGGGTAATAATTTAACGGGTCTATGGCCGCAGTGGTTAGGCGGCTGACTATTGTTGTGAGAGGACGATAGGTGCCGGGGTTCAATTCTCTGGAGGGACGGTGACATTTTTTCAGAGAGTTTAATCCCGGATCGACTTGCCATTCGCTGATGGGAGCAAAGTGATTAACAGCGCGGCATCATAAAAGGCGATATGATGCTGGGAGCAAAGTGATTAACAAGACCACAGCACGGAGTCATTAAGCACCCAAACATTAAAAAACATAATAATAACGGCATGGAGAAAGGAATCTGGAAGAAACAGGAAGGGTATGTGACGGGAGTCGGAGGGGGGCGTGAGAATCTAGAAAGGCCACAAATAATACAAGCCATGGAAGAACTAAAAATCTATAAATACCTTGGAGTGCTGCAGACTAGAAGGGCCCAGCATAAGCAAATTAAAGAGGTTTTACCCAACAAATACAGAGGAAGACTGAAACAGCTGCTGAAGACTGCACTTACTTCAGGGCATCTCACTAGAGCAGTCAACGTCTATGATTTACCGATCATTGCATATTCCTTTGGGATGATAAACTGGACAGCGACAGATCTGGATAATTTAGACAGGATCACCAGGAAGCTGTTTACAAGCCTCAGAGCCCACCACCCGCACAGTAGCATGGAACGTTTTCACCTACCACGAAAGCTAGGATGAAGAAGAATAGCAAGCATGAAACAGCTGTATTACAAAATAACTAACGGAATCTGTGATTACTTCTACAACAACATAGATAGCAGCCCCTTATTAAGTGCGATAGTTGCCAGCGACAAAAGATATACAGTCTTAAATTTAGCCGACAGAACAACCCAGATTGGTAGCAAGCAAACTATTGCAAATCTGCAGGAAAACTGGAGCAGGAAGCAGCCACACGGCAAACACCCGAATACCCTGCAGCAACAACACATTGATAGTGATGCATCTAACGCTTGGTTGAAGAACGGAAACATATTCCCCGAAACGGAGGGTTTCTTCTTGCCGATCCAGGACCACGTAGTGCCGACATGTAATTACAGAAAATACATCATCGGGGACCCCCACGTTCAAGACGTTAAATGTCGGATGTGTGGCTTAAAGCCTGAAAACTTGGAGCACATTATGAGCTCATGCACCACAATGGCGGCAAAATAATACATCGAAAGACACAATGCCGTGGCCAAAATAGTTCACAACTGGCTCGCTTACAACGTCCAATACACCCATGATCGCACCCCAATAGCTAGACTACTCGAAGAACCAGAAGAAAAGGGCGACCTCCATCAACACCAGTACGGATTCCGGAAGGGGAGGTCGACGGCCCAAGCTATCTTAACCGTAGTTGAAACGTACAAAATACGTGAATACAAGTGGTGTGCATTAATCACAATTGATGAGCTTAATCATCAGAGAGCTACAAAATAGAAAGATCTCCAGTTATCTGGTCAGATTTATCTCCAGCTACCTCACAAACAGGAAAATCATTGTTGAAAAAGATGAAATGGTGGATGTAAACCAGGGTGTCCCACAGGGATCAGTCTTATGGAATATCTTGTACAATGGAGTTCTCAGTTTAGATCTAACTAGTGATGCGATGTGTGTGGCTTTCGCTGACGACCTGGCGCTGGTGGTGGGAGCTGGCGATAAGTGCTCGCTAATGAGAAATACTGACGAATGCCTGAAACAAATAAGCATGTGGATGAACGCACATGGACTGGCGGTGGCGCCAAATAAAACTGAAGCCATCATCATGAGAGGCAGGAAAAGGAGAGAACACGTTACTTTCACTCCGGAGGAGTAAAACTAGTGCCTGCGAAAACGATCAGCTACCTGGGAGTGCTGTTGGATGAGAGAGGGTCATTTGGAGCCCACGTGGCGATGGCGGCAAACAAGGCGAAGCAAAAAACGGCCAGACTAACCAAAATTATGCCAAACATCTGCGAACCAAGGAGTGGTAAACGAGCGGCATTGAGGAGCGCGGCGCACAATATGGTGCTGTATGGAGCTCCGGTGTGGCAGGAGGCTCTCTACGTTAAGAAATATAAAGACATCCTAGGAAGAACGCAAAGAAATATCCTCATGAGGGTTGCCTCATCCTTCAGAACGGTATCCTTGGTGGCACTGGCACATCTCCAATTGACCTTATGGCGTTCGAAAGGACTTACATTCACAACAACGCGGAAGAAGACAGAAGACAGATTACTTATGCAGCAAAGGAAAGAACCCTGACAAAGTGGCAAGAAAGATGGGAAAATGAGTCTGAAAAAGCCCAATGGACTAAACGCTTGATCCCAAAAATTAGGCCCTGGATAAAATGCCAACATCGGTGCATAGATTATTACCTGACACAGGTCTTGACAGCGCACAGATGCTTCTGAACATATGCATAAAGAATAGGAAATGATCTACAGGATGTCTGTATATACTGTAACCACTTAGATACAGCTGAACACACAGTTTTCGAGTGTGACAAATGGGGTGAAGTTAGAAGGACAGCTTCCGTAAAGATCGGATACGAAATAACTCCTGAGACGTTAATCCCACTTATGATAGAGTCAGCTGATAACTGGAAAGACATACAGGAGATGATTAGATCAATTATGGGCAAGAAAGAGACTTATGAACGACTAAGACAAAACCAATAAAAGAAGAGCAGTAGAATAGATATTACTTATACAGCCGTCGGTATCTGATGGCATATTTCGCACAAATGGTTCCAGATATCGTTCAGGGGCATTTAGAGGGGTTTTTAGTGGGTAGGCTGGCTTGAGAGTCCTACGCAACCAAACTCAGAGAGACCAAAGGGCTTGGAGTGCATAAAGCATTTTCCCCTGACAAAAAAAAATAACAATAATAGTATTGTCAAACAGATTTACAAATCTAATAACAGGACAAGTAAATACAAAAATAAAATATAATATAGAAAAACTAAATAACTCTCACCTAAAACAAAAAAAGAAATAAAATTATACTTAAAATAAAAGGGAAACAAAAATAGCTTCACGCTTATTTAAATGAAAGGTAATTCAGAAGAAACTTAATACATTTTGTTTATGTAAAAAATCGAAAGTTAAGATAAGTGCGCTTAAACGAGGCGAAAAATATATATAGAATTCAATTAAAAGTTACAATTAGTGACATGCACTTAGTAGTTGTGGCAATGAAGAAAATTTATATACCATATATTGACTTGTCGGATATTTGATTATAATAGTGACAGATCCTGTAAATGGGTGACTTATGCAGTATGTTAGTTCTCGGCGTAGGGCAATAGAGTACTGAGTGCGCACGCGTAGAGATGTGTGGGACAAGAGAGAAGATGTGAGCCAGCAATTCAGGAGAGTCTACGTTAGAGTGTAGTAGATGGTAGAGTACTTTCACGTCGATCTTCTTTCGTCGAATTTCTAAAGATTCAAAGTTGAATTCATACAGCATACTTCATGCTCAAATCACTGAGGCGGATATATGCCTACATATCTTCATATACAATAGTGATCAAAAACCATCAATTTATTCTAAAGTTTCGTCGGCTTTATCTCGATTTAGTAGGTTTGCAAATTACATGTTGGAGTAGCTAACTCCATAATACATTCACCGAGAAACATCAGCGAATGAAAATTTAGGTGTACCTTTTCTTGTTCCAAATCAGATCGCGTGAGGGAGATTATCAGAATTATCTTACATATTCATTCGTATCTCTCACTTGTTTACTAATACTCTTTGGGGATGGTACTAAACTAACTAAAACTTATCAGAAGTGCTGTCTGTTTCCAGTGTACGAGTGGTGCAAAGAGTTTAGAAACAGCATATTTCTGTGCAAGACATTGTAGTCCATGGTGCGAAACGAAAATATTGCCGAGTGCAAAATATGCGTGTTGCTGTACAAGAAAAACTACTAAATGTTTTCGATGTTTCTAATCGTTAGCAATTTTTGTTATTACATTAATGCTGCACATCCATATTGCAACAGCACGTTGTCACCTGTTAGGGATTTTGAGAAGTACAAAGTAACTTTGCTTGCCACCATTTTAGAATTGCAGAGTATTTTTCAGAAAGTTGAGTCAAAGTAGAGCTATTTCAAAGTTGCTGTAATTACGGCAACGACAGCTCACCAACATTTTTAGCGGGTTGAGAGTGTGCGTAGTACTAATCAAAACAACTGTCACAGAACCTACATTATCTTATGCGTTTCTTATCTGTATGTATACATTTACAAAACTTCAGTACCCATTATTTATTGTTATATTTATAAAAAGGTTTTAGAATCTTAGTAATAATGCTATTTGCACTGCTGTTAATGCAGTACTTTCGGCCTTTCATTATATAAAAATATGACACAGTTTCTCTTAATCACGATCACCTTATAATTACCACAATAAAAGATGTTCCAGTTCCCTGTGTTTATGCAATTCCGCCGTTACCGGCTCGTCATAAATTTCGCTTTCTAATGAGGACGTAGTCGTTGCGAAACGTAGATGGAACAAGAATTAGAGGATAAGGTATACGAGAGGAAGAGAAACGCTGTAAGAGTTAATAGCGAGTCGAACGAGAGAAATATTCCTCTTCCTTCGCTTACGACTAATATTCGTCCTCACGACAATAATGAAATTATTGATTTTTCACCAAATTAGGGGTAACTTGGATGCCGAAGCAGGGAACATATTAAAATTTTAAGTGGATGTTTTCCATAGGGATATGCCTTTGGAACTTTTCTAGAGATTTATTTGAAATTCTTGACTTTTTTCATAAGAGAAGACGGGTCCTTTGTAAGGTGGTATAGGTTCAAGTTAGAGTTTTCAACGATTTTGCCTTTTATTTTTTTCTTGCCTTTCCTCTCCTTTCGTTTCCGCGTACTGACTGTAAGTCGTGTAGTATTATCCCCAATTCTTGTATCTACGCATTGAGATCTACTACACAAATATACGTACATATATAGGATTAAAACATGGAATCGAGCACGTTTAGGTTTACGAAATGTAATCTACTTATTTACGAGTATTAACAAAAATTGATATAAATTTCTTACTAACAAGATCGAGGCAGAGCTGCAAACAAAAATACATATTTTAGAGTTTAACACTATGCAACATACTCTAACGAAGATTAAGAACCAGATTTGTACGCGAAACCACATTTATTCGACTTGACTAAAGAAATAAATTATACACGACAATGAGAAATATAAATGATACCAGCGTAATGCAATAAAATATCAAAATGGTTGAAAGTAAGTAGTATACAGGGCGTATTTAACAAAAGGTCTCAACATTTTTGTAGATCTAAAAAAAGAATATATGTCTAATTTACAGCATAGGTCCTAGTTAGACTCAGATATAGGTGAGCGGATAACTGCCAAACCGACCGTACCGTAAATAAAAACCAAAAACGGAAGTATATGTCAGTTACAAGCATCTGTGCTTCATATCATAAGTACTAGTTGTAAAGTTTGTGATGATACAACAATTATAGTCGAAAAACTAACCGGGGAATTTTGTCACATCTCCCTCTTAAAAAACATTGCAAAAACAGCGTCTAATTGTTAAAAATAACAGGGCATGAAATTTTCCACAATAAAACTGCAAAGCCGCTATTCTAAACTAGTAGTTTGGACACCCGATACGTGGAAAGGAAAAAATTACTATTTGTTCCATGCCACGTGTTGCTACGTTGTACAACAGCCCACATTAACCATTATTACTTGCAAACGCAGTTTTAGTCATAAGACACGTAAGACTTTTCTAGAGAGCACGAAATTTTCTATAAAAATTTCGGGGTAGTACGATTATAACTATTATGGTTTCCGAGTAATACTCGTTATTGTGACGCGTGGGATACCGTGGGAAGATGTGGCATGGAACAAATGCGATTTTAACTCAAGAGTGAGAACACTGCTTCGCAAAATTTTTTATAGAACTTTCTTGATATCTTAAAACAACATTGTCTATGAAAGAGGAAATTGTCTTGCAAGATAGTACCTTGTCAAATTCTGTGTCTCAGTACTGCATATATTGGTGATTACTTCTTACCTTTGAATTTAAATCTATAAACCCAACAGAATATATTTGTGTTTCTAGTAGATTCCATTCATAGTATTACTTGATCTTACCCAAATACAATGTTCAATTTATCCTCCTAAGGATTATTAGTTATTTTAAGGTTAATTAAAGTTAATGAATAGTAGTCTTAAAATATGTATACTATAAACAAACAAATATGTTTTTATGTGTGGTGGGTGTTTAGTTAGTATTAATACCTATAAATATAATTAGAAAAGAGAACATCAGCTATGTTATAAACAACTACAATTTTTACAAAAGGAGTATATATTACATTCACAAAATTCAGAATGTTATGGTAGTTTAGAACATATTAATATATTCTACATAAAAATACTAGTTTCAAAATGGTATTTGAGATTGATAAATGTATCTTAAAAAATTGGCAGTATTTTACGGATTTCAAAATAATGATAAGCTTAGAATGACTTCCTGAGCAACTTTGCTCATTTTACTGTTTCTGTATCTTTAATGTTAACAAAGTTACCCATGTAGATATATGTATACAATGATAGCAAGTGAGCACACTGCATATGTATACGGTATTTCAGATCACTCGCTCAATACTCTTTTAAGGCAAAGTATTGCAACGAGAATGATGAAGGAAAAAAATTGTTACAGAAATTGCCCTTGTATGTATGTATGTTATAGAAATTGCCCTTAAGAAAAACTATCTTCAGCTTTCCCAGGAAGATGGATTCTTCCTAAAGAAGTCGAAGCCGAGGGCAGAATTTTCTAATAATTCCACATACAAGGAGGTACGGGAAGATGCTGGAGCAAAAAGATCCTTTCAAAACAAGGTAAATTTTAAACGAAACATTTTTCTCTAAGCCTTTTATGGCTGTCTTGTAATCAAACTTAGCAGAAGTCGTTTATAGATCCTGGACTAATAAACAAACATAAACGATTAACAGCAGCATACGCTGCACCTAAATTTAATCAGGCAAGGAGAAGTTAGTTCGATGCAACGAGGGAAACGAATTTACACGGTAGGATAGCAACATAAAACCACTGTTACAACGGAGAAATTGTCATAATCGTTTGCAATGGATTAGAGGACATAGCAATTAGGCAATTTATTAATGAAAACATGCGTTATAAAGTAGCGAATCTATATTTCAAGTGTTTGATCGAAAGAGAATTTTTGTACGGCAATCTGCAAACGAAGGAATTATATCAAATTGTGTAATACCCACCGTGAAACAAAGGGAGAGAATTAGTACTTGTTTGTGAGTGTTTCTCCCATGGAACTGGCAATTTAGTAAAAATCAACGAAATTATGAAAAAAGAGAATTATAAGAAGATATTGGAAGAAAATGCAATTATATCAGAACGTTCCATAATTGAGCGCAATATGGGGTTTATACAGGACAATGATTCAAAATACCCGGCAGTGTTGTACAAAAACTTCCTAAACGAACGGGCAGAACTTAATGTACCTACTAAAACTCATCGGGTCGCCATCACCTAGTTCCAGTCTCAACGCAAATGACAACCTTTGAGACGAGTTAGACAGCAGAAGAATTAGAAAAAACTGCCCCACGTCGCAAGATCAACTATGAACAACGTTCGAGAGACAACAAAAAGGCAATAGCTGTTCTATGCATTTCGTGGTTTAAATAAGAGGAACATTGAAGTAAATATATCGTAATAAATGCGTTGGCAGGGAATCCGAGATATCATAGCCTACCAGGTGACCAAAATATATGAAAACTTCTGTTTAAGTTTGATCACATATGTACATCCATAAAACAACTTATTTTAGAGAAAATTTCTTGTTTAAATTTTCTTTTTTTTGAAAGGATCTCTTTGTTCCAGCACCTATCGATATCATTTTTTATTTGAAATAATCGAGATGTACTACCCCTCAGCCACCACGTCTTCAGAAAGATGGAAGGGGGAAAGCTGATAATATTTGAAAAGGTTCTTTAAAGGAGATTTGTAAAACTTTTTTTCCTAACGTTTTAGCTGCAATACTTTTCCAGGAATAAAAAATAGTGGACAAGTGATGTCTACTGCACTTTCTTATCCTTACATTGTATGTTAACCAGTATTTTATTAATCCTTGTGCGTATGAAGACGAGTTTTCGAACAAGAAAAAGAATACTTTGATACTTTTCTTACCTACATAAAAATAGCAACCATACAGACTTTAAAGATTTGGTGTCAATGTTTATCTTATCCTATCTAAGCTTTCAGTAAACTTATTTATAGAAATTAGTGGGTATCTAAAGACCAAACAATTTTGGGCTTCTCAATGGGGATTTCAAAGTAGACAAAGTTGTGGCATTAGCGGACAGAGTACAACTAAAACTTAACATAATTTATTTCAAAATGTGATTCTCAAATGAAGCACCAATCCAGCGCCCTAAGTAAACGATTAGTGTTGTATTTAATTAGAACATTTTACAAGCAGTTATCTACATTTATTGTATTATACAAAAAGTTGCTATGCCCATTTTTATATTCCTCACCAAACGCGTTTCTATTCCCGTACTCATTGTTTTGCAAGGAAAGCTTCTTACCTCTCAAAATTAAAATAAATACGTCTAATTATGAATTACAGCCTAATATAAAATATTACATAATTGTCTTATAAAAATCTTATCATATCATTAGGTATAAAAATTTTCCAGAAAATAGTTAACATTCTGATTGTAAATATTTTAAAGTTTTGCCCACCTCTTTAGACGACAGCTTTCCGATAGAACTGACATCCCATTTGGTATTGTAAGAAAAGGAGAAAAAAGCAATTTCTAATATACACAATCTTCCGTACATCGCATATTCTCTCTCCATTACCGGTGGTTTGAGTTTCTCCTTCTTCCGCGGAACTTTCTCTGAGCTGTCCGCCCCTCAAAAACTTATCACACACTCACATACGATACGCCGAGATACCGGGGGTGGGATTGTCGCCGCCTTCGAACTGCTCTCCTTGCAGGAGAGTGTATAGCCGATAGCTAGGACCGTTTCTTCTCCTGCTTTATCCCAGGCAAGAGAGCTTCGATATCTAGTCAATCGGAATCAATACAAAAATGGCGTACGCACCCAACGGAGAATTTTAGAAAAGAGGACTTCCTTTCTACTGCTGTTATGTAATTTGCTTTTGTTGACAAAGAGGGTGTGAAAGTTAGATTCACCGAGACCCATACTATAATTGCTTTCCAATGTTGATAACGTGTCTTAAACCTGTATTAAAGTAATACGATATAGTCGCACATTTAGTTTACATTATCTCGTTTTTATCGCTTTCTTCTCAATTTAATTGATACTATTTTAGTAATATTCCGTTGCCATTATAATATTTTGTCAGTCGGGAGTAGTAGTAGAAGTAGAGTCGACATAATGAATTAATTTTATTTAAACGTGACATTTGTGTGATTAAGATTTTATTTATTTTTCGCTGAAACAAAAATTACTTATCGCTTGATAAAACCATAAAAACTAAAATATCTAAATTGGGTAATAAATTTGTCATTATAAACGTGACCCATTCAATCTTGATTTAGTTAGTTTTAATTTAATAAAGCATCAGACAATCAATTAAGCACATTTAAAAAGAAAAACTGCAACTTAATCACACCATTGGTTCAAATTTTAAAATATATTTCTCCTCTTATCGTACGGAAGAAGATTTTTGACACTTAAAATATTAAATATGGCAAACGAAGTTTTACAAATCAATTTCTAATCAAATGGATATCACCATATTATTTTTCCCACTTACGTTATGGCTCAGATTTGTAGGGTATGCAGCATTTTATAATTTTTAAGAGTGGTTCTCCTTATGTAACATTTTTGGTGTGGGCACGCCTGGTTACATTTATATCGGTTATGTATTTCTAATGCTGTTGCATTCTTATGTATTACTTATATCTAATTGTACATATTTAGATAAATAGATATACGTCATAACTTTGGAGTTATGTGAAAGATACCTACATTAATATATTTCTTAAAACAGTATTTATTATTATTAATAATAGTAATAATAATAATAATTTTATGCATGTTAGTACACAGACAAGCGTTTACATACATACGTCAAACAAACAAGAGAAAACAAATTTTAATTATTAAGCCAACCAGTCTACTAAAACTATTGGAGATAGATCTACTGCATCATTTAATGTGATTATTATTCTCAATGGGATGCTCCCATTGGTGATATCAGCACTGCAGCCATTGAACTATTGTACTCTTTAGTTAGTATAACTTCTGGAAGAATCCTATCCTGTACAATAATCATATGATCTCCTATAAACACTGCGAATTTATTTTCAAACGTAAAAACAACACTGCCCAATTGCAGTTCCAGATTTGCACACGTTTCATTTTATTTTGCCAGATATCTTCCGCAGATTCTTCCTCCTATGGATCTCTTTGTCCTGTTGTTACATAGACTCCGCAAGAAAGCTAAGTCGGTCCCCTTTACGATAAACTTCCACCAGAAGTTGCATTGCAAAATAATCCAGGTGTGTTTAAGTATAGTTTAAATAAACTTGTTTTCAGATTCCAAAATAATATTAGAGATCAAATGAAAAAACATATACATATGCACTAGTTGCAGTAATTTTCACATTTTAAAGTCTAAAGTCTGTCAGTGTCAGAACTGATAAAATTGTTAAACTTTACATATGTATATATATACTTATATATATTATGTCGATGTTGTCATGGGACATACAGATTTCCCTCTTGAGTAAATAATGGACTGCTCCCTGATATATAATTTTAAACAGTTTATTCTGAATTATTCTGTCCATAATCGCAAATACATTTTGCAGTTGAAAAGTAATTTTGCAATATTAGAAACAATTTGCAGTATTTGTTTGGAAATATCAAAGTTTCCATAATTTTCTCTTAGGTCATTTCCAATTCAATACTTTATCTAAATTAATGTTATTATATTAGTATTTTTGTTTGAATGCTAACTATAGATTTTTTGAAGTTTTTTATTTCTCATTTGGCTGTTCATACATTATATGCAGTAATCTTTCCAAAAAACATCTTCTAAGTAAAATACTTTCATTTATATCAGTAGACTCCTGAATCGAATGTTGAGTGGGATATTGCCGGGATAGAATCCTCTATCCAGCGGTTTCCTGAGCCCACAAAACAGTTTGTTAGGGAGGCCTGCAAACATACTATTTCAAAAAATTTGAAATCCTATAAATCACCTCAGAAATCCGAAAACATTAAAATCATTAAAACTTTGCGGGAAAAAGATTGTTTTTATTTGAAAACTGACAAAGGGAACAAGGTTGTTATTTTAGATAAAGAGGACTACTATGATCGGGTTAATGACCTGTTGAGTAGTGGCCCTTATAATTCAATTTCAAAAAATCCTTTACCGAAAATGATTAGAGAAGTCAACAATGTGTTTAAAACTTGTAACAACCTTGTTACTGCCGATGTTAGATGTAAGCTACATGTTTCCAATCCTGTTGTCCCTAAATTATATTGTTTACCTAAAATTCACAAATCTGGCAAGTCGGTAAGGCCAATTGTTTCGGCAATTGACGCACCGACTTATAAGGTTTCCAAATGGCTGACCAATGAATTTAATAATTTGAAAATACAGCAACCTAGTTTTGCAGTAAAAAATTCGTTAGAATTTATTAAAGAAATTCAAAATATTCAGTTGCTGGAGGGTAAAATATTGATTTCATTTGATGTTAGTTCTCTCTTTCCTAGTGTACCGATTCCAGACACTTTGACATACCTCGAGGACTTGTTGTTTCAAAATAGTTTGAGTCAACAATGTGTCCAGGAGTATATTCGCTTAACTGACATCTGTATGAAACAGAACATTTTTCAATTCAACGGGAGTTTTTATGAACAGCTGGAAGGAACGGCAATGGGTAACTCCTTGTCGCCCTTTTTGGCTAACCTTTTCATGAGCCGTTTTGAAAAGGACTTAGAATCTGAGAGCGAATGCTTTGCTAGGGTTTGGTTGAGATATGTGGATGATATTTTCGCTATATTTGATACAAAAAAATGTAATATTGACGATTTTCTCAATAGATTAAATAATCGGTTCGAAACCATAAAGTTCACTTGTGAAAGAGAAGAAAACGGTCAGCTACCCTTTCTAGATACTTTAGTAATTAGAAATAACAATAGATTAGAGTTTGACGTGTATAGAAAGGAAACCAGTACACTTCGCTATATTCCTTCAGATTCCTATCATTGTGTTCAACACAAAATGGCAAGCCTGAATTTTTTGGTCCACAGACTTCTCACTTTTCCCTTGAACAGGGCGAGGTATGAGAAAGAGCTTAAAATTATAAAAGATGCGGCCAAGTGTAATGGTTTCCAGCCTCAGCATATCTATAAGTTAATTAGGAAGTTTAATTATAAGAAAACTGTGAAAGAATCTACGACTTTTCGAAAGGATGTTAAAGCTTCACCCGTTGTGACGCTCCCTTTCTCACTAAAGGTTTGAGTAAAATCTTCAAAGAGCTAGATTTCAGAATAGTTTACAGTTCTGGGACTAGTTTACGAAGTCTCATCGGTAACCCTAAAGATAAAATACAACCTCTAGAAAAGTCAGGTATTTCCGAAATCAATTGTAAAGATTGTAATCAAAAATATATTCGGCAAACCAGGAGAGCAGTCTCAACTAGATTCAAAGAGCATATGGCTCATCTTAGATTTAATAGAATTGAGAAATCGAGCGTTGCCCAACACATTTTTGAAACAGATCACAACATCGATCATACGAATGTTAAATTAATTAGACAAATAAACAATTGTAAGTTTCTAAATGTTTTCGAAAGTTTAGAAATATATAAAAATAAGTCATGTGTAATGAACTGTGACAATGGACCTATACCGTATTCGTCATTGTTTTCGTTAATCGGAAATTAATGATGCGTATCGAATTGACCGTGCATAACATTTAGGCTACCTGTTTTTGTAGATTTTATTTTAATTTAGTTTTATTATCGCCTTGATACTGACAGCATTGCTGTTGAAACGCGTCGGTGTTTTAGTTAAAACTTGTTTGGTGTTCAGTGGGTTAAAGTGTTTAGTGTTCTATATCAGTAGGTTGAAGACATCTATAAATTCTTTCCCTGAAAGTCCGTCACTTAAGGATTGAAAGATGTATAATTACAACATGAAATGTTAGCAGTAATAGTTGTTGTTGTCAATGTAAAGTATGCATTGATAATAGCTGTCGTCGATATCAAATGTAAATACATTTTACTTTCTTCTGTATCGCCGGACAAACTCAATAAAAGCTCGAACTCGTTTGAAAAGAAAGAAAGTTTCGATGTTTCATTCATAATTTAGAACACTACAAAAATACAAAAGGAATAAATACTTCTTAGTCGATTCGATTTCAAAACAAATCAGAAATAAACATTATGAGAGCAGACCAGGTCACCGCCGTTAAAAAAGAGATAGTAATACGCAGCGAACGTTAGTCTAGAAAAGGAACATTGTCGAGAGGAAGCCCGAACTCCAACAACATCCCTCGATAATGAATGGTGACCGTTCGGGGTTGAGAATCTTGACCTACACCAAGTCTGCTAATTTCACTCTTTAAAATACTTTCCCTTGACTTCGTTTCATTCCACCTCCTTCTCCACCTCTTTCTTCTCCTTCCACATCGAGCTCCTGCCACTACTGCTCTTCCTTTTCCGTTCATTATTCCCCCTTGTGACCCAGTGGCGCTCCTTTAATAAGTGACTATACGAAAGGACTTCGGCGATGACGACGACGACGACTACGATGCCACAAACGCAGGCGCCGCAGCTTCAATTAGCTGCGCCGCGACGCTTAATTACCTCGGGGAGCGTCGGTCTAGAGAAGACCAACGATGAGAAAAGAGAAGAGTGAAATTGTTAGTAGGTTCAAGGCCACCGAGGTTACTGGCCCACTTTCACCGGTTTCCAATTAAGTCCCTTTCCCCATCTACATCTGTGTATAATATAAATTTCATGAGGAGCGAGATTAAGATTATCAAACGTAAGTGGTATTAAACTCTCGGTTTACTGGTCGTCGGAAATACTGTATGAACAATGTATATACAGTATAAAAGTAATACTCATATACAATATAATATACATATATAACATACAATTACATGTGTATACAGAAGAAAAACAAAGTTTAACATACGTGTTTTAAGAATGCAGGGAACCCCTTTTTTTTAATTTACACCCATTCTAAGTTAATAGGATTTTTCTGCTAATAAATACTGGCAAAAAATAAATTGAATGCTGTACTTTAAATAATAATATAATATGCAGCAGGATTACAATTAACACAATAGTCAATTGTTTACACACTGAGCACTGGATTTCATTCTCTTTTTGATTTCCTTTTACACTTTTCTCTTCTTGAGCATTAGGCTATTATTATTTACGCAATTCTGTAGATTCTGCTAGCAGAAACGCGTTAATAGTAAAACATTTAATAAATTAACAGCAAAGTAAATATAATAAAACAGTTTCACCTCAGAATATCTAAGAATATAAGATGGAGTTGGAATTTAAAAAGCCAGGATTAAATATTGCTGACATGTTCATCAAGTCAATTCAGAATCGACGCCTATGTATGTTGTATATCTAAAAATAATTTATTCTAAAGCTCGCATAATTGTAAATGTTATATTTTTGGATCTACATATTGGATAAATTTAGGAGACAGAGATGTGTTTTATCAAACAAAACAATTAAAATGTTAACTTTAACAAAAAGTTTAACTATGTCCTCTAATTGTACCAATTCAGTGGAACCATTACTTCATACCAGAAATTGATGCATGACTAAACTCACTACACAGGTGTTATTTATTCTTGCCGACGCCCACATAGGTTATTTATCAAACGATAACATACCTATACGAATTTAAAGAGGAACAGAAAGTAAATGACTTTTCTGAAAAGTTCCCTATGAATGCCATAATGTGGAAAAGTTTTACCTCTTAGATTAGAGTATTACAGAAAATTTTCAGAAAATTTTGACAAAAATTGATTAATTTTTCCTAACAAGTATAACATTATTTACCACTAGATGACAGTATCAGCCGCGTCAGTAAATGGAAAATCACCTACAAATGCTCCAGTTAGCATACTTAATACTAATTCATTTGCCTCAATATAAATGAGCAAAAGGTCGTTGTTTAAACCATTTGCGAGAAATGCTAAATCAACGATCTGAAGCACTTACAAGTAATGGCCAATAGATGTGGATGTATGAACCAATGATAAAATTTAATACGTAAGCATTTAAAAGCAATCAAGTTCATAATTTATCCGAAATAGGTATATGACGGGTATAAAGATATCTCGAACGTTTCGCAAAGATTCACGAATTTCATTTACATCCATATTTTGTGACCTATTTCTTTCGATAAAATTAATCGGAAGGGAATCATAATCAAACATGATAAACGATATTGTGTTGACTATATAGGGGCTTCGTTTCTCCGTGCTACCATACAACGATCTTCTTCTATATGGAGCTAGGTGCTCGAACGTGAGTCGAAGACGTAATGTGCGAACGCTGCTCCGGGTTTCCAACCCCGGATCGATGGACGTGTATAAAGGGTAGGCCGCACACACACACATACACCAACGTGATGCTGCCGGCACCGCCACCGCCTCCCGGGCGCTCCACCCGGATGAAAAATAGCGACCGACCGTCCTGGATATGGATGTATAGATGCAGAAGAAGGCGAAAGACAAAGACAGTCTAAGCGGAGAGAAAAAAGCTCGCACAAAAGCTCACACGCTCTCCCTGTAGCGTACCACCATCCTCGTTTCTTTCGTTTACCCGTTCGCTACGCCCATCTCACTTTATGTGAACACGCGGGGGATATTTGGAGGAAAAGAGAACAACTCTCTCCCGAGTGAGAATGGGGAACGACGGGGGAACATGTAACGATAGAACGGCACGCAAGCGCCATCTACATCGTCAATACTCCACATTTGAACACCTACACACGCCACAGGATTGGGCGGTTTCCTTTTTACAATATTTTATACATATATCTATACTATATATATATGTGTATTTGTATATTTAAGTTCAACTATCTACCGACGCAAGCACAGTAATAAAGTCATCCTTAACGAATTTAACACAAGCAATTCTAAAAAAAAATGTCGAATTTGAACTGTAGTTCTAATGAATAGTTAGAGATGATTTCGACTGATATATAAACAGCCAAACTGTTCAACTTTAATTACAATCAATTTTTTTACTCACAATGAACCGCAATGCCTAATCAAAAACCAGAATGATAATAAAATACATCAATATTTCCTGATATCATGTTTGTTTAAGAACACCTCTTTGTCAATTAAGTAACAGCAAAGAATATATAATAATTGATCATTTAACATTCATACAAGACTAGTAAATTCACTAATGTCAAACTATACATTCTAACGTTACCTATACGCAATAATTGGAATTAATTCTATACATTTCCGAAAGTACTTTCTGACTCCTCTCTCTACAATCGCTCCTCCGATTATTAACTTGCGAACTGAAAATACTAGCACTCTAAAGAAATGCAAGCAATTCATATGACGAAAGAACTTTCATTTACTAAGTCAATAACCTAGGAACAGCAGCTTTTTGGATAAAAACAAAGCAAATATGTTTCAAGAATGAAGCGAAGAAAATTATTCAGAAAAAGAAAATTATGAGCTCTAAAGTTGAAAAATAATTTGGAAATCGAAATTATAAAGAAATTGAAGAACAGGTATTGTATATAAACTAACTGATGAATAAAAATAGGTAGGTATATTGAATCAATTGAAACTAGAGATTTTTTTAATAAATGAGGAGGGAGGTGATTGGAAATATGCTTGTTTCTTTACTGCAAAAGCTGTCATCTCTTCTAGAACTAAAGTCACAAGTAGGCTCAAAGTAAAGATAAAGTGGGAAAATAGTTGGTCATCTAATAAAAAACAATTGCTACAGCATGAGTCCGTATTTATAATTACAAAAGGATCCCTTTAATAATTAAACTAAACAAGCAATCAATATTTTAAACTCATGTTGAAATAAACCCTAAAATACACGTTAAAAAAATAGAACCTCTTCCGAAAAGTCTATAAACCAAGAGACCCTTTGGGTCAAATTTAAACCTTGCTCATATAATGTCTCTAAATGGCTAGCGATGCATTTTAATAATTTTACCTTCAAAAATGATATGTCAATTGAATAGACTTAATGGAGAAATCTGATATCTCTTGGCATAAAATTCTTTTTTTCCAGTGTACCTGTAGACATTATCGTTTCGTTTTTGGAAAGTTGTTTGTACCCAAATATTAAATCGAAACATTTACAACCAAAATTTTAATTCGGTTAGGTTATGATTTATATAGAAGTTTATTCTGCCTTACAATGCTCATAATAACAACAAAGACAATGTTTTGTATCAAATCTGATTTCCGTAAAATCTTTGTAAATTAAATCTGTATTGATAATAATAACTAACTATATGCTATTTTAAAACGTATTTATAGACTTCTTCTTTGTTTTTCTTTTATATTAAAATTCAGAAGAATCGAAGAAATTGCATATCCTTATAATTAGTTCCAGTCCAACCAGTCTGCTGGAAAGATTACTTTAACGTCTCGATCTTGTAACATAATAAATACTTACGTATTTACATATGTCGCTATATTAAAAATATAATATAAAATACTATAGCGCTGCTGAACTTTGCCAAATGTAACACGTTTCTGGTTGGTTGAACTCGAAAACTATAAAAGTTACAATAGTGTTGGCCAAGACATTTTGGTATAAAATTTTATACCATATGAAAAAGATTTTAGACACTTCGTGATATCTTTTTCTTTTCCCATTAAATTGCCTTTTCTACATAATGCCAGTAACATTTATAATAAAATACCACATTGCTTTGAATTAGTGAGTAATACAAGAATTACAAAGGACTTGAATACATGTCTTCAGCTAAATGCTTTTATAACTTCGAATTTCTAAACAAAGCATTATAATATAGCTTCCTCTTAAAATTTGTATAGATTTGTTTTGTATTTATGTGTTCAACGACACTAACCAAAAATAAGGATGTCTACGACTAACCTGAAAACCTCAAGAAATGTTAATGGATACTGCATATTATTGACAAATTTGATAAAACTTGAAAATTATGGAAATAAAATATGGAGAGATAAACTTTGAAGGGAATATTATAGCTACCAGTTAGGAATTATAATCCATAAAACCGGAAGAAGAAGAAAAAATCACCAAAGGAATACATTTCCATACCAAGCATTGCTTCCTACAGAAAAAGTTTCTCATAGAAATGTAACAACATCCATAGCATGAAGAAATAGTTTAGGCTATAGAAAGGGCGAGTGCTTGATGCAAGAAATAACAGGAAAGAAACTAATGAGTAAAATTGGGATACAAATGTTTGATAAGAATGAAACAGGACAGAGAAATTGTGGAAAATGAGATCAATAGGCAAGAATAGGGTCAGACAGATCAAGCACAATCTGAGATTATATAATTACTTCGCTTGAAGATAGAGAGGAATTAAACTACAGAAACAGCAACGAATAGAAACGAGTGCAAAACATTTGGTGACAAACGAAAAATAATGGTTCGATTATAAAAGCTGTTGTCAGCACTGCGATGCGTTAAGTTTATCTCATTTTATTTAAAATGTGATGGTAAATTTAATATGTCGATATAGATAGATGAACGATTGGAACCTACTCATTTACTGAAAACGTAAATTCAAATTATTACTGTCAGTGATAGTTTATTTGATAACATTTTCGACCTTCATGAATAATTACAGCACATTTTAATTTCTTATAGATACATTACACTAATGCATAAGTTTATATTAATTTTATATTGAAATTGATAAATTTTTAGTATACGGTGTATAAACCCCTATAAACTTACCTGCTGCAAAATACCACTCCAAGACAATTTTTCTTGTCTCATGTCATTATCTAACTTTGCCCCGGGCTTTGGGAGTGGCACACGTATCTGAGGCATAAACTGATGCGTTGCGGAGAAAAAGGAAAAAGATTGGAAACGTTCTGAAACGATAAAAGTATTCTATACATGTCATAAAACTAGCAGATTCCGCCTCCTCGGCGACTTCTCTCGGATGAGTTGTGGAGCGTAAGCGATCTTCCGAAACGAAGGCGGCACAGAAATTGCGACGACAGGGTTTGGAGGTGGCGGCGTGCTTTCATAGGGATGCAAGCTTCTTCTTTAGCGGGACGCGGGCATATGCTGATAAAGGACTATTTGTGTTTTATGGACCAAGTAAATAACGATCTCTGCTCCGGTTTTTTATGGTCCGCCATGTAATCTCTGTCTTCGCTCGCTTCGATGTGTGCATATGAATGTTCTATTTGCTCCTCAAGAGGAAGAGACTTGGATATATGTATAGCTCTAAAAGCTTGGTGATAATAAAAATGAATGGAAATTTTACTCATTTTTTTCGTACTTATCTTTTGTATTAATATGTATATGTGTACAATAAGCCATAAAACAAAATTATGATATTAAAATAAATGAAAAAATAGCCAATTAGATAATCACACCTCAATAATCATACTGTAATAAGTAGTACAATAACTATTAATATTGAAGAGTACAACTTTAATTTTATTGTATTAAAATTTATTAGCTCGCTGTAGTGTGTAATAGTACATTAAGTACAAGTTTCTTAAGACACGATTTTTGCACACGCGTTCAAGTTTAGAAAACGAGCCGTTAGTGCACAAAAATGACTTATGAAACGTGTATTTTATACTATTTTTTCTATTTCGGATATTAAAAGTTCAAAAACGATTAAAATGAGAGACATGTTTTGTTCGAACATTTTAGAAATTTTCTTTTTTTGAAGTTAGTTACTGAGATTTTTAAGTAAAACAATTTAAATATTTGAATATCGGCGGTGTTATATGTCATTTTTTTTAATTTAGTCTGATTTATGCAATAAATTAAACTTCAAAAAATAAAATTATCTTACAACCAAAACTGGTGTCGTAAAGTGAACTTTATAGCACCGGAATAGAAAAATAACATTTTATGACCGAAGTATTTATTTTTCTTGGCGTAAGTACATGTATATATAATGCATTTTCCAACCGCCAGTTAATTAAACATATTTTTATTTTTTTAAATATGTCGACCGGAGGTGGAGTCGAACCACCGAGTATGGCTGTCGCGTCCCACTCGCAACACCGTTGCGCTACCCGGCGACTCTACTCCACTATTAATTTTTCAAAAATATATGCGAACAGATATAAAGGCCTGGATAGGCAACAATTTTAACACCGAAGTATTTATTTTTCTTGGCGTAAGTACATGTACACTACCGTCCATAAATGAGGGATCAGTAGCATACAAATTCATCACTTTAGTAATTTACCTGCCCAAACAGCCCCAATCTAAATAAAATATGTTTGGTACGTTTGCAAGATATTTACAAAGGGAAATTGCATAAATCCCTACAATAAATAGCAATTTTTCAGATGAGAATAAACAAAGTTCTGTTAATCCATTTATGACCTGCAGAGGTACAAAGCCCGTTCTTATAGAAAGAAATCGGTAAAGCCACTTATAATACTGCAATATTTACGTAATTATTCTACGAATGAAGTATTTAGATATTTAGGATATGAAACACTCATTTATCATAGAAGCAGTATTAGTTTGTGCTTTAGTGCTGTCCGATCAACTTGTGATACGAGTACGTAAGATAAAGAATTGTTTATTGCGAAAGAATGGCAGTGCAGTAAATTATTTAACTTACATGGTGATAATTAAAGTACGGTTCGTCTTAAGAATAGCCGAATTTTAATTCACAACTTTTGTTGTTTTTATTTGTAGTTTTGTTCTCTGAAGAAGCTAATAAAGAATTAGCGAAAGCTTAGATACGAAAAAAGGTTCACGTCTTCTTAATTCTAACGCCAATAGCTACAATCCCATTAATTCCCTTTACACCTAACGTTGTACAGCTAGTACTCCTTTTCAACTTCATAGTATATATGTATAATTATTATACTTCATTAGATGTGATAAACTCGTTTTATACAATAATTATACCAGTTGCTTTCAATTCACCAATTGTTGTATTTTTGCAAATCTTTGATAATATCTAATGTTCATAATTTTCCAAATACAATAATATTGTGGAAATACTATTGTATGATTATTAACAGAAGTTTATTAGCACATTATTTTCACGAAATAAGTTTAGAATAATGGCAAGAACCATACATAGTATTTTTTTTAACTACTAACCAAAGAGCATGTTGCTGGTGTACACAAGTGTGCCAAGATAAAAAAAAATCATAAATTATCTGAAATTGGTGAAAGAACACAATTTTAATGATGTTTAATTGTAAACTGAAACACGTGCAAATGCATTATGTCATGCCAATGACACCTTATTGTATATTCCGTCAGCTATACATATAGATATGTTTTTGGCGCTTGATTTATATGCAGAATACAGCCTGCTTTGTTGTAAACTAGTAGTAGAGCACCAATATGACCGACTATAGCACAAAATTATGTCAACCACTTAGAAATACTTATACTAATTGCAACAAACTATACATACTTACATGATGTATAATAATTGAAACAAATTTGCTTACTGTTGTAAATCTGTTGTAAATCTCTTTTTCCTTCCTTTTACTACCCTTGCATGTCGTTAACTATACAAAATTCAACTCTAGCAATAGACAACTCTCTCATTCCATAAACTTTTAAACGAAGACTCTAAGACTAACCCTGTATGCTCTATTCCCTCAGTCTAGTTATTTCGTTGCATCGACACCGTTCCCGCAGTGAGTTTTTTTTTAATTCTAGACATGTCACTAAATGTTTGTGATTAGCACAGTAATTAAAATCACGTATGAGAAAACAAAACATACGTCACCAGTAGAAAGAACCAAATAATAATAAAAACATTTTATAGTTTCTTAGTCTTATATGAAACTTTATCCTATATAGTTATAAATTATTTATATCTATAAACTGCATGCCACAAATATTATTTAATGTGATTAGTTAGTTATATCTTCATTGCTGATACTGTAACGAATAAGAGTTATAGTACATGTACGGTAGTATAGGTTTATACTTTCTACTGCAGTGGAAAGAAATATAATATACATATTCTTGTAATACTTTAATATCGGAGGTAGCATTAACCTATCGGCAAATCCTTTCTTTATGAGATGCAAATTAATACAAACTATATGCGCCCTCGAACCAATACACATACAAGGGTTTCGATTCCGTTCAGATTAATAATCACCCGGAATAGGGTTATGTTTTATTATGCATATAGCTTAGCTTCTGTTTGAGATGGGTATGGGAATTTAAAATCAAAGTATTTCGTTACCGAAATTTTACCTTTGTTCTCGCTGAGAATTTATATCAATACCAGGAACTTTTATTGAAATGCAGACTAGTTAAGGTTCTCGTAAATTAAAGTATCTGTTACAGTATTGTGCAAGAAGGTTACGTGCAGTCTGATAATAAAGTTTATGCATTGATCTAAGTAAGTACACCGTGAGAATAGAAACGATGTAGAGGCACTAACAAAAATAAATTATAACGATGTACCCATATAACTACAGACATGTATGTTTAATACACAATGCACATACATACATATGTACATATATCTATTTAAAATTGGTATTGATTATTTGCTTTTTGTCTATAAAACTATTTAATATTTACTATTTGTCACTCACTATTTGTTTTAAACTGATTTCAGTTAGTGTATGTCTTTTTGCTGATATGCTACATATCTATACTTTTTAATTTTCTTCTGGTAAGCAATGATATAGTCGTAATAGATAAATTTTTGAACTTGTCTTTTACTGTACACTGATACTGAAAAAATGATCATATTTTTTTATGTGTCGAGGGTCCTTAGTTGTACTGATCCCGTAAGCTGTATCTCGAGGTTGGCTATCTCAGCAACTCTCGCGGTGTAGTTTTTGTGTGTGTCTAATTGTGTTCTAATGGCTTTGCGACAGCATCATACCACCTTTTATAATGCCACGCTATTAACCAGCTTGCTCCCAACAGCGAATGGTAAGTCGATCCGGTTTTCAATTTTCTGAAAAAATATCACCCTCTCTCCGGAGAATTGAAACCCGGCTCCTATCGTTCCGCCACAACGATAGTCAGCCACCACTGCAGCTATCGACCCGTTAAAACAATACTTATATTATATTTACGTGTGGTGGGTATTAGTAACATATGACGTGAAATGATATGGAAGTAACTCTAAATGTTGTTATTTTAGTCAATATTTTAGTATTCCATATTCATAATTGTCACTTCAAATATAATGTATGAACCAATAAATCGAGTTACGCAATTCTAATAGATCGATTATTTAGCAAAATCTGGCCTGTCAGATGTATGAGGACAAATGATGAATCTAACTTTGTTGTAATGAACATAAAACAACAAGATTAAATATATTTGATTACCTTAACCAAACACTGTAGGACCACTAGATAGGTATTTGGAGCTTATTATGAGTAAGTAACTAAAGGGGTCGATGGCCGCAGTGGTTAGGCGGCTGACTATCGTTGTGGGAGGACGATAGGTGCCGGGGTTCAATTCTCTGGAGGGACGGTGACATTTTTTCAGAGAGTTTAATCCCGGATCGACTTGCCATTCGCTGCTGGGAGCAAAGTGATTAACAGCGTGGCATCATAAAAGGCAATATGATGCTGTCACAAAGCCATTTGAACACAACTTACACACACAAAACAACACCGCGAGAGTTGTAGTAATAGCCACACAAGCGATACAACTTACGGAGTCACTGCAACTAAGCACCCACCACACATTAAAAAAAAGAGTAGAGTAAAGCAACTGAACCGAAATTGTGGTTCATCCAACCGCGAGTGGCATACCTCTTTCGCTGCACGTTATTTCAGAGGTTAAAAAGTCCTTCTACTACATACTTAGTTTTAACTAGAAGATGTTTCTATTCGTGTTCTATTTCTGCTTTCTTGTAGGTAATAAACATTGAGATTGAGTACTGTTATAGGTGGCAGAATATTCATAGATAGCATTAGCTTAGGACGGCATTCCAAGAAGTACTAGAACTGTAGGAAGAAGACCATCCAGAAAAAGACACGCAATCAACCACACAGCTCGATGCATGCATCAACGCCACAAAGAAACCAAATACTATAGTAGCAACAAATAGTTTCTACGTATCCACACAGATAAAACAATTCATACGTAAATACGATCACACATTGATCTTAAAGTATAAAGTGGCCCTAGCCAAATAATTTTTATGCAAAACAAATTTCCAATGTATAGCCACAAATATGTAATAATGTGGAACAACTGAAATTGTATCTGTTGTTACCAAGGTTAAATCTTGCTGCTAATAATATAACTCTTAGATTAGGTAGCATACGTTATTGGTCGATCTATAATATGAAGAAGTAGCTTATTAGAAATGGCTAATTGTAATTGTAATAAATAGAAAGGCAGATTCATTGATCCTCTTGGCCACAAATAAGGTAATAGAGATGCCAATACGTCACAAACACTATTGATCACACCGTTAATCATGCAAAGACTCTGTTATCGAATTAGTAGCCCTTTCCAAGAAAAGACTGTTATTGTTTCCAGTTTAAACTCTTTTTTGTAAAATATTAATCTGTCTTTTGAGCCTTCTTTCTATCACCAATTGGTTAAATTATATAAATTGGTTTCATTATATAAATAGTAACTACTAATCTTCACTATTTTGCTAACAGCTTAAAGTTCTACTATAAATCGAAAGATGGAGCATTTGATAGGAGGAATTCTCATTAAGTTTCAATTCTCCAGTTTGATATGGTTAGCAACAGATCTAGCACAACAGTTTTAAGCAAATTATCAAACAAAACAAATTTTTATCAGGACAGCGAAGTTTAAAAAAATACAGTTCATTTATTACAATATATGCTACTATTTATCAGTCAACAAAGTGTGCTAGAAGCAGCTTTTGAATATGGTACAGCAGGGCCTTAACCATTCTCAGAAATGGTTTACGAATAATTTAGCATTTATTGTCTGAACTATTGTTAACCACAGGCCTTCTCAGGATAACGATTTTAATCGCGCAATTTTATTGACAGCCTTCGAGATGCTATTAAAATACATAACTTTTAGGAACACGAAATTTGAAATGTAGATGCGATCTCTGTTGCTACGGTTCACAAACTGTTAAGAGTAACAGCAATAAAGTAACTTCCACGACAAAAGGTTAATTTCTAACGATGGATCTTGCTGTAAAGTTATAGCTAGACGAAAGCTTAGACGAAAAAATGCATGCTGTACTTAGTGATAGATAGCAGGCTGCGTTGTAACAATTTATACAAGTAACTGGATAACTGTGAAAATATTTTTACATTTTGCATTTTGTGTATACACACAGTACAAAAAGCGGAAAGTACTATTATTATTAGATAATTACGATTTTCACCTATTTGTTGCAATAGTAAACAATTGTAGAGGAAATCAACATCTTAAAATTTATTTAATTGAAAACCTGTTTTTAAGTTTTTGTCCTCCATTATTAACATGGGTTATATAGAGTAAGAATGACGTTACATCGTTAAATATGTATTTAATAATAATAAAATTTTGTCCACTAATCTGGATCTACCAGTCACGTTGTCATTTAAATGCAGGTGACTTTATTCAACATTCAACAACTCAATTAAATAAACAATTATAATTTCTCAGAGTAAAATTATGAATTTTATTTTCATGGAGGTTAAGCGAAAACAAAGTATCGTAAATCCAGAAATCCGGTGCTAATAAAATGATAAAATCTTCTGGAGTATTAAAAACCTGTCTGTTTTATGAATTTTTAAATGATAAAGTTTTCTGGAAATATAAAAGCAGTTTAACATTCCATAATTATTTATTGTAATTTTTAGACAAATGTGTCTAATTTACTACTTCGCAGTCACCTCCATTATATAGGAGGTGCATGTATACATGAAAAAAATTAGTGTGTTCGTGTAAAGCATCCATTAGAGATGTATTCAGCGAAGTGTGAAAAGTATCAAGTTTTTAATGTCGATGATGACGACCCGACGGGAAGTAGGTAAGTGAAGACGTCATTGGGAGATAACGGGGAATGGTAGAAACACACTTCAAAGCGGAAAGTACTACAGCAGAGTGTAGCAAAAAAAAAACGAAACGAAGACCACAGCAATGTAGGAGAAGATGACGCGGAGGAAGGTGAAAAAGAAGGAGGCTGATGTCTGTAAGGTTGCCGCAACGGTCGACCAACTTTGATACCAGAGAACCGGCGCGAATTGCTCTAACCTCATTACCGTTCCTCGGAGCTGGCAAATTACCCCTGAACCGAGAAGAAAACGACTAAAAATAAGGCTAACACGTTTACGTACTCTCCGCTACGAAATGGAATTACGTTTATTTGTCGGATTATTAAGTAAGTACTTAACTGTGTAATGTTCTCGGTGCTATTTCATTTCGATACCACACCACAACTGCAAAATGAGTTTAGAACGCTAACGTTTAATTGTAACATACCAATTATGCCTATATAGTAGAACTATAATTCCAGTCACAATCTTAACACAACTGTCTCCTGATATTTTTTATGCTAATAGTAGCTAACAAAGAAATAATAAAGACAGTGAATAATAGGGATATATTATTTACACTAGCAAAATATTCATACCTCAATACAACGATGAACATATAAGAATTAAAATACACGCAGAACTCTATTCTCTTCCTGCTTTTTAAATTTATCAAACAAAAAGTATAATTGACTATTTTAGTACGTTGCATATTTTGAGATGTGCTGGAAATAATAAGAAGACAATACTATATGGTGTAATGTGTATCCTTTTCAATTCGTATTAGTTTAGCCTATATTTCTTATTCCCAAAATTTATCGGAATAAATTTAATTTCTCTTCAAACCAATCTCAACTTTCTAACTTACTATAAATCAATTTCTATTATGGCGTTCATAGTGTACACTTGAATATTGACAAACAAAGGACGCAACATAATTGTGCAGTCAACATCGTATATGCAAACACAGTGAATGTCCTACCGTCTTTACAGTAATGTGAGGTGAGGTTGAAAGGTAATGATGCACGTAGAAATTGGTGGAATATGTACAAGCTTTCACACGCATTATCTTCATTAGGGTTATCTTCATTAGGGTTTAGCTTTTTTATTATTATTTTTTTTTATTATTTATTAAGTTATTCTAACGACTAGAGTCTTCCATCTCCTATTGTATTCCTGCTTAGTATTTGGATTCATGAATTCGTTACGCCTTTCAGTCGCGAGGATGATTTTTCGCTTTCTTCCAAAAAGGTCATGCTCTAGTGATTATGTAATTATATGGACACAGCAGTTAATTTTGCCTTTGATAAAATTCACTTATAGATGTTAACTTTTAAGGTTTACTTAAATGTCAGGTATTATCATTAACTTATGTTGTTGTTAAGTGACTAGCTTCAGCAAAATGCCAACATTCTCGGTTACGAATACTTAAAGTGCAAGCACTTCCAATTTTTTTCCTTGATTATGGGTCCACAGAAAATGTAAGTGGAGGTTATCAATTCTAACACCAACAAGCGAAATTTAGCTAAATGGAATTTCTAAAATACATATAGGTATGATATAACACACATTGAACGAATGAAGCGATATTATTTGCGGAAGCTAGAATCGTTAAAATAATTTTACGTTGGACAATTCAACGAAAACAAAACGCCACTGACGTGTATTTACAATATACCTTATTTGGATCATAATTATTTGAAACTTTTAACTTCATAACAAGTCATCGATTTTTACGTTTCTTTTTTTAGTTGTTTGCAATTAGTTCCATATTTATGTAAATCCCGATTTTTGTTTTCTGAATATTATTGCCGGCTTGGCAGTTCTTATGTTTGCCTAGTTATGAAGATTTCAAATAAATCGAAAGCTTGAGATAGACACAGATTAATGTTATTAGATTAATTAATCTTATCGTCGGCCTAATAAGGATATTGTTCAAAAACGATGAAGAATTGTTGTAAAATACACAAAAACCGTATTACCACAGTATCTGTTTCCCCTCCAGGAAGCTCTATAAATAATGTATGAAACGGGCTGCAACACTATTGGAAGAAAGAAAAAATTCAAGATGGCATCGTCAAGACAGAAAAGAATCACATACGCACACACACACACGCTCTAATATTTTATATATGTGAAGACATTGGCCCGCGCATTCGCACTTCCGTTTCCCTAGAAGGAAGTAAAACTTATCGAAACTCCTCCCTTCAATGTCACACATACACCCTCACACACTCGCAAACTTACATATACAGGATATAGTGCGTGAGCAGATATGTATGTTATAGCCAACCCGGAAAAAGTGCCAACTGAAAGTTTCCAGAGAAATCTACTTTTACGCACCCATTACGCGCGTTAGAACTGAAATATAGGAAACCGGAAAACGTGCAAAAAAGGGATGATAAAAATCAATAATGTAGTACCTGTGTAAGCTGCCATGCCTGCATAAAAAGTTGCAATGTAATCGTATGTCATTGGGAGGTTAGAGAATAATTTATTTCAACCACTTCTAAATCTCCAAGAATGATTATTTCAGTTTCATTGTTGTGCATATGTGTTTTTAAATATACGAATCTTTTATGTAGAAAGATGATTGTATTATTTAAGTTAAAAGTAGCTAACTTGCGAACATAAACCAAACGCATTAATTTTGCTAGCTTTTAAAATTTCAGGAATTTGCATGAAAAATGAGAAAATTTGAAAATTATTTATCATTACAAATTTGCGTTTGTAGCTTGCAAATTTACATCAGTCTCTGCATTCTGTGAGTGAATGTAATCAGTTTGGCGCTATTACGGTGTGTAACAAAACAGTATTCCAGGAAGTTTGATATATTATACATTTTGGTACATATTTGGTTTAAAAGCTCTTGACTACCCACTCTGAGTCAACTTATTTCGACATTTCTCATCGATATGACTTTTTATCAAACAATGACCACAGTTTCTTTATAGTAAAGCTTACTTGTGAATTAAGCTTCACTGATCATACCCCTAATCTTTACATTCAAAATCAGTAAACCCTTCTGCCTGTCTCTTCTGTTACTCGTCCAATACCTCGTTCAGAAACCTTGCCAATACCATTACAGATGCAGAGGAAGAAAATTCCGAGTTATTATCAGCGATGATAAATATTTGCCATTTCTAGAGAACTTAGTAGATCAATTAGGATTAAATGACCTTATTCGACATCTGAACTTCAACGTCAAAAACTCAAGCAGAAATAGTAGGATCTAGACTACAGGGATGAAAGCTGTGAGCTCCGCGCACACATGTGCCTTGTGTATCATAATTGCTAGAACGAACTCTCACAGTATTTTGCAACCGGAGAAGAGCTTTCATTCTGCCATAATGTCGATGACTTGATACTGACATTAGGTGATCAACACAACCCAGAAGAATGGCGTCTTTTCATCAATGCTTCGATATTGAGTTTGAAAGCTGTCCTTCTTCACATAGGAATCGTTTATCCATCCATCCCGGTTGGTTACGCAGTCCATATGAAAGCAACTTATGAAAATGTGCCTCGCCTTCTCGATAAAATTTATTACGAAGTGTATAAATGGCATATCAGCGCTGACCTCAAAGTTGTAGCATTTCTACTCGGTTTACACTTTGATCGAACATATGTGTTGGACAAATAGTTGACGTGGTTGTGTGTTGTACCTATTTCTTTTTCTTTTACTTATGTAACTTGCTTCACAGATGAATACGTTGTGCTTGCCGACAAATTTTATATATTACACCGATACAACATCCATCTATCCAATAGATCACTACAAAACAATTGTTGTAAAGTTGACATCAACAATATAATTTCATAAATAGTTTCCTTATATTTAAAATATGTCATTCATCTGTAGTTTACGCGCAGTATAGTATTCTAATGAAGATCATATTTCCATGTTTTTTTTTTTTTTTCTATAATAATTGCAGTAAACCGAAAATTTACCAAAGCGAAAGGGACTTCCACTTAAGAAATAAAGTTGGAGAGATGGACGTACGAAAACATTTCTGCGGGGAATGTGTAATAATAAAATTTTTTCACTGAATTTTACTACAACCGCTTAATCGTCATTAGTTTCCATATAAACTCGTAGGAACATTAATGCGAGGCATCCTGTACATAGGGTATGAGGTTTGAAATGCCTCCAATTTCACACTGATATACCTATATAACCGTTCAATGTGTTTCACTCACGTTGGAGATACCGTCAATTCATTTAGTTGTCAACAAACTCATGATAGCATTATTGGGCTCCAAAATAATTTTATTGGTCATGGACTTGAAGCTCAGTAGTGGAGAAAATGTCGTGTCTTGAATCGTTGCATAGTATAAAGAAAACGTTAAATAGGCGGTCCTGAAGAAAAAAATTACTAATGCACATATGACTCGTAAAATGAAGGCCAGAACTCTACGAAACCCGAGATAGAGCTAAAAAATTGCTAAAGAAAATGCACACATCTGACTGGAATGTTTGAAGAATACTAAAAATAATCTTCATGTCAAGCCTTATAAAATACAAAAAGTATGTTACCTCAACACTATGCATATGAAGATACAGGTTGGAAAAAGGAGTTGAAACGCTTACACGCAGCCGGTAAAATTCCAAACATTGCTCTTTCTGATCAAAAATTTTGATCGTGGAAGAATTCGTAAAAAAATGAACACTATCTTAGCCTCCATAAGTTACTATCCTATGAAGGTACGGGTCGCAAGAACTGTTGATGACTGTCCTTTATTTATGTTTCTGGAGTTTGGCGTCAAAGTTGATGCCCCCAATTACTATAAAATGGTTTAGGAAGCTGCTTTGAAGCCTTGGGCACCTAGCCATTTCTGTTCCAAATGTGTGATCAAGATGCAACATCATCGTATTCATGTCGGCTCAAATGGACTTTTCATTTGGTCCATTTTTAGAAGACAGTGTTTCCTTTAAAAAATATGGAAGTGCTTCATCTAGAATAGAAACAAATTTCACCTATAAGAACTGGGTATTGATTAAGTTTGATATCAGAAAAAAATACTTATATTTCTATATATGAATGTGTATAAATATCTTTAAACAAGTAGCATTTCAGAAAAAGAATTCTCAATATCTCGAAAGCTATCTACTCTAAACTAGTAATTGCTTATACCTTGTTTGAATACAAGAATGAAAGCAATACCAAAAGTTCAACAGTATACAGGGTGTTCTCTTAAAGAAAACAGAACTTTGATTAGTTACTTGCTTACGGAACAGCCTGTATAGTTCAATATAATTTTACTTTGTGCTGGACCTTCTATATCATGCACGATCTACCTCGTGGTTTATTTTTAGTTGTAAAACAACGCACCCTTCAAATATGTTCGCAATTCCTGTTCAGAATGTTGAAGCATATCATTATATTGGAATACTTCTGAATACTTGTCGGTAGTAAAAACTTCTTCCCTGTAAAGTGGTCAATTAACATAATGCTCTAGGCACATTTAGTTTTGTAGAAGTGTCTCGATATTAAATCAAACATTTAGTATCAAGCAACCACCTGTCATATTAAAATTTCGATAAAATTTTAGAGGCTACTAGAATTTCTGGCTATAAGAATACGATTTTTGCATCAGAATCGCTTGATTTCGGACTGTAGTTCCTCCAAAGGTTTGTACTATATTAAGATTTTCGCAATTATCTCGAAAGCTATAAAGATATAGATTTTCTTCGAAGATTATTTTCGAAAAGAGATTAGGGATAATCTTTGGCTTTGTAGGGGATTCTAAATAACTAAAGTTCATTGTTCTAGATGAAATTAACTGTCATTTCTTCAAAGTTTTGGTTAGCTTAGAGACCAGTTTATCCAAAGACTCATCAACCGATTAAATAACTAAATCCTTTTAAGAGCCTTCGTAATAAAATTAAACGAGATATTTTACAGATACTTTTTAAAAACCGTAAATAGATACATTTGAAAATATACTACCTTGATATAGAAAACGTAAAGATCAACTCTTATAAAAGTTAAAAGGTAAAAAAAAACACAACGGAAATTCATTTCTAAATCGAGTGAGTGGTTGTAAATGCCGAGAATTTCTCAATATATACTCTCCAAATGTATAAGAGAAATGATTTGATTGAATAAGGGTGCAGTACCACCGCAGTAGTTGTAATAGCATTGGTGCTAAATCTGCAACAAGTAATCAAGACGACTCAGACTGTGGCGTTGGGGTAACTATATGTACAAAGTCGAACGAACGAGAAGAAAGCAATACATATCAGAGGAGGAACAACGCCTAACTACTAGAGTCGTTCAAAGCTGAAGCCAGGCGCGCTGGCAGTTTTCACCTCGAGGTACAATATCCTACGCGCTGTGAGTAAAAGCGCCTTTCGGAAAATGGAAGCCATAGATGGAAAATGTAAATGCGGAAAGGGAAAAAGTCGAAAAATAAAATAAAGCGATGAACATATCCAATAAAGATTTAACCTGCGAGGAAACGGGTTGCCTAGGCGACCGCGTAGACTCAAACCTTAGCCCGTATCCACATTAGGGCGGGGTGGGTTACGGCGGTATCACCCTTCCTTTCGCGTCTCCGCACACGCCATACCAAACGACGTATCACACGTGGAGGCAAAATCCAACCGAGAATGAAGAGACAGAAGAAAGGAAAGAACGTGGAAATAGTAGCGAGGGCCGCGCAGGAAAATGCCGTCGTCGATATAAGGTGGTGGTTGCACGGGGTATGAGCCCATTCCAGGGTTCAAGACAACGCGAGCACTCGAGAAATGATTAAATGTTGATTTATTCGGATTTCGAAAAAGAGCTACGGAGAAGAAAACTCCTAGGTGTGACGTCTACTTCGGTAAAGATGTATGGCGAAAATTTATTTTTGCGACAGAGCGAAAGATAAATGAAACGGTTTCATAAACGCAACCTAAATCGCTTTGTGTATAATGAAATACAATAAAGGTATGGATACGTGCCAAATGAATATAAATCAGAATCAAGGGTTTACTCAGAAAAGAATATTTTTTGTGTGGCAAACAGCAACCGCAATCACACATTTTAAATTTAATTTTATTACACTACTATATTATCCAAGTAGAAGCAGTATTGAGACCAAATATTATTTATATAAAAAGAAATATTTACAAGAAAACAAAAATTAAATTAATTTAAAATAGCACAAACTGAAAACAACTAGGAGACATATAGTATACTTAAACATCAACAACTAAAACCAACCTCCTGGTGATAATGTCCGAAGAAAAATTCTGCAAAGACCGATTTACTGACGAAAACAAAGTAAGAAATGGGAGAAAAATAAATGGCCCAAAATAGTCAGAAAGATAAAACTTCTACAATTTTGTATTTCTATTTGGTCACGTTTAATAATTTGTAGTACTATTAACAATTCTTACTCTAGAAAATAATTATTACAGTAAAAAGTTCTGTAGTAAAAATACTTCGTCTGACGTATGACTACTTAAGGACTACTACATAAAAAGTGACTAGAATAGGTGTATTTAGTTGATAGCAGTCGTTCTATCCATATTTTATCGACATTCACATAGCTTTATTTATTAGCAAAATCTAACCCAATAACCCCCTAAACCCTTTCGTGCATTTGATGTTTGGAAGTGGTCTCTTTAGTTGATAATCCACGTTATTGCGAAGCAGTTGTTCAGAAATCCTCCAACAGGATGTGCATAGTGCAAAAATTATGCGTTTTTCTCTTTAGTTATTATTTTTCGTAGCCCAAAGTTTGATAAATTAAACAATAATTCGTGGTATGGGGCTGGATAATAATATTGTATAAAATTCCTTGTAGTAAATTCGCAAAAGTTTACATAAGTCAGATATGACAATACCTTCACAATAGACTCCATCAACACAATGACCAAAGCGGTGACTTAGCATTTAAAAAAAAACATAGCTCCTACACACCATATATTTAATTTCGAAAATACAAATATATTACATTTTAGGACTTTCCAAAATTTACTACCCTATTTTAAAATAAACTAAACCTTCCGCTCTTCTCTTACTATTTCCCTCATCGACTATTTTCAGGTATTTAGTGTGCGCGTCAATCATCCGATAAGGATTTACTAAACTCCAATACCTGCAATTTTGGTAATTTGCTATGACATTGTAGCCTCGTCCAAGACAATGGATTTGTATTTTATAAGGGCGCTAGTTTTCCTTCTTACAACCATTTTATTATACAGAATAAAAGAAAGAGATAAATAAGTTGCAAATTGGAAAACTGAGAAGAGAGAATCAATCAATAATAATTATTTATAAAAAAAATTATCATCCACGAATCTTATATTATACACATAACTTTAAGTCATATATTCAAGTATATTACAGCTCAAAGTGTTAAGAAGATTATGTATAAAGAATAGGGACCCTACGTGCGTCTTGGCGAGGTGCCTGAAGAGTGTGAATATTTATTATACAAATATAATTGGTTAAATCCATAAACACTTGTTTGAACGAAGTAGAAGGATACCAACTGAGGATAAGACACACATACAGAGATTTTTTGCTTATCCTATAAAACACTATGGCCAAACGTAACAAAGTCTGGTAAAATATCAAATACCTCTCATTCATTATAACAGATACATTATAGCTTTATGTTTGGCAAAGCTATTAAATTTTGGTTTGAATAGCAATATAACGGAAAACCTTAGATAGGTTCGAGGACTGCACAATTGTATCGCAAAAAAGTTTCTGTTTAGCTTTTATATACCATATAATTTTGAAAATTTTGGAAACAAAACGAACTTTGTTAAGATAACTACTTGAGTTAAATATGCCGGAAATCTTTGGTTGTTATTTCAACGTATCGGAAACGCTGAACCATCTTCAAATTCATTTTTAAATACAACTTTCTCATTTTTTTCTCATTGAATAGCTTAGTTTCTTCTAATTTCAACGAAATCACACACATAACATATTAAAATGTGGCAAAAGCATAAATAGTACAAAATATATATTTTATTAAAATGAAAGCAGAAAGGCTTAAATGTAGAGCTTCTATCTTTTACGGTTTTCGAGTTATTAGTAATTCCCTGGCGAAATGCGGAAAATACGCCATTTTAATGCATTTAAATTCTTAGTAATCCTTGAATACCAAAATAATTGATATTTTATTTGTACCGCAAATACACATATTATGTAGGTTATATTTGTCAAACAAAATAACAAATGAAATACATTACAGAAAAGGAACGACCTTTTACGATTTATTTTTCACTAATTGAGAGTGTAGTAAAATTGTGAATAGTACATGTCGAGTCTTTAACAATAGATATCCAAATTTTTTGCAAAGTGACCTAAAAAAATATCATTACAAAAACTTAAACAAGAACAATAAGCAAAAGGCGTTGTAAAGGACTAAGTTCAATATGATTAGATCACGATGACGACCATATAAAACACACTTAACTTATTCCTTTCCAAACCTTTTTTGTTTAACATTCTTTTTTAGCTTCTTATACCTATTGATATTTTTTAGATCATTCGGCATAAATGTGGATATCTGTCGTCATATACTCGACATGTGCTATTCACAATTCTACTACATTCTTCATGAATAGAAAAAAATCTGAAATATCGTTTCTTTTCCGTTGTGTATTTCGTTAGCCATTATGCTTGACAGATATAAACTATGTGTATTTATAGTACAAATACAACATTAATTATTTTGATATTCAAGGATTCCTAACATTTTAAATGCATTAAAAGGACGTATTTTTTGGACTTTCACCAGAAATTCTCTAATTACTCGAAAACCACAAAGGATAGAAGCTAATATGTCTATTAATGAATGATAGTGAATTATCAAGTATATTCAAAAATGCAATAATATTTAGGCTGTTCCATTTTAAAAAAGTGACTTTCATCGATGTGAAAAATTAAAATGAACGTTAATTTTGGACAGCCCTGTATACATCGAGATAATTTTGATGGCGTAGGTTAATTGCTCTATATTGCAGCTAGTAACATGTCACATATCAAGTATTTACCTGCAATGGTTCCAGAAATACACAATTGTTAACACACCGTTGCAGCAGGCCATATATTTGAAAAAAAAATTGAATAACTCAAAAACAGCTGATTTTGGGTGTGAGGTACCTGAATAAATTTTGATGCAGAACGAACCCGTTCCGTGAATAACTCTGTATAATATATTAAAATATTATCCCGATTAAAATAATGCTTACATTTACAATTGTTTACAAAGACGTACACATATGAACAAAAGTCTACATACCGGCAGCAAAATGTTAACATGTAAGCGACATATTTACATTTTGCTGCCCGTATGTAGACTTTTGTTCATATGTGTAAATTTAGATAATATAGAGGGCGGCATTGAGGAAACTACAATACCAGACAATTATTTTTATCTGTGGTATATAGGTAATAGCCGCATTAGGAGATTTGAAAGAATTTGATTACGATTCGTCATAACCTAGTTCGATTTCCTTAAAAAGTGTCAAGAACCAAATCATCAGGAACTTCAATAAATTATTTCATAATTATTAACAGGTTCCATAATTTTAGAACCAACAACTAGCGATTTTTCAACTTATGTAATAATATTCTACTATTAGTGTATAAAAACTTATTTATTATTTACGCTCCTCTATGCGCGGTACTATGGCTTTGTAATTGTTTCACTGTTACATTGTACACACACATTTATAATGTAGGGCCACCAGGACAATTGGAATTTGTTTTCTGTACATAAATATATACAGGGTGGGGCACCACATTCCCTTCGATTGATATACAAAAAACGGTAACACGTATATAAAATCTTTTTGTTGAAGCATGTGTAAGTCCACTGGACGCATGTTCTATGTTTATTTTGAATTATACAAGCTCTCCCAAAAGAACGTTACACATCAAAAGTATCAAAACTTAAATGGAACGCCATGTATACTATTGCATATTTCGATGACGCACACTAAACAAAGGCAAGTTACTGTTATATTCCCTATAACTAGGTTCGATAGTTTATGAGATATTTAACAATTTTTGAAAATGTAGATTAATATTTAGAATGAATACCTGGTGTACGTCGTTAAGTTACGTGTTTCAAGTTATATTATTTCATTAGCATAACCATTACATCTAATGCTAAAATAAAGATGCTAAAAACCGTACCTCTATTAGGTGTGGGTACCATTAATGCTCAATAACTTATTTTAAATGGAACATCCTGTATCTAACACCGTGATTCGATTTTAATTTTATTTCTCTTTTAAATGTTGTTAAGGTTCCCTATACTTATCTCTTATAGTTTCTTTGTAAAAGGCATTTTACTGTTTTAATTGGCGATTATGTACTAAAAATTTTGTTAAATCAAGGTAGCTTTGACATGATGACAATAATTTCAGATATTAATTTTGTGTAATTTATTCTTGAAAAGTAGGCGGTGGTGCATTGGACGTTGCTTCATATTTATTGGAAACAAAACAAAATTTAACCAATACATGTCTTACTACATATAAATTTTCACCATAAACTTAATACAAAAGAAAACAAAGGAACTAATGATTCAAATATCACTCACTTTCAATACATAAATAAATTCTTGGTTGAAATGTTTTCATATTGTCACGTGTTGTTTGTGGTACATATATTGTATACAATACTTTTCATACATCCCCACAACAAAAAATCTCTCAGAAACTGTTGAATCTATTTAGTCTGCGTTATCGAAATATGCAATACTATACATAGTATTCCATTTAAATTTTGATAACTTTGATGTGTAACTTTCTTTTGGGACAGGTTGTATATTGCAAAATAATTTTAGAACGTGCGGCAATGTATCTACAATAACAATATTTTAAATATGTGATACGGTTTTTTCTATATCAACCGTGGCGAATGTGATGCCTCACCCTCAATTTGCAGAATTTATTCAGTCACTACCAAATAATATATCTATTTCATAACCAATATAATGATCAATAGATCACAATTACAATTTGAAACATCCGAACCCAATAAATTGTAATGTGCTAACATGTTTCCAATACAGCAATGCATCGTAATTAGGGAAAATAGCAAGAAATACCGCAAAAATTGAAATATACGGTTCACTGGGTGATTATTATTTTATATTTATTAAATTGTACGCTTTGTTAAAATTTAAATTCCAAATTACATGCACTACGATACAAATTGATATTTTGTAACCTGCTTGATTTATGTATGTCGGTGTTGGTCTAACATAATTTCTGCCGTACCCATCCATAACCGGACGACGTGGTTTAATTTTTTTGCCAACGGTAACTGTTCATCGCAATATTTTCACTCAATTAACTTTGATATACAAATTCTGATGGTGTTTGTTTTTTTGCTCATTATATAAATCAAATACCACGTATATAGTTTATTGCATGCTCCTAGTACCGGTTTATTTTACAACATATTCTGATTATACGTTTATACAGAAAAATCATTTATAGTAAACTTGAAAATACAACGATAGTTGTATATACAAAAACATAAAATATAGTTTGTCTTTTTCTTTGTCCCTATTTATTATGACAAGTACTCTTATATTCCAAGATATATTTCCACTCGCAGGTCAATAAAACAAGAATCAACTAAACATTAATTCGCAGAAGACAGTAGTTATTATGTTTTCATAAAATTACTCATGAGTGGAACACATGTGCCAACTAATATTTAAAAAATGTCTAAATATTTCTAGAATCTCACGAAGAACGTTAAATAATAAATTGAATTATCTCTCATCTCTGTCAAATGTTCAAGCCGTAAACCCAAAGGAAAGTTGAGACAGAAAAATATAACGGTAAAAAACCTTTAGGTATCATCAATTCTCTTTAAGGACTAGGAAACAACATGGTTAATTTAATAAAATTCATTCAATTTATGTGCGGTGGTGTGTGCTAGTTGCAATCTTAAGTTGTATCGCTTTTATAACTATCAATGCAACTCTCGCTGTGTAGTTTTGTGTATGTATAATTGTGTTCAAATGGCGTTGTGACAGTATTATATATTATATGTATATATTTATAATGCCGCGCTGTTAATAACTTTGATCCCTGCAGCGAATAGTAGATCGACCGGAATTCAATTTTCCGAGAAAAATGTCACCATCCTAGTGGAGAATTGAATCCCGACTCCTATCATTTTGCCACAACGATAGGCTGCCGACTAACCATTACGGCTATTGACCCATTTAAACGATATTATTATATTACTGTAAATGATACTTCAATTGACGATATCAGTTCTAAATGTAGTCATGCTATTTTCCTTTTTTAAAGTATTAATATTCTCGAAATCAAAATTATCTTGTATAGCTTTAGAGTGTCGTTCTAAGCCGTTTCAAGGTTTATGTTATGTGAGACGTATTTGTGATTGTACTCATAAAACCGTTTCTTTAAATATTGCATCGTTATATACATACATACATATTTTTTAATCTTTACAGACTAATATATCGACAACCTTACTTTGATAATTTTTTAAATTATTGTTAGTAAATTAGTAAATAAGTTTTTGTTATTACTAGATCTTAATTAATGTCTGAGTTTTAAATGCGTATGTTTGGATTTTCCCTTAAGATGTGTTTGATTATATACCGGTGCTATATATTTTATTTATTCTTTTTTTTATGAGTATATCATAAATCTCTTTTAAGTAACTATTTTTCTCTAATATTGAACAAACTTTACTTAAATTCTCTTTCTAAAATCAGAATGTAGTAATTTAACAGCTTGCTCAACTAAACTAGGTACCTTAATTACACGTTTTATTTAATTTTCCGGAGTATTTAAAAAATAGTACAAATGTCGATTACTACTAGTGCCTTTAATATGCTAATTTTTTAATTACAGTGTTATTGAATATTTATCTTAAGACTTGTTGACTTAAGAATGTTGAATGTTGACTTAAGAATATTTCAGGAAAACCCATATCTAGTTCGAAAATCTATCTCTACATTTTGTTATTGTACAAAAATAAACTGAATTTAAACAAAGTCTTGCAACCAAAATGAATTAATTTTTAGGTAAATTCGTATGATTTAGTATTAGGCTTTTTATTTACACCATTTAATATGAAATCGCTCATACACATAACAAAGTAATAAATTAAAATCTTGACCAGGTTTTTTTGCCATGTTTTTCCATAGTCCTTGAATTCATAGGGCTTGACATACAAAATGGATATAACGATAATTCAGTTTATTTTCATAACTATGTTAAATTTACTACAGCGTTACTACACCCACATTTTACAACATAATCAAGATCTACATCTACGAAACAATCGCCTTACCCAACGTCTTGGAAAATATGTAACCTATATTATTGATGATACTTTCGTCGATCATAATTGGTGAGACAAATGTAACTTCTCGATTTTCTACAAATTTTCACTTTGTGAAATTCTCCCTATTTTTTAAATAATTCCATTTACCCTCGAAACAGACGAACAGATTGCCCTATGGAATGTGCCCTTTCATAACTGGTATTTTACCATCAATGCCTTATATTATGTTCAACCACCGGTCACTTTTGATTTTTCGTTTAATTAATACATTGATGATCTACTGTTAGCACCTCCTGAAAAAAAAAACCTAAATATTTATTTGCGACAAGCAGTACCAGTTTACTGTATAGACAAAAATAATACAATCTCCTTTGGATATTACAGTTATCAGGATTTTGAGTTTGAACGAGTTTGAACAATGCACCCCAGCATACAACAAAAAATGTTCTCAAAACCAACTCCTATCCTATTTCATTGCATAATAATTTATTTTTCCACACTGGCAATCCTACTATGCAAACTCAGTACAATATTAATGTACGTGCGATAGGTACTTCCAAGAATGTTCGTCCAATAACTGAGGACAAGCTAACCAAAAACTCCACGACCACATTTTGGAACCAAAATGATATTTATTATTTATACATTAACCTACAATAGCAATTCCCAGAATCATAAAGTATATTATTATTTGTTTTGGCGATAAATTGCTGTAAAATGAAAATAAAATAATGGTTATTAAATTCTACATAATATATGTCTAAAGTCTGAAAACTACCTAAACTTGTCACTTTAGACTAAAACACTAGAAACATTCAAACATGTACAATGGATTACCAAGTTTACCCTCATTAACTTTAAAGTTAATATCCAACATGCCTTTGAGCAACTAGCCTTTTAGAAAGCTCTTAGGCACATGTACTGTATATTTGTGTAACCTTGCTTAACAGGTACGTAATTATTTCTACTCTCTCCAGACTTTATATACATATGTACATATACACACAAATCTACACGCGTAGAATTTCTAGTATGGGATGAAAGCTTTAATCTAAATTCGTAGGGGATGACTTTTTCAGGTTAAATCCATCATTATACAGTATACATGCAGACGAGGACAAGAATAAAAATAAGAAAAAGTAAAAAAGAAGAAGAAAAGAGAGTGCTGAGGGCGAGTATCCGGCTCGAACACTACACGTTTCAGAACAATAGGATGTGAAGAGGCACGTATACAAGACACAAGGGTCCCCATCAACAATACGGGAGACAAGAAGACATTCTCCAGCTTTCGCTTACTCTTAACTTTTGTTTAGGGTGGAATATGAGGGAATGCAAGTAAGCAAGAGAGTTCGGCTTACCCGGATGATAGCTGGCTTTGTGCCGTAAGTGTATTTCACAATGGGAAGGGAAGGAACATAGGCACATGTTTGGGCGTTATTCAAATAAAACCTTCGCCGCAAAGTTTGTGTGCAATGGAAATGAGTTGTGTGATCTCGAAAGATACTTCACATGTAAAGAGGTAGATTAAAGAAATGGATTTAGGGTGATTATGTACATAATATAAATATCACATACTTCCTAAGGTTTACTTTTATTATTTCTAAATCCTTTGAATAAACACGAACATCTAAATTAAATTTACAGACAGCAACCGCAACTACTTGTCCAAACAACGTTTAAATGTTAACTAAATAGTTTCATAAATTAGTAGTAACCTAACAAATGAAAATGCTTTCAAACAGGAATATTTTTTAAATCGAAAGCACTTGTTAATTATTTATATACAGCCTCATAGAATACTAAAAATAAATCTCTTCAATAAAAGTTGGCATGTCAACTACACATCCAACATAATTTTGTTTTGTCTTTTTTGTAGTAAGTGCAGCTGCAGCCGCTTTATAAGTTATTTTGCTTATCAAAACTACCACTGCAGCTCCTTCTGTATAAATTGTGTGTGTGTGTAAATGTGTTTCCATGGCTTTGTTACATGATTACGCTGCCATAAATAATGTTCCGCTATTAATTATGTCCCAACAGCTATCTTCCAGGGTATATTGTATTCCTTAATTAATCCTCTATAATCATAATGCGTGTGGCAGTTCACACTGTGCGTCAGCTCAATCGAAGCACTGACCTAACTATATGATACTTCAAACGTCTCCAGCAAGATTCGAACCCAGAGCCATATACACTGCTCTACGCATGGCCAGTTATTCCTACCTCCTGCGACCATTGAACTGTAATTAATTTAATAAATAACGCTAGCATACAATTTCTTTGAACACAAGCAAATTTTACACAAAAATATCTAATTTATCTACTCCGATATATCTTTGTTAGTAACAAGCTTTTAAGAATTATAAATAAACTTGCCATTAAAAAAATCAATAAGTACGTTTTATGTAAACATATTTATTTTCGCAGATATAAACTCACACCAATATTTCCCACCAGAAAATATGTGTAAATATTTCTACCTATATTTTTCGTAAGCAAAAAAGGTGACAAACATCGACTACATTAAATTCTCGCGGCTGAATGCTCCCGGCAAATCAAGGGTGTAACGGACTGGAAGGGTTTATGTGTTCCCGGTCTCCTGAGAGGAACCCTTTGTTAGTCGAGTCTACAAAGCCATGTAAACTTGCGTACATATAACGAGTTCACGGATTCGAATATAAATAAATTAAAACTCAATTCCCAGATAAGAATAACGCAAACGCAAAGCGAGCGAAATGGAGTTGTGTATATCCGTCTTCCTTTAACTTCCAGAATACACCAGAGAAGAACAAGCTTTTTTGATATTGCGAAATGAACAAGTGAAAATTATGGTATATGCAGCTTTGTTGTTTAGATTTCCATATTTCTATTTTTTGCAAAATAATGCAATGGACTAAACGATCAAAGAAAAGGCGCAAACAGAACCAACAATTTTATTTCATTGATACTAGAAGTTTAAATTTATCGTCATAACATTTTGTTCATATAATTTAAAGACATTTATGCCCAGCGCCAGACATACAGATAAACATATGTTAAGTAATTATTAATAAATTCAATCATACATAAAAACTAAAACACAAAAATTCATTAAATTTAATTGGTTTGTTATTCCAAGACAAAGGGACTGTAAAGCATTGCAATTGCAATATATCTATACCTATACAAATAATATTCCAGAGATTTTAAACAGATTTCAGGTTTGGTAAGTGCAGATAATACAGCAAATAATACATTGAGCACTAAGCGTCGAATGATGTAAAATGACAATGAATGGATAATTGCAATCTATGTCTGACATTTAGGATATGATTAAAACTGCATGGTATTACAAAGCCTTAGAGAGAAACAGCCGGAGATCCAGAAAGAAGCAAACAATGAATAATATTAGCTAAATGCACTCTACGTCGATTCTCCATATTCAATCAACGCAAGGCCTTCATTGCTCAAGTCAAATCCTTATATCTACATAAAATAAAACATAAATCGATAACAGGCGTTTTGAAGTTTTTGAATCCTAGACTTTTCATCCAAAAGTATGAACCATACACAGTTTTAGCAGTTTCAGGAAAAGAGAGAAGAGGGGAGGGAACGAGAAAGGAAATAAGTGTCTACAAAATAGTATTCTCAAGGGCGAGAATGGAATGTGTCTACTAGAACATGATAGTCGCAGGGATGCAATTGAAGCGCACTTCTGTATCAACAATAGACCCAAATATCTGGTAACATTAAGACTTGGGACTATATTTCAACATAGTCGCGGAAATATCACCACTACTCTTAATATTAGTAAGAATAGAATATTTTGTTAAAAGGAGCCAGTAACACGTTAAATACAATATGTTCCAAGATATTGTCGTGTATGCTACTATGTGCTGCTGTATGTAGGACCAGGATAATATAGACCAAACAGGTGAGTTAACCCAATCTCTTTACTAAAATCCATAACATTTACCCCGTCAGTACAATATATGGCGAACAATTTGTGGTCGTATATTATACTATATACACAGTGGTAATCTATTATACCGTAAATTTATTTCAGCTGTTGTAAAATTTAGAAACAAAAAAGTGTCGGTCTTAGAGCGTATAACTGCCACAATACTGAAAAAGATTTGCCTTCATAGGGCAATGAAAACCGCCAAAACCTGATCAGCTTATGTGCGATATTTTGAAAATAATCAATTAACGGGTTAACAACCGATAAAAATATGTAACCAAGTTTCGTTTTGGATATTATTTCACACTACAGTAAAATACTATTGAAATAACCATAAAGTATTAGTTATTTTGTCGATATCAGTAAATTTCATAACGCTAATTTTAAATTTTACCGTATCATTTGTTTATATTTACTTCCATCACAGCATAGCTACACGCTTATTAGAGAAAGAGTACACTAAACAGAATACATATTACGTTTCTTGAAAGACGTTATGCCCATAACAAATTTCAATATTGTACAATCAAATAAGAGATATACCTATGTAAGGCAAACAATATTACATTCCTAACTCAAAATTGAAATGGAGAAGTAATAACAAAACAAATAGTATGGCTACAATATCCTGAAAGAATAAGCACGCCGTAACGATACGTATGAAATAACAAATGTAATGAAATTCTTCTTCTCTTACATAAAAAACAAAATTCATTCGTATTCTACAAAATAAAGAAGAAACGTATATTACGCGTTGCTGTTCTACATATACACGAATAATATAGCCCTGTCAGCCGCATATACAGAGTGTACCACATATTAAAAAGACAATTTTAAGTAAATGAAAGGACTACATGAAAGGACTACATGAAAGGACTACATGAAAGGACTACATTGAAGGATATTAGTAGGAATTACTGTACATAACCTCAACATTTTTATTCAAATTGCCGTATCCTTTTATAGCATCGCATTCGCATTCGTCGCTGGATGTGTTGGTGAAAAATTAAACACATAACACAACACGCGATCGGATTCAAATCCAGACTGTTTGATGGCCAATGTAATTTATGAACATTATTGTTTATCAACCAGTCTGAATATTGTCTTGCTGGAACATAAATTATGCTGGACGTAATATGGGAACAGATGGTAAAATTACGTTTACCAAAAGAGTCGAATATGATAGCCTACAATCTATACGCCATAACACACTCATACCTTCAGAACTAATCCACCTCTACATTTACAGAAAACGAGCCACTAGCGTTGGCATATTGTTCTTCATGTCGCCTATTTCCTGGTAGATATATCTGAAGACGCATAATTGGTATATGATGGTATTGTATTCAGGTATTCAGAGACTCTTGGCAAAATTCATTTATGAAACCCTTGTTGTCAAAAACGCTTTCCTTGCAGTTGATTGACAAGAAACCTCGCTATCTTTGATTCTGTTTCGTCCACATCTTACACTAGCTAGAAAGTTGGTAGAGACACATGCACTCATCGTAGTCTCTAAAGAAACTTCTCTCAAATAATTGATTAGCATATTTTTTAATCACGCTCTGAGCTACATCTCATTTTTTTTTTACAAACTCGGAACTCCGAATCGGGCGATTTTGTTGCTCTGTTACACAGAGCATCTTCAAGATAATAGAGATTTATTAACACCAAAATGAAGTTTACACAATGTCATTTAAGATGTGTATCAATTATGGAATATGTATATATAATGTCATTGATGGTGGCTATCGCGTTGGATGCAATTTTCAACATTCTGTCTGAAATCGGTCATCACACTCTCCAACATTGCTTGATCAATAGTCATGATTTCCTGACGAATGACATCCTTCATGTCGTCCAAATTACGAGGCATGTGAAGATAAACACGACTTTTCAAATAACCCCACAGAAAAAAAATGACAGGTTTGGAGAACTTGGGAGCCACGGTACATCTCCAAAACGTGAAGTAAGTTTTTCACAGAATATGTTGCGGACAACGTTCATGCAGTCTTGCTGAAACCACACATTTTGTGGATTATTCCTTTTCTGCGTAGTTCCATTAACACATTTTGTAGCATCTCAACGTAGCAGTTAGAATTAACGGTGACTATGCGGCCATCCTCTTCAAAAAGTAGGGAACCAATAATGCAAATAGGACCTATGGCGCACCACACTGTGACCTTATCAGAATGGAGTGGTCGTTCATGGATATTTTGTGGACTTTCAGGAGCCCTGAAACTTATTAACTGTCGCATCCAAATGAAAATGAGCTTCGTCACTCATTAAAAGTTGCAGGTCCACATTTTCTTTGATAATCACTTGCATTCTAGTAGCGAAATCCTCACGAGCTACAAAGTCTCTCTCAGTTGGTTTCTGAACAATTTGTATTTTGTATGGGTGAAACTTTAAATCCTTACACAAAATTTTCCTAACCGATATCCGGTTCATATCAAATTCTATTGCATGGGCAGACGGCGGAGGACTCATATTGAACGCCTGCTTCACCATCTCTATGTTTTCGGGGGTTCTTGTAGGCCTAGTGACTTTTTAATATGTTGCCAGTTCTTCTCGAATTATTCACTCACCTGAGAATGGTGTTGCGAGATGGAACGGCTCCCCATCAATCAATATTAAAATGAGTGTGAAATAATCGCTGCGTAGTAATGAGAGATTTGTCATTTCAAATACACGTGTCGTATACAAACATACGATGTTCTAACGTCCAGTGCTCCATGTTTATTGAAATGGCATCACATTACCACAGTAGTGACAGCGCACCCCTGCTCCCGTCCCACGGCGGTAAGCTGAGCATTATGTGCTCCAAAAACGTCCGGTTCCCAGTTGTCGTCCTGTATTAAGATAATTGTAATCATGTGTATTTAAGGTAATTAATTAATTTAAGGTAATTAATTAATTTAACGTTATTAAAACATTTCAAAAGCAAACTTACATCACAATCATCGGATATATAAACTGCTGAGGTAGCAACAAAGGCTCTCTTTGAAGATGACAATTGTCCAGAGCATTAGTTCGTAAGAAAATTTTCTAACACCGTTTAGACCTTAATGGTGCACAGTTGAGCGAAACTTAGCATCTTTCATCGTAAAAGGCCTACTAACCACATAGTACTTAATAAAAAAGAAACCCCTACGAAGACGGCATTCAACAAGAACCAGGTTCGAGGGCGCGACGATCGAATAGACAGCTTTCGAAACACACACACACGTAAACACATACTGAAGGTAAGATAACTTAGTTTGGTTAATTTTCACAAGTTTCACAATTTGATAAACTTATTTTTTTCGAATTCAGGAAAATGTTTTAAAATTGAAATATTATTTAGAATTCAAGAAATATTATTTTTTTGATTAAAAAAAATTAATTTATGCCATGCCATAATACTGTAATATTTTCCTGACTTAAAGATATTGTCTTTAATTTTTGCAAAAATGTCATTCTGTATTGTACTAATGTTCGTAATTTCACAGGGAGATTTCTGTGTAAATAAGTTTTTGTATCTTGTTTGTTACATGTAGTGTTGATTAAGAATTAACAAATGTTGAAAAAATAATTTTTAAAACTCCAATTTTCATTAAAAGTAAATTAATTTTTCATTACAGTATCTGGACCCACTTATTTAAAAAAATGTAATTTAATATTAGGTGACACATGACATCAGCCATTATACACACGCCTTACACTAATAGCAAAAAATTACAACAGCTGCACCAAAATCACTGTTGGAAACACTGTTGGAAAAAATTTGAACGGCTAAAGATAAAGCTTAATTTTAGCGATACATAAAGGTTTTCCCTCCATTCCGTCAGCATGGAAACCTAAACGGATGGAAAAAGCCGACCGTTTTTACTGTGGTGTGGAGGAGTACTATGTAGTCGTATTTTGAACGAGGAATGGTTGTAGATATGCACATGGCAGATGTATCAGTGAAATCGCCTGCCGTCTCGAGCGGTCGTTGTTGGCAGTGTACAAGCATGGCACGAATAGCATGAGCAAGAACGTACGCGCCTTCGGCCACAAGCGAGACGGCCTCGCTTAAGGACAACACGCGAAGACCGCGCCCTCGTGGTGAGCACTATAGCATCGCCTATGTCCTCCTCAAGACAATTTGGAGCTGTTTGGCCAGCAGGAAGGCAGGGCATACTCACTATGTGAACTGTACGGGGCGAGGTTACTCCCGCTATTGATGCATCCCCCCTAGCAGGGCTGCGCCGCTCTATAGGTAAGGATGAGTTATGCTACTTTATTATAATTACAATAATAATAATATACGTCTTTATTGAACATTAGAAAGAATTTAAAAAAGAGTAGTAGCAAAACCATGTACATACATAATTATATACGTCAAAGTAAGAAAACAAAAAAAAAACTGTTCAAAAACGAGGCGAAGTTCGCCAAAAGGCGGTCTTCCATTTAACTTCAGTGAGAGACAAAAACCTGCATTACGACGTGAGAATTACAAAAAAGTTTGTATGTAACTGCATTAGTTTATATATAAGGCTTACAAATGTCACTACAAAATGGATATACAATGAATGGTTTCCTGATTGAAGTCATCCGCAGCCGAATTCATCATCAATGGTGTGGGATAGAGAGACAGTGATTTCATCTTCTTTTTAATCTGCAAAGGTGGCAAGCGCATCAGGTCGACTGGGATGCGGTTGAAAATTATAACTGCTTGATATGAAAACGGTCGTTCAAATCGTGACGTGAAGTGAATTGGCATTGAAAATAAATGTGGAAAACGTAAATTTTGTGATCCATACCCTTACTTTAGTACTACTTCTATAACAAATTTCATTGCGTTAGAATCATACGTCCAGATTATACAGAGTCTGCTCTCTTTTTTACCGACAGTGAACTATAAAACAAAATAAATCATAAAATCTAGGGCTTTTGCTTCAGAAATTATCACAGGATAAAAAGAAAATCACAGTTGTTTCGCTTTTAAATAGAATAAACTTTGAAAATACATGAATGTCCATGTAACTCACGTAGACTTAGGGAAAAGCGCTTGCGTCATCATCATTAAAACATTCTAATATATAGTAAAATACAAGTTAAGATAATAAAATAATAAAAGGTCCATATCATAAGATCATTAAAATATTAATATTTTACTACAATACATTTTAGACCCAATACAATTACATTACCATTTTTGATAATTGTAATTATAAGATAATTATATATTTTTAGTACTTAAATATTAATATTCTAACAATTTTATAAATACCATTTTGATTGCTTTATGTATTTTAGCATATGTACATTGTATATGCCTCAATCAAAACAGTAATTGTTTTCTCAAGGATGTATAGTTATCACGTCTACAATAAAAAACAACTCAATAGTTTTAGTACTAGAAACAATTGTACCGGGTGGCCAACTCAGAATGTCGCTCGGCTATATCTCAGGAACGGTTTACAGTACAGCTTTAGGAAAAAATATTACTGGGTAAAGTGACTCGGAGAAACAATTGGAAATTATTTAGAAAAGCCTAGGATGACCGCTAGAGGGCGTAACTTATCACCAAAAATTTTAATTCTTATTTTACGCAAAATTTAACAACTTAAGGTCTATCATAAATATGAAAATCGGAATCTACTGAATATTTTACATGTTTTACAGTTTTTTGTATTTTGTCAAATAAGGGTTGGGAGGAGGGGAAACTTTGTATTGAAGAAACGCTTATAACTCCGGTTCTATTGAACCGAATTTTGCAAACTTAGTCTCGTTGAAAACAGAATTACTCATCCAGTCTAATGCTTACAAATTGGAACTGATCTAATAAGTGACGTGCATGCTAGAGGACGCTGTTGAAATTTTTCGGGACTTTTGTCTTGTGGGCTAATTTACCAACAAATCAGCGAAAACCGGACGTTGCTATTTTTGCCAATCCGGAGATATCTTCAGAAACGTGTGGATGGTAAAAATTTCTTCTATAAATTTAATTATTCTGCTTTCCGTAAACGGAATTTAGCAAGAAGAGATTTTCATTGTCCTATGTCTCGCGGTTGAAGCTGTTTAATTTTATCTTGTCCGTCACCGCTACAGGGCAATAAAAAAATTTAAATACGTGAATTTTTAATTTTTTTGGCGGTCAAAAAATAGATGGATTTTCCTAAACCTACTGCTAGTGATTCAAATTGATTAATATTGTCTTTATTTCTGTTGCCGCTAGAGGGCGCTAAAGAGAACAGAATAGAAGAAGAATGTCACTAAGAATTCGCAAGAATATGCTTTTCAATATGCTGAGTGTGCTGTGCATTTCTCCGTAAATGTTCGCAATTTTCTGACCCCTGATACGTGAATCAAACATGCCAGTATATTTCCATACCCACCCAGGACCCCAAATTTGACTTGTTTAAATTTTTATTTGTGCGGGCGAAAAAATATCTTGTTTTTGCAACGCGATCTACCGCTCCTAACAACTTGTTTGGTTGTGGGACTATTCCCACAACCAAACTACCGCTCAAAATATTTCTAAGACAAAAATAGAGGCTGCAGTTCTATCCACTCGTTGTAGAGTGAAAGTTTGCATCGAATATAATAGGAGACAACTTCAAGATTTAGGCCGCCACTAATATTAAATTTATTATGCTGTTTCCTTTTTGTTGTTTTTCTGCATTGTTTATTTGGCGTTATACCGTTGTGCTTTTCACTAAAATCTTGAGCTTTCAATTCATTATTTTATAGTATGAGCATAAATATAACCTTCCACGCACTGTTCTTTTCAAAAATCATAAAATTTGCATATTTAAATTTCCTTAGCGGCTTCTAGCGGTAATGAACAAAACAATATTAAACAGTTTGAATCAGGAAACATAGGCCAATGAAAATTCTTTCTAATAAGTCCAATTTTGCTAAATTTCGTTCACGGGAAGCAGAATAATTTAAATTTATAGAAGAAATTTTTACCATTTCTGAAGATATCTCCGGATTGGCAAAAGATAGCAACGTCCGGGTTTCGCTGATTTGTTGGTAATTTAGCCTACTTTTTTGATTTGTTGTCACAAATGTATGTTTTCATTTAATATTTTCGAGAAAAAAAAAATTCCAGAAAAAAATTAAACAGCGTCCACTAGCATGCACGTCACTTATTAGATCAATTCCAATTTGTAAGCATTAGATTTAAGAAGTAATGCTGTTTTCAACGAGACCAAGTTTTCAAAATTCGGTTAAACAGAACCGAAGTTATAAGCGTTCCTTCAATACAAAGTTCCCCTCCCCTTATTTGACACGATACAAAAAAGTTGTCGGATGTAAAATATGCAAAATTCTCAGTAGATTCCGATTTTCATATTTACGATAGACCTTAAGTTGGTAAATTTTGCGTAAAATAAGAAGTAAAATTTTTGGTGATCAGTTACGGCCTCTAGCGGTCATCCTACGCTTTTCTAAATAATTTTCAGATGTTTCTCGAGATCACTTTAGTCAGTAATATTTTTTTCCCAAAGCTGTACTGTAAGCCGTTCCTGAGATATGGCCGAGCGACATTTTTAGTTGGCCACCCGGTACAATAATTAGGTATTATGTACTATAGAACTTTAGGCCACGTTTATTAGACAAAAATATTTAAACCATAAGATTTTGTACTATTATGAAACAAGTCTCTAACACCTTTACACTATCTGACTTCTTATATTCCACATCTATAAAGATTAAAACTTTACTTTGGTACGGTTTGCTACAACATCGCATGATTATATCTTTTGCAATTCGAAGCGGGGGTCGTTTTCTAAACAACTATTGCCTTCAGTTGTTACTTTTTAGTATGAATAATCATCCCCTCTTAAGATAGATAGCAATCAAACGTAAAAAGTCTCTTTTTAAAAGTATCTAAATTTCATACAGTGTTCGATTACACAAGTCAAATATCTTATAAGAAAATAAATTTCCATGTTGACCATAACAACTTTCAAAAGCTATTTAGAGGGAAGTTTCAATTCGAAGTTTGCGAAGTGATCTTGGTGAAGGGCAGTACTCATATTCAGAAATCAATTTAAAATCACGGTTTTGACGCTGGAACAATAGTAAAGACAACATGCAATTGCAATTTCACAGGCTTCATTGAACAAAAAGCGTATTTAGATTTTGAATTTTTAAATGTTGGCAAAACATTATAAAATTTACGTCCTAATGCTAGACATAAATGACTGTTAAACCACAAGGTTACTTTAAAATTATAGAAATCCTCAATTATCATCTTATTCAAAATATACCAAGTGACAAATTTAATCATTTAAAAATACACGTTAATCTTATGGGCAGTCTTAATATCAGTGATAGTTATGAAAGAGAAAAACAAGATTTGCTTATAATAGATTTCCTGAAAGCATGTTATCGCGAAATTAACGAGCGTACTTAACACATGAAGAAATGAAATCTCTTCGTCTCTATAATACATATATACGACACGACTGCATACCAATTTGCAATTAAAGGTAACTTTTGTTCACTCGCCTTGCTGGCCGATTGCAAACCAGCTAACACTCGAAACATCTCCGACTACCTATGTGGCATCAAAATTAATACTACAATTATTATAGGAAATAAACGTAGGTACTATGTTTAGTAATCTACCATGAGTCAACAACATCATTACCTGCCAAATGTTTTTCTGCATTGCACTAATCTATGAAATATTTATCCACAATTGTAGCTTTATTTATTCGCTCCTAACACACGCCATTTTAATGCCAAAAAAGTTCATGTTGTCACCAAAAAATTTTCAAAAGAAATAAGTTTGCTGTAGAAACGACTTTCCCAATAAAATGTAAGTAGTGACTTTATGTTCTGACATTTTTGTTTTGCAGTGATTTCGACTGCATACATTGAATATTTTATTTGTTTCGCAACATAGCTTGCAATGACCCTACCTGAGCACAATGTACGTCAACTAATCGTGGTGCAATTATTTATCTTATTGTAATATCCCATACTGTCACAATATGTAGCCGCCTTTTAAAACAAATAAATTGATTTTAAGCCTACACTCTTCTAAAACCCTTTCTTATTTATGATTTAATTCAACAAACGTTTCAGAACGAATTATAATGGAATTCTTCAGTACCATTTTTCTTGCAATTATAATAATTCCGATGGCAAATGGAAAATCTACTTACTTCCTTAGTTGGGTTATAATATATGGCCACGGTTATATATGTATGCAATGTTTCTTCGATTATTGAAAAAAATAGAGTGACTTATTTAATATTTACGTTACTGTATCACCCTGTACTATCTATATGATTATTTATAGACTACCCGCTATGATCAAGAAATAAACCACTAGACTACAAAACGAATATACGCAAGAGTACCGGTAAATTATAAAATATCAGATCTACAAATGCGGCAAATATAATTTATTTCAATGCCTAAAACGATAAATATCGGACAAATACTATATCTCGAGTCATACCACTAACCGCAGATAAACATTTTACTGGTCGCAATCGACATACTACACTACTGTTAAGTAGATTTATGTAGCCACTTCTATATTTCTCGATAGCAGCTTCTGGGTATAAATTATAACGTTTAAAGTGTTTCAAATCGTAACTTCGAATTATGTCAATTCCTGTATATACTTATTTAATTATCTAGCAATCTAAATACGATCAAATTCAGAGAATAGATAGATAGATTGGTTAGTACGATGTTGCAATATTATCGGAACGTGAAATGAATTAAAATTTCTAGTTTCCCCAATGTCTTTGCCGCGTAAACTGATTGTAAATGGGTGTCGTTAGGAACAAAACTATTTAGTTAACAAGGTCGCTTAATTGTCCAAAGATATTTCTAGGTTGGTTTAAAACTCGAATGCATGCCGTGGAGAATACCGGAATAATTTGAATAATTTTGAAATACCTTCTCTGGTTTTATACCATCGAATGTTTAATATATGGTATGGTTCCTTAATTGGATACGCCGTCTATAACTTTGTCGTCGTTAAACGAAGTAAAAGGGTTATATTCCCAGCGCTACAGTGTAAGTTCTTCTTCGGTTTATAATAATAACATAGAATACTTGTATGTTACTGGATTTTATTCAACACAGTACAAAGTTTTTCGAGGTTTTCTTATTATACACATACATACATTAAAGCTAGAACAGTTTTACGTGACTAACTACATTAATTAAGAGCCATGCATATACTCTGTTTGCATTTAATTTCTTAGCGCAAAAATCGTTTTTGTCGTAATTACCACATAATGATAGAGCATTTACTAAACTTATTTGTAATTATACACATTCATACTGATTGAATTGTCCCTCTCCGATTATACTAAATTATTATAATCACCGTTAAAGAACAACACGTTAAATCGCAACAATTTCAAGTATTTAGTAGTAGCATGAAAACGGTTTTTACAGTTAGGGTTTTTTTATGGTTAATGATATAAAACAATGATACACAGTCGACCGACCTACCTAGATTGTATTGAAACGTGGTCAAAATGCACCACTGATGTAGTTTCTTACCACTTTTCGTATTTATTTAGGAATAGCAGCATTCGAAGGTATGCTGGAATGCCATAACAACATACATATGTATGTATGTCCACTGAAACTAAGGTATGTTGATATTACAAAATATAAACTATCGACCGCCCGTAGCTCTTTTCTTGTAGCTTAGACAAAATGTTACTCTGCGCTGTACTCTTCACTCTTCTCTTCCCAAAGTAATATGTGAATTAAACACTCTAAAACTCAGTTCCATTCGCACTACTATTTCGATTGTGGTAAAGAAATATCTTGCAATAGACGCCACATTCTTTGGATGTCAGTGTATCTCGGATATACCATCTTATTTACAAATACGTTTAGTCTTAGCAATAATTAACCTAATAAATTTGCCAAGCTTTTTCGGAACAAAAACTTTTATAGTAATAATTAATAATATAAACTTAGATTGCTTACAATGCATGTACTCTACTATATGCAATTTTTATATTAAATTAAAAAATTAAAAATTATCATGCAATTAAATCCGAATAAATACCGTTAAGATTCCCTACATCCCAAAATTAATGGAAAACATATCAGGAGAATTGCGCTTAAATTTATTGTTTAGAACCTCCAAACCTTTCCAGATCTTCTATGAACGCAAGGGGCGATCGAAGTGTGTCGTTGTCAATATCTTTTTATGGAAGCGCCAACAGTGGGTTATTCATACATTAAAAATTAAGAAAATTCGAAGTTGACCTGGGATTTAAAATAGTTTAAAATACTATTCATAACTGCTGAGGGCGTCAGCGAAACGTTGAGTTTAGTAGATTTAGTAGATTTTTTTGTACTTTTATTTTTGTATTGAATATATTACACTACTATGATCTGGTCAAACCCCGGAAACCCTCATAATAGAGACTTGGACCGTGGAACGCTTCGATATCATTTAATGTTAGACCCCATTTCAATTGTTATTTTCTCTTCATTTTTCAATATGTGAATGACCTACCATTAACACTTCTAGGTTAAAAATAACAGTGTTTTGATTAATTTTAATTGTATCGTTTTTTATTGATACTTAACAATAAATGTTACATCATCGAACTTGACTGGCATAAAATTCCTTAATGGATCTCTTAGTGTAGAAGTTAAACACAAAAAGCACTATTTCATCTACAAGTACAAAATACAGCCACCATTCCGACGTGCTTTGTCAGAGAAATTGAAATTAAATTAAATCCTGTACATACATATTATAATACTCAATATTATGGTATTATAGTCGTGATAATGACAGTTTTGCTGTTGTAACATGTCCGTTTTGTGTTGAAGGTTTGGTGTTTCGTGAAAGATATAAAGAATGTTAATACTACACTGCTGAAAATAATTGAAGAGTACACCCTGTATAATCTGAACGCGTGGTTCTAGTTCTCATTTAGTTTTGCTACAGAAGAAGCCACAATCATATTCGGAAATTTCAATTGCTTGCTCCAAATAATAAGAAAACCGTAACACATTGACCAACAAAAAAGTCAAAAATCCATCATCACAACCTGTGTCGGAAGCAGAAACTCTAGTATTATCCAAAGGTTTAAATTTCTTCGGGACTCTCGAAAGCATTTTAAAAGAAGGCGTCATATCCTTCAGAAAGTTTTCGCCTCTAGCGTGGTTGACACGTCGAGTTACCGTGACCCTTTGACGCCCCTCACCTAGTTTTGCTCCTGAAGAAGCCACTTACATTAGTGGCGAAACGTCGAGTTTGAGTAAGTTGTATATTTATATTGTTTAATACAATATGTTGTAATGTTATATTACATTTTATTCAATATTTACAATTCCATTTGTCACTTGACAGATGATCATCCAGCTGTAGGTAATCTAAAAAGATAAAAAAACACTAAATTAATTTAATATTCATGAAACTATAACCAACTATCTGATCTGTGTATTTCTTCAATTTAATTTAATTCTATTTTATAAAATATGTAACATTAACATGATTGCACACATGCGAGGTATTTGTTTAAAATTAATTCATTTAAATCCAATTCAACACTATGAAATGATAGAGGATGCGCAACTCTTCAAGTTGGCACCATCGGAATTTTCTTCGCATGTGAGCGAGTCGATGTCATGGTTTGCCTCAGTAGCCATCTGACGCAGAAGGGGGTGTTGCTCAACAGAGATCTTTTGTTAAGTCCAGCCAGCGACAAAGACAGAAAGATGTTAAATACACCACAATATTATCACTCATATTTTATAAGGCAAACAATAAATTTTATATCATTTTATTTGTACACAAACACACATAAATATTATAACAAAAGCACACGATTAAATTCCACACACACAAGAAGAAAGACCAGCCAGTTAGGGGCATTTTAAGAAGAAAAAGTAGGTGGTAATTAAAATCTACAACTTTTCGGTGACCATGTATACAACAAAATTTCGACCGGTGCATAAATTAATCCATCAACGATCGTTGATTGCCGTGATTGACAGATGACTATCAAAAGGTATTTCTGATGAAATTTAGAGACAATTGCGAATCACCTATAAAAAGCCGTGCGAGAGCAACAAACTTCCGCTTTTTGCATAGATCGTCGAACAGAGCGTTTAATTTTCTACGTAAAATTTTAAAATTACCCCGGTGCACCGTGGGCCCAAATTAACGATTATCTTCGAAAAGTACTTTAAACATAAAATTTTCCACCTAATTCAAACTTAATTACCCCTACGAAGAGGACGTCGTCCATCCAACATGCGTCTAGGCGCGCGAAGACAGAAGCTTCCAAAATCACACACATACACACTCACACACGTAAAATAAGGTAATTTAATTTTTAAGTAATTTTAAGTTTGGAAAGTTGCAAAAATTTAAGAAAAATATTTTTTTTTGAAAATTAAAACTTAGTCAATTTTTCTAAGTACAAAAATAATATTTGAAAAATTTAAAATTTTTTTTAGAAATAATTTTTTTTTAGTAAATTGAGTTAAAAGGGTAAAATTTATTTATTTTAATTAAAAAAATAAAAATTTCAAAGTTAATTTTTTTCTATATAGAAATTCCCCTCCCCCCCCAATAAAAAGTTGGACAAAATTTCAAAAACTACCAACTAAGGTCTTTATAAATAATAATTTAGTTGTGGTGATTGCCACGTCATTCTGCACAGTGTAAACAAATTTTTTTAGGTTTATTGAAGAAAATAAAATTAATTTTTTTTTTGTAAAACATCTTTTTGTCTTGTAAAATATTTTTTTAACTTAGAATTTTTCTTTCTCACTTGGGTATTTTGTAACGTACGGTAAGCTCTCGTATTCTGTTCTCTACACCGGCTGTAGAGCTAAGAATTCGCGAACCCCTGAGATTAATTTTTTTTAAACCCCAAATTTTAATTTAAAGAGTAAAACTCAATTTTTTCTTGATTTTATTATAAATCAAATTTCACATTACAATGTATTATTGATCATGTGTACAGTTTTGTAATATTTTTGATATATTTTTTATATTTGTCTATATGATTGTTTCATTCAATTTGTCCTGTAATTGGTATCCATGTACTGTTGCACAATAAATCAATAAATAAACCAATAAATAAATAAATAAATTTCTCTTTTGTTTTATTTTGTATTGTATATATTTATTTTACTATGGCGCGGTCAAAACCCGAAAGCCCTCATAACAGAGACTTGGACCGTGGAAGTCTTCGATATCATTTAACGTTAACAATCTATGTAGTTTCACTTTTACCCTTTTATATATTTTAACTTTTACATCCTTTAAACTAAGATATATACTGCTTGTGACAATTTCATTGTTATTTTCGAGCTACAACAATAACGCATTTTTTTATAAATTAGACCACCCCTCCGTCCTCCTCCAACCCATAAGTGTTGTCTAGATCTACTTATAACTCAAAATAATAAAAATAAATCAAAACTCAGTTCAATATTATATATATTACAATATATGGTAATACTGGCAATTATAAAAGACAATATTTGAACTCTAAACACTTCAACCCACAAAAAACACCAAAAAACTTTTTTCTAAAAATTTGATTAGGTTACCTACTGTTATTTGGATCGATGTCCGGACTATCTCTGAACTAAAATTTCCTACATTACTGACTTACTGTCAACAGAACATAGCAAATATCCGTTCCACGCATAAATATCAAGCTTAGCTGTGGTCTATTGTTTCAGTGCATTAGAGGAAGAAAGCAATTCAACTCTTAGTTAGTTCAATTGAAAGACTAGGACGCTGTGAGAGATAAATTGAAACCAAATATGCGTTTATTAGTACACTAAATTTAATGCCTTCTTTGGCATTTTCAACATACAAATCCTTAGACGAATTTAATGTGTGATTTACTTAACTACGTTTAATATGAAAAGTCATTAATTAGAACAGAAAGGATTAGAGACTTTAAAAAGTGAGTAGTTAAATACGGTGTGAGGAATTTGTATTAAATGTAGTGTTGAATACCAAAGCAGTAGAAACGAAGTGAAAACAAGAATGGTAAAGAAAAACTAAAAACTCTCTTTTCTAGCGCCGAATAAAAGGTACAAAATAATCATTAAAATGCTTCCATTGTTTAGGAGGCTGCAAAGAACACTTATACGCTCTCACAATAGAAAGGAGAGGGTGTACACGCACATACAAGCGCGCACACATATAAAACACAAAGACACTTGAAGGAAAGCGAGATTGATCGGGAGAGTTGCCAGTAAGCAAGCACAAGCATCAGAGCAGGCGGGTAGAGAGGCTGTATGAGCTACAAATATACACAACACACGGACGAGCTTTAGCTCTCTCACCCTTTCCCGGTAAAACGCCCAACTACACAACGGTTGTCCTGGCAACGGACGAGCTTGTGGCCATTTGAGACCCTTTATCCTGCGGTATTCATCTTCGACAATTGAATGAGTATTCGAGTAGATAATGATATTTGCATGCTGATGATCTAAGTAGCCGCTTAATCGATGTTAGTAATCCACCTCGCTTTCTCCTCCGTGTTTTTCCGCTACCTTTTTTTATTTTCTTGCTAGTTATTTTCTTCTACGATACTTTTCTCAATAGCGATGTTTATAAAATGTCAGTAATTGTATCAAATTGCGCAATTATTTTACTAGCAAATTATGAGACACTTTCATCTTTTTACAAACTTTTTGTTCATTCAACTGTATTTTCGTTGTCCACGTGCATATCTCTTACAAGAGATTTGAGTTTCTCAACCTGGACATAGACATACATGCATAAAGTGCATTACCTCGTGTGCTTAAATACCCTTGCTAGAGAGCTGTTACTGTTTTTGTAATTCTGACATATTCAATACTAACCTGCTTTTTAGATACAGAATTCTATAACGGTAACTGTATTTGTTATCAATAGTTTGAATGCATATTGTATGTCCAATAGCGGAACTCGTATTCAAACCCACACCATTATCTATATTTACTGAGTTAACTTAAAAAATCTCTTTTCTCAAAAAAGCATTAAGGGAATTTCTGTAGCCTATTTAATGACAAAGTGATGGTACATTCTACAAACCAACTTTCTTAGAGCTTCCCAACATCTCTCAAGCACCTCGTCTTTTTTTTCAATCTGCGGTACATTGCATTGCTGTATATTTTAGCGTGTGTAAATGCATACTCATGTTGCGAACGGTTGTTTATGTGTACACTATAGAGTATTGCACCACCATGTTATATATGAAAAATTATCTAGCTAAGTTTTACTTTGTTGTACCACATTTCTCCAAACTCGGTCCTTCTACTAAATTGTAATGTCCTTGCTATCTCTCTGAACCTCTCTGGTGAATCTTGATTTTCTTAAGACCCCGCTCCAATCGTCGTAGTGACTAAATTTCTTCTTCGAGATGTCCAATAAATCCCTAATTTGTCTTTTATTTGTATTAGAAATTCTCGATGGCTCTTTTGTCTATCTGGTTTGGAGCTATTCTCACATCTTTCTTTTGAAAAACTGTTATTAGATTTATTAATCGTATTTCATTACCTTTGCTGTCATTTTCCTCGCCCAAATATTTAAGCTTGATGGTTAATCAGTTGTGTGAGATATAGGTATTATCAGAGATTTACTTCGCTCTCAGTTATATTTATTAGTCTATTGTTCATTCAGAATAGTCTGTTATATTACGAACTTATTTTTAAGTGTGCTATTAGGGAACTGTACCAAGAAATTTGGCAACTCAGCAACTAAAAAAAAAAAAAATTGGTGTTTCTTTTCTCAATGACATATTTCAGGCACATATGTCTCAAGAGTAAACTAAACCATCTAGACAAATGGAATACCAAGATATTTTAAATCTCAATTCCTCTTTTTTCCAATTACACTGGAACCTCTTTTATATCTGCGCTCATTTATATCCACCGTTACTTATATCCTCACTATAGCGCTCATTTATATCCGCTCGGCATCCACCACCCGAGAGTGCACGGATTTACATGAGCCAAGCAGTGCGTAGCACGGTCTTTCCTCTCCTCTAACGGGATGAGAGTGAGGACCTCTCTTGAGAGGATATAAGTGAATGTTTACGTTTCCCGACCGCTGAGATAAACGAGGTTCCAGTGTACCTTTGTTTCTGAATACCACTTATACCTGTCCAAATTTATTCCTGGCTCCACACTGTATACAATTATTATGATTACTTTAAATACAAGTATATGCATGGTTCCAAATACATCGCACATAGGTATGTCTACACCATCTCACCACAGTAGTTATTTCATGTAAGATTTAACATCATTCCTCTAATAAATTCTCAACAAAAATTTAAACGGAAAATACACTCACGTATCAATTCATCTTCTAATAATGGAACATTCCTTCAGCTCTTTAGATTGAAGTGAAATATAAGTAGAGAAAGACATTCGATGCTATAAAGAAGGAAAGGCGCAAAAAATCCGTCCATCTTTTATTTGCGAAAATGGAAGAAAATGCAATAAAATCTGTCTGGTTAGTGACGTATGAGACACACGAGAGGCGGGTGAGATTAGATGTACCCCGTCTCTCCTTCACCACCGCCCTTCTCTCCACAACACCAGTCGTCGCATTTCGTCTTCGTATCGTTTGGCGTCTTTTGAACTCAAAATAGTCCGTACAGCAGCAACGGTGGCAGCGGTCCCCAAAATCAATCAGCTCCAGATTCAGCCGGGTAAGAGATTGAAAGAGACCTGACAGTCACAGAAGGAGAGAAAAAGTGTAGACATTAGAATCTGATATATACCGTGCACGAGCGGCATTCGCTCTATCGGATTGAAGCTTTGATTGGATTCTGGATATGCTCGCTTTTTTCCCTTTCCCGATTTCGATGCTATTTAATTTCTTCAACTCTGGTACGGAGTTCAGAATAGGGACAACGGGATTGAGATGCCGAAACTCATCGAACATATATACCTGTAAATGTATGTGTGTGACATTTATGTCTAAAGGGAATTTGGAAAATGGGAAAATGTCGGAATAAAATAGAGAATTTTGATATTGCATTAAAAATAAAAACAAAAAGGAAAAACTATGTAAGGTTTATCATAACATTCACAATATATTTCATTACGCGTTCCGTTTCCTTTTGTACACTTAGGAGGATATCATCGTACAATATGAAAATATGTATGTACGTATACATAGATACATGTATGTATACGTCCGAATAACTGCATCGCTCTTACATATTATCGGTAGGGTGATTTAATGTGTTTAATGTGGTAGCCTGAAAACATGAAAGATAAAATTTTATAAGATGCAAAATCAAATTGAAGTGTCTATGTACATATATAGCTATGCTTGCCAATACCAATAATTAAGAACAATTAAATCATTTATATGCTGGCTTAGGTGAGATATACATATGTAAGGAAAAGTTAAAGAATATCTTAATGTACATGTACTAATTACATATGTTTTAAAATAAAATTATAATTTATCTACCTCTTTAGTAATTTATTTTATTTTTTATTTTATTTTATTCAGCTCTAACTATTCTGTTTAGAGGCTAGAGAAAAATATGTACAATAGAATAATTCTAGTCGAAAGTTTAATTTAATAAGATGTAGATGTAAATTTCGTTACTATACACGACGCTTAGATTATCCGTATCTGTTCTAAAATTAATTCCTAATTATAATTATTTTCTGTTGAGAATACAGTTAGTTGTATTTTCAAAATCAGACTAATGTCCTCTATGTATCGAATGTTTAGACAAGGCAGTTCCTGCAGCAACATTATGTGATATATGGCTTTGATGTTTATATCCTAGCAGCGAACACGGACTCAAGAAATGCGCAGAAAAGACTGAAGAAGAATCAAATAAATTCACCTACAAATAAAACCAACAATTTGCGCCGCGATTAATTTCAATTCAAACCGAATATAGCATCTGTCAACAGCGAGGGAACTACCTGATCCTGGATAATATAAATATGACAAGATTGCTATTGTAGTTAAAGTGGAACACTACAACCGAATCCTTACAAGACAATTATTAAAAATCCTTTATCTGAAATCTGAAAAATGTACAAAAGCAAGTCCAGGTGTGTCAATTGTGACATTCCGATTCAGCATAATCGACCGTTTACATTGCCTGGGCTTAACGTTGTAACTGTAAAGTTTAAATTTTGTATCCCTTTGATAATGACAGTTTCGCTGCTGAAAGGCGTCAGCTTTGTGTTCAGTGTTTTGTGAGTGAAATAGTACTTTTCATATTTCGTTCAAAGTATACTCACAAAATAATAAGTACAGCGAATAGGTGACTCAATTTCTATATTTTCCGCAAATATACACGAGATTTGACTTCAATGCGAGCTCTAAGGTGCTGCTTTAAATTAAGTAATAAAGTTAAATAAAACGATTGACCGTTGCTCCAGTACAAAGTCTATAAGTTATACACGATTTTCGGGTTCCAAATAACTCCACATGGACTGCAATATCGTTTTTAGCCTGTGTAATATGCGGTTGAAAATTAAATTTTGAATTCAAGTAATTATAAAAACAAGAAAAGTCAAAATTTATCAAAAGTACAAAAACATCTCTCAGTTACACTTATAGGTAAATTTATTTTTACGTTAGCTGGTTGCTATCGTCAACATATGCATATACTGTTTCTTTCCAAATATTTTAATTCTTTAAATGATATGAAAAACGTCGAGAAATGCCACAATATAATAACCAAAAAAATGCCTGTAATAGGCGCTGATAGTATATTGTCAAAATTCACCCTTCAAACAACCGACTTGTGTTGTGTAGTGCCTTGCAGTGTGTACTTCCCATCCTTCCAACTAGAGGGCATTAGATTGAAATTAGTCCATTGGCATAGGTATTATAGAGTAAAATTGTGATGTGAAGGGCGATGAAATTAGATCTTGCATTTGTAGTTGCACTGACGAGACCTAGAAGGTTGAAACCACATGGTCTGCTTTTCTTGCTTGATCTATTTTCATTGCATTCATTCGCAGGGTGAATTCCAATAATATGCCATGAGCGCCTATTATACGCATTTTTTTGGTCTTTAAATGATGTTATAATTTCCCAATGTCAGTTTGCAATACAATAACTAACGCTTTCTGGTCTACGTTGTGGTTACCTTAAATGAAATAATAGTTGCTTAATAAAACAATATGATTTGTAAATACTAAGTATTTTTGTTATTTTCATCCAAGACTAATTTCTTACATCTGATATACATTTATCTGAAAGAAATATAAATTCAAAAAAATATTACTTGGCGAAAGAACTTTGTTCTGTGTGTATACACTAATCATAAATTTACGTATTGGTACAGAATACCCTTCTCTGACACAGGTACGTAGGTTAGCCGAACATCCTGCACATACTTTAGGAAATGGAAGATCTATAATATGCATTCTTTGATTCGGAACATCCTGATACTGAACCAAATCAGTAATATATTCAAAAGAAATTACAAACAAATCAATAAAAAGACGCTCTTGTGGAAAAACATCATTAGTACCAAAAAGTACACCTTTCAATTGCAATAAAACAAAAATATTATTTTAAATAGGTACAACTAAAAGTAGTATAGAGTTTCGCATTCTTGTCCGAAAAATTGTCTTTTCAATGTTATATGACGGAATGTTTGCTACGCCGTAGCGCTTAGTTGATGTTCAATCATTGTTCCTTTATTTATATATCTGTCTATCATATAACATATACAGTGTTATTCACGGAACTGGTTCGTTAGAACTTTGTCCGAAATCCTACAATTCTAAAATCTTAGTAGTTACGGATAGTGTCATTTGTTCTTGTTGACGAAATTATTTACGCTTTTGTATCTCTTCTAGTTTACAGGAAGTTAATGTTTCTTGAATTAAATAATAGTATATTTTTTATGAGTTTTTTAGATCGCTCATGCTATTCTGCATTAAAACTTATTAAGGCACTCTATTTCAAAAACCAATCGCTTTGGAGTTTTTCCATTTTTTTCAAATATACGGCCAACTGCATCGCTATGCTAAAAATTCTGTATCCCATATATTGCTGGCTAAGTTAGTTATTTTGGCATTTTCGTCCGACTCAGGCTGCCAGTAATAATCATCTCATTAATCGAAATTTTGAATCTAAAAAGTATACCATTTACTGTAATGTGTTTATGATCGGTGAAATAATGTTTTATAATGGGTAATTTATGGAATAAACATAATGTCTGTTTTTGCAGCATTGAGAAAATATATAAACCCTCTAAGATAAGATTCATAATGAAACTATACGTACATACTTACTATATGTAATACCAATACGGCTTGTATTAGTATTACACAGAGTAAGTAAGTATATGTAATTTAAAATTAATTTTCATATTTTTATCTGTACAACCTAAAATTTTCATACAAATTAGAACAAAAACTTATAATTTCATCTTGTTAAAGTTTAAATTTGCGACCAAAGCTTCGAGTAAACTTGTATAATATCAATATATGTATGTATAGGATTTTTTCATTATATAATTGTAGAATATTAAGAAAACAAGGGTATTCTACTTTGATGAACATAACTTAAACAGTATATAAAAAATCACTCCATTAACACTTTTATTAATAAGGAAATAGTCCACAGTATCCATGAAACGTAATATCTTAATAACATCCTTCCGACGTTGTGGGTACTATTACTTTAGTAGTATTTGGATATTTTCAATTATAAAATAAGAAGCAATAGAGTTAGGTGACGTAAACATGTAAGAAGTAATAATTAAGATAAAGTTAAAAGACGCCCGACATTAATTAGCAATTTAGTTTAGTGTAAAATTTTAGCATTATTGTTTTATCTATGCTTTAAAGAAAAGATTAACAAAAATATTAAACACTTAACCTAATCTTGTAAGTAATAACAGGCTTGTTCGATATCTACTCCAGTAATTATTTGTTGCATATTTATCGCATTTTCTCATTTTTAATAACAGTTTTAACTACATTGCGCTAATTGCATGAATTTTATACGTTTAAATTGAATAACATAATATAATAGCATACTGTAAAAACTATTTCAACGACATATAAGCCAGTAAATCTTGTCTTATGGTCATGAATTTAAAAACTATACGCACATCTGTTGAAAGCGTAACTGATTACAGAAATTCTTTCTGCAACGAGTTCCGAAGAAAAGCTGATTATTTAATCTCAAACGACAGTTAATTTTGAAAGCTACCGCGACAAGCAATTTTAATTAAAACCAAATTTAAGAGATCGCTTCTTTACAAACAGATATACAAAAACCAACACGAGACACACATGCAACATGTGTATTTACAGGACAGCACAGACAGACATATGTTTCCACATATCACATGAGTGGACATGTCATGCATTCTCTCTCTTGTGAATTCTTTCGAAGATGAAACACAGTAAGAACTTCAGTTGCATGTCGACCCGACGGCGTCTTTCAACGAACACCGCGGCGAGGAGCGTCGTCGCCTTCGGACGGTTCGAACAAGTCCGTTCGCCCGCCCAACTAAGAGAATAACTGGCACGGAAATAACTCCAAGTTCGTTAGCAGCGCTCTGGAATTAATTTCTTGAGTTTCCCGACCTACGGTCTGGTTTAAGTGAGCGCAAGCGCCTCTTTCCTCTCTCTCGCACGTTTACCGTCCGACAAACATTAATACACCAGCCCCACCACTCAGCGTCAATTACAACTAATTGGCTGCCGGCACTCGGTTACCCGGTCGATGAAAAAGTTGGACAAGATCAGGGTTGTTCTTGGTTAATGAAAGTTAAGAAGGAACGAAGGAGAAAGTTCAATGATCTTTGGGGATGACGGCCGTTATTACTTCGGATGCTGCATACACGTCGAGATCTTAACGGTACGTTTTAATGGGAAAAAAGAACATTCCAAATTCGTTGGATAACTATTTCCTTTCGTCATACGCTTTTTTCTATTCTACAAATAATATACAATAAATGTGAAAAGTTTTTGTACATCTACCTGATGTAGAAAAAATGTACATTTGTAACTAGGAGTACAAAATTTCTAATAAGAATAGGAATGGTTGAATTTGCCAAATTTGCGTATGTTAGCGAAACCGGAATAACAACACATTCATATATGGTCGTATATGATCTAGCCAAAATATTTACTGTACATTCATACTCAATTTACTCAAATCAATCAAAGCAGCGTCTTGATTTAGACTGATTTTCTGTTCGATGCCTTGGTTCTTTATCCCATTGTATATTATGCTGCTTATGTTTTAATTAATATAGCTGCTATATAGAACAAACCTTTAATCGAACCGTACTGTCAAAATATCATAACCAGTCCTTCGTAGATTATTATTCTTGGGTCCTATTTATATATCGTTCGATCATAAATTGCTATAAAGCTAGAAAAATTTGTTACTGATTATCATTTGTTTATAACAACTTTTAAGTTCTACCCGTTTGTTCAAAAATCGTCGTCCGTTATAATCAATTTTCTTCTGCAAATTGCGGATTTAAAATGTGTAAATAAGAAACAATAAAGTTCTGGTAATTTAAGAATTGCACGATATAGTTTTTTCCAACTAAATTTTGTGAAATCTTCCCAAAATATGTCATAACGAATTATAGTAGCTGGAATATAAAAGTTTTATTACACATTAAAATGTTGCAAAACAGAGTTGAAAAGTCAGACTACAAAAAGCTGAACCTTATAAAAAAATAGCATGTCTAAATAACTAACTTAATCTATCCGCGTATATAAAAGATATGTGGCAACAAAATTTTATTCTAAGAAATTGGTTCCAAATTCTTCTTGAGCAAGTTGCTCTGGATATGAAAAAAAAAACACAGTAGCAAATTGAAATTAAAAATAAGCTAGTTAGCAGGGCAGTCTCTAATTATCCTTAACACTGCGGCCTACTGGGTCCTATCGTGTTATTCCTACCTTGATTCCATTTTACTCAAACAGGTTAGTTTCCCCGATCAGGTTTAGAAGCCTATTTGGTAAATCTTTCTCCACTGGTAGATCAAACGCGCTTTGCATAGCATTCCTACGTTGACAGTGCTACGCATTCGAAGATGATATGAAAGGCTGTTTCCTCCTCCTAATTACAGAGTCTGCATAGGGGTTCATCTTTATAGATTTGCATAGGTGACCTCTTAGACAGCCGTATCTTGTTAATAGACATGTTACTGCCCTAAGCTGAGACCTGTTTAATGCAAGTAAGTCAGCAGTTAATCGTTGTGACGGTCGTTCCATTATCCGTTTACTGTGCCTTTGTCCAGCTACATGGTTCCAATTTAGTTGGTGTTGTTTTATAATCCACTCCTTAATTGCACCACGTACTGCACTCTTTGTAATACCTAGACCTGACTCCGTCCCGGTAAATTTCATTTGGGAACCTTCCCTCGCTAGCTGGTCTGCAGTTTCATTGCCTGCTATACCCCTACATCCCGGCACCCACACCAAGGTGACCTCGTTGTTCTTGGCCAGAACAGTTAAGTTTGCAGACATTCCCATACTAGTGTGGAGGCTATGTAATAAGATGCTAGAGCTTTTAAGGCTACCTGACTGTAGAGAGAGAATGCAGATCGCCTGCCCTTGCGGTTGGCGACGCAGACTCTCCAACGCACAGGTTTGTATAGCATATATTTCTGATTGTAATACCGTGGTATGGAGGTACTCAGGCAGAAACATTTCGGAAAGGATCTACTGGAGCCTTCCAGGGTACTCAAGTTTCCAGTGGGCAAGACTTTATAGGGGACAGTAAATTTCTCAACTGGAAATGAGGGCTTCAACTGGGATGGTACAAAGAGCACCCAGCTCAAGTGCCTGGACTATAGATGTCCAGCCCTAACTGAATAGATAGATAGATAGACCGTTGTGTATTGCCCAAGTGGTTCACATACGTTGTAGCCCTGGTTTTCCTCATAGACACGAACGCCAGAATTAGTGCCCGCTCTTGACCCATCTGTATACCAGTTTTGGGTGTGCGGTTTTCTACCTTCACTATTTTTTCCAATTGTAGAAAATTTTGAAGTGTTTGTTGTAGGAAATCCTGGTGATTGATATGTCGCTGCCCATATCAAAGATTGGGTGTTGTACTATTGCTTCTATTCTGGTCTGCCCGGACTCATCTATGATTCTTAAAATGAATTTTATTTTGGCATAAATAAATATAATAAATTCGATCGCTTAGAGTGATTTTAAGATGTTATTTATTTCGCAGAGAACTGTTGTAAGAAAATCGAATGTACCAAAGATTATAAATCTTAAACACACAAAACAAGTTACATACGTAAACAAACTATTAACATGTAATTGTAAAACTTCCGTTACGTTTAAGGAGGTGAAGCTGCAATTTATTACATTTAACAGTAAATTACACGAATAACATTCCGTATATGCGTATCTAAATTATAATAATTCATTTTTTACTTTACTAGTACCAGTATATATGTTCGAACTAATCAAACTGAATGTAACTGCAACCGGATAGTGTATATTAAAGAAACAGAACTCAAAATTATATCCTATCTAATAAGCATTCCAATAACTGAACTGCAGCTGCCCTTATTTACTATTGCACGTAAGAAAAGTACATGTTCTAGTAATTATTTACGTTTTGCGCTTATGCTTGCGTAAATGATTTCTCATTACGAGTTCTTTACTTTCATTACGAGTTGTTTAATGTACGGTAATACCCTAATAGTTAGACGTGCAATGAACACAGCTGCAATTTCCTGTAACTACAAAAGTGTCGCTAATGCTACGATAATTGAAAATTAGGATTTCCTTTTAGATCTAATATAATCCAAACATGTTTCACATAGTTATATACTGCATTACTTATATATTGCTTCCGAAAGAGTAAGAAGAAGAACGGTAGTATTAATTAAAACACTCCATTAAATTTACCTTTACTATTAGTATCTTAAACTAACCACAGCATCATAGGTTGCGTTAATGTTGGTAGATATTCCTTAATTAATTATAAACTAATTTAGTAGCCAAGTCTATTTGCTGGTTTCAAAAGAAATAAGGTTTATGGAATTATAAGAAAATACTGTTATAAGAAAAATATACTTTAATTATTGCTATTTAACATTAACTTTCTGTATATCGTTTTAGTACTCATTACTACTGTCCTTTTCGTCACACACACCGACAGCTCACTTTTCTGTCTAGGTCACTCTCACATTACCAACTGTTAGAAGGTAAAAAAAACTTCTTACATTCGACTATCCTAACGAATTAATACCCTTATTGGCTATAGCCACTAAGATGTCTCAAAGGCTTCACCGTTCTTCTCAGACGAGTTTTCCTTCTACTGACCAGTCATCTTCGCTAGTTTCAGCTACTAATATCGTCGAGAAGGCCTGTCCGACTTTTGTGTATTTTCAGTTGTCATACCTGCGCTGTTATTTTACGCCCTTTTATCATCGAATTCAGTCTGTCAAGCTGGTACATATCGCCTGGCAATACTTTGGTGACTACCATCAGTCGCTTGTATCGCGGTTCACGTTTTATCGAATCTCCCGACACTTCTTTCGCCAATGTAATTACTATTATGTCTCCTATTTCGTATTTTACTTCGACATATTTTTGCTTGTCATAATTTTCTTTCTGCGATCCATAATTATCTCTTTGATTGCACGTTGAACAGTTGCTGGTAGTTTCCACGCTTGACCTTTTCCGATTATTTCTAATAACTCGCCATCACTATGGTTTGACACGAAACCATACAAACTCTCGAACGGTGCTTTTCCTATGGACCTGTGGTCACTATTGTTTGGATCTCGTTTAAATTTCATTAAAATTCATAAAAAAATTCCTATTTCGTTGGCTTATCGATATCGAGCGCTACTTAACATGTTGTAGACTGTTTCTCTCAGATATCTTTCCATTTGCTTCCTAGTAAACGTCGTTCCTCGATCAGTCACTAATCGATCGGAGTTTCCATAGTCCATCATGAATCGTTGCAAACAAGTTGTGATCGTGCATGTATGAGGCTTTCTCGTGCGCCGGTCCCCATTGGAATCCTTTTGGATCTTTTTTTTAGTCTTGCATGTAGAGCATATCGTGCTATAAATCTTAGGAAATATCCCGTGAGTCCCATGAAAATTCTGACATCAACGCTATTGGTACGTATTTAGTGATTGTTTCGACTTTTTTCATTCCAGGCTTCATTCGCCTTCCGATGATGTGGAAGCCCAAATACTCTATGTATGGTTACCCAAACTCGCGTTTTGTAATCTTAAATGTCAACTTTGCATCTCTGAATACAATGCTTTCTATTCTGTTCATTATGTCTTCAGAATAGGTAGCTGGTGTTAAAATGTCATCTAGATAATGCACTAGTATCAAGTTTCGCAATTTGTCTTGGGGTTGTATTCATAAAGTTTTGGAATTTAAACGGAGTGTTTTTCAGACCAACCAGCAGCCGTTCGAACTTACAACGTTTAGCTTCCGTAATAAACGCGGTATTTTCTTTGTATCTTCCGACAAGGTCTAACGTCGTGAATAGGCTACATCCGTCTAATTTATCGAGTTGTTTATAGTTGATAAGGAGAAGAGATCTTGGCAGTATTTTTAACATTATTTTATAATGTTTTTATATCTTTCTTTCTTTATGAAGACTGGTCAAATCAAGATGAAAAATCAAAACAAAAAATCTAGAAAAAAAATTAGGAGGGTTGACTTAATTGCGTCCTAAGTAAATATAATTATCATTTTATTTAATTATTTGAAAAGTAAATACTATCATTATTAAAAATAAACAGTAAGAACATCACAAGTAGGTGCAAAATTAAAATTTCGAAAAGGTTTAGTTAGCAGAAGAAAAAATTCGAATGAAATAAGAAAATATTTAACATCCCTAGTAGTTTTATGATAGGTGGCAAAATTATTACCATATTGCACCAAGCATATAGCAATACTTTTCAATACATTACGGTTAGTAGCTGGGCAAAGGTACTTTAGCCCTAATAAGTTAAAGCAAATAACATTTTATTTCCGTAATACAAGTATATTACTATTGCAAAACAGACGAAGCGTGGTGACCAGTGATGAGGACCATCATTAGCAATCCGTCTGAAGTCAAGTATGTTATAAAGATATTGAGCAGCAAGTCTAAAATTACGCAGAAGTGCATCATACTGATGATATCAAGCTGAAGCTCTTCATCGATAACGATAGGTAACGAAGTTTCTCTGGTAACGCAATAATTATCATTACAACAAAAATGGCTTTTATGTTGATTAAACAATACATTCTTACAAAATTTGCGAATCTAAATTTCACAGCATTTATACGGACACTTTCGTTCTCTTTGATTGCTATAGGTGACCGTTCAATTATTAATACAATAATAGTTTCCAGTAATGGTGAGTTACTCTTGTGAATAAACATTACCTTAAAAATTCAATCACTTCTCCGGCAACTAGAAGTTAATTTTTAGTAATGTTTACTTTGAACGCACCACATACGGAATAGTTTCTTAATAATCTTCCTGCAAAAACCAAAAAATGCCTGTAATAGGCGCTCAAGGTATATGGCTTGAATCGTCCTGCAAACGAGTGCAACGAAAAAAGATCAAGCAATAGCAACAGATCACGTGGTTTCGATTTATCCGATCTCTTCAGATCTCGTCAACAATCCCTCAAATGCAAGGCCGAACTTCATCGCTGTTCGCCTGTTAACTTGTATAACAATGTTGTTTTTACATTGTGGTATTTCTCGACATTTTCGATCTTCTTACAATCTCGCTGCTTGGTTAGAGTTTGTCCGACAAGCAAGCTGTTTTTAAACGATCTACAATAATAAATTAAGTAAATTATATATTATAAATCGGTTTTCAATTTTTTTATATTAATTAAAATTCTAATTTTGTGACAACACTCCTTCCCCCTCTTCTCTTTTCTAAAAGCATTTTCTATAGAACAGAATTCTATAAGATATGCGAAGCTATATCTCCTAACTGCGACATTCGTTTCCCATCATGAGCCATTGAAAAGAAATTGCCATCATTTCCTGCATGAAATCTCAAATGTAGATGATCGTCTTCGAAACACAAATAAGAGAAAAACACAATTTCTGGTAATGCTTTTTCTCCGTTTAGGTACTCGTCAGTAATAAAGAGCACACGCACTTTAACGATAATGCAAGCAACTACGATCGTGCACGGCACAATCAAATAATGGAAATCGTAATGAAGTATTCCATAGAGAGTTCAATAGTTCAACGAGCGTCGACACAGCGAATGGAGAAGCACATCTTATTTCAATATTGCATAGAATGTTGTTATGTATTATATGTAAGTGTCGATTCTTTGAGATATATGAAGGGTATTAATATAATTAAATGTAACTGCAACTGTTTATTGGAGCAACGTGAAATTATACCTGGAGTCAAGATTGCAGGTTGAAACAATAGTTTTATAAACTCATGTTAGTTATACAGGGCGTTACAAAAATGTTGGGCTGGCTATACATAGACGGTTTCTACAACTAAAAATAATCAAAAAAGTTTATATAAGCATATGTCCTAAAATGGTTCGTTACTGAGTTACAGCCACTTGAAGTTTTTCATTTTTATTTTAAAAATGGTTACAGAAAATTGGAGTTTTTAATGTAAATCATATTAAGTAGACAGTCCGTGCTTTTTGTTTTCAGTAGTGACAGTTGATTAAGTCATTTGTGATTAGTACTGTTTATTATAATATAATTAATAGTACAAAATGGCAGGTTATTCTTTCGAAGAGATGTCCGACATGCATTTAATGTATGGTTTGGCACATTCTAACAGAATAGAAGCAAGAAGACTTTACGCAGACCAGTTCCCAAACCGACGTTTACCAAATGAAAAAACTTTCGAAAGGCTTCATATTATATTAAGCGAAACAGAATCATTCAAACCAGTAGTCCGAGATCGCGACAGACCACGAACTACAAGACCTTTGGACTTGGAAGAACGTGTGTTGGATCGTGAAGAAAATGCAGGTGCTAGTACTTGAAGAATGGCATTGGCGGAAGTTGTCAATCATGTGAGTGTATGGTGGATTTTAAGAACGAATCAGCTTTATCCGTACCACCTGCAAAGAGTACAGGGACTTAGTGAGAATAACTGCCTATCACGAGAAGCTTACTATGTATGGTTTTTACAGACATGCGCCGCTGATCGTCTCTTTCTGACGTGTGTGCTCTTTAGTGATGAAGCTGGCTTTACAAAATATGGTATCGACAATTTTCATAATTTACACCAGCGGCAAGAAGAAAACCCTCATGCTATAATTCAGTCCAGACATCAAGCGCAGTTTTTCATTAAACGTGTGGGCAGGAATTGTCAAGGATTTCTTGATTGGTCGTTTTGTACTTCCCCGACGACTTTCTGGGCAGAATTATAGTTATTGTTTAGAAAACGACTTACCAGGTTTGCTGGACGATGTTCCACTAAATGTTAGAGGACACATGTGGTTCATGCAGGCCTGCACAGTCTCCCAATTTAAATCCTCTCGATTTTTACGTATGTGTACATTTATGTTTATATAAACTTTTTTGCTTATTTTTAGTTGTAGAAACCGTCTATGTATAGCCAGCCCAACATTTTTATAACACCCTGTATTTCTGTACCCTACGTTCAGATACAATTGCAGGTCCTAATGTCTATCTTAAAGCTACAGCGAAACCATCAGCAGCTATTGCGTAAGATCAGCATAATAACGTTTTTGCAGGTTATACATACATATAAAATTACTTAGGTAACCTTGTAATGTTTTAGCACAGCCTGTAAAAAATTTGTCAATACAGATTCTTTAGATAAACGGTATATACAGAAATTAATAAATAATATACATATGTCCCTTCTAATATGTGAAAATAGCACTGCAAGTGTGCTGTCAATAATGTCGAGGAATTATTGTTAAACATAATTGTACAATTATGTTTAATAATAATAATAATAATAATAATAATAATAATAATAATAATAATAATAATAATAATAATAATAATAATAATAATAGGGAACTACCTACCTTATACCAAAGACAGACGTACCGTCACCGAGCCCAGACAAATATAGACCTATCACCTGTTTACCGACTATCTATAAAATTCTGACATCTATAATTTCCGTCAAGATATACCATCACCTTAAATATAATAACCTGCTGGACGAAGAACAGAAAGGTAACAAAAAGAACTCGCGAGGATGCAAGGAACAACTAATTATAGACGCAGTAATAACGGGACACGCCAAGAAAACAAAAAAAACGCTCCGTACCGCATATATAGGAAGGCCTTGGACAGTGTGGCACACTCATTGCTTATGGAAGTGTTACACCTCCATCAGGTAGAACCGGCCCTGTGTAATTTCCTGGACTGTGTGATGAATAAGTGGCAGACAATACTAATGTCACAAACAACTAGGAGGATGAAAAACGCTGGAACAATAACTATCAGAAGAAGAATATTCCAGGAGGACGCCCTAAGCCCTTTGTGGTTTTGTATGGCGCTGAAGCCACTAACAACGAAGTTAAACACACTAGATGAAGGACTTAAACTTGGGAATAATAACACGCAAATTAGTCACTTACTGTATATGGACGATCTGAAATTATATGCTTATACGGCAAAAAGTCTCAAAGCGCTCCTCGACTGCACTAGTAAATTCAGTAAGGATATTGGTATGACGTTCGGACTGGATAAATGTAGAACAAGCGTCATGGAGAAAGGTGTCTGGACCCAAAGTGAAGGGTATGCAAACGAGTCTGACGACATAATCGAGGGAATGGAACAGCAAGAAACGTACAAATACCTTGGATGCCACCAAGCCCGAGGAATTAAACAAAAAGCAAGAAAAAAAGATCTTACTGAAAAATACACGGCTAGACTTCAAAGTGTACTAAAAACACAACTAAGTGCACGTAACAAAATAAAAGCGGTAGCCTCTTATGCTATTCCCCTATTTACATACAGCTTTGGAGTCGTGACTTGGACTGATACAGACTTACACAGCCTAGACAGAAAAACAAGAACGCTTTTCACCTGATATCGAAGCCACCACCCCAGGAGCGATACAGAAAGAGTTCACACGTCAAGAACACACGGTGGAAGCGGAGTTCCCTCAATCTTTGACATGAAATACAGACAAGTGGATAATCTGCGTAAATACTTTTTAGCAAGGACGAATGAAAGTCCCATACATAAAGCAGTGGTGGAAATGGATGATAAAATCACGCAACTCCAACTCTCCACCCCTAACTACAACCCCCTCGAAAACATCCAAAAGAGTGAAGAAAGGATCCGAGCATGGAAAACGAAAGCCCTACATGGGAGATACCCTGCGCAGTCAGACAAAGGCCATATTGACAAGGAAGCATCAACCAGCTGGCTAAGAGACTCCAATATTTTTTCGGAAACGGAAGCCTTTATGTGCGCAATACAAGACCAGGTTATACCCACGAGATATTATAGAAAAAAGATAATGAGAACAGCTGAGAACGAGAGCGAAATGTGTAGATTATGAGGCACAAAAATAGAGACAATAGACCACATAATATCAGGATGTACAACGCTGGCCCCAACACAATACACTGAACGACACGACAACGTCGCAAGAATATTACATAGTGAAATCCTATATAGAATTGACAACAGACCTCGAACGCCATACTACCGTTATGAACCACCAGCAGTCGTAGAAGAGCAAAGACATACACTATACTGGGACAGAGACATAATAACTGACAAACTAGATAAAACAACATACATCATTGACGTCGCGATTCCGTTAGCGCATAACATCAAGAAAACGCAATCTGAAAAAATAACAAAATACCTGCCCTTAGCGGATGAAATAAAAACAATATGGCAACAGGATAAAGTCATCATCATACCTGTTGTGATTGGCGCTACAGGCGAGATCCGGAAACAACTGTTCGAAACCGCCAACAAATTGAAGCTTCCCAAAAACGTATATAAACTAATGCAACAAGCAGTAGTGCTTAAAACATGCAATATAGTGCGACGTGTTCTTACGGATTCCAATTACACCTGATAGCAACAATAGCAACAACAAACTAATATAATAGCCACACCCCTTACGTAAAATAGCTGACACCCCGTAACAAAACAATAGAAATAGGTCATTCATATATACATATACAGGGTGGCCCAGGAGGAACCTGCAATATTTTGGGATATTAAAGTAGGGACTATTTCAAGACAAAAATACTTATAAACAATATTTTTATTTTCAACCGTTTCATATACAGGGTGCGGCACCGAAAACGAAACAGATTGAATAACTCGAACGAGAATTGTTTTTGAAAAAACGCAGGTCGATTTTTAATTTAAGGAGGACACCTTTCCAACATGTCCACAACTGTCATACGTCATTCCCCTCCCCTCCGTCACACAATATCCGCGTATTCAGTATGTGTAAATACTGCTGGCATTGTAATTGTACGTTGCACTTAACCTACACACGTCATAATTCCACATGCCGTAGTTAAAAACTGACAGACAGGTTTACGGGAGTGGTGTATCACGGAACTGGCGCATGCGCAGTATCTCTGAAACGGTTGAAAATAAAAATATTGCTTATAAGTATTTTTGTCTTGAAATAGTCCCTACTTTAATATCCCAAAATATTGCAGGTTCCTCCTGGGTCACCCTGTATATTTCTGTAATCAATTGTACCATAGCAGACATAAGAATTGAATCACCTATTTTGCGGGGTGCCGATAGCGATTTAATCTCTGATTTACTATTTGTTTGGTAAACTGTATGTCTCAGGTACACGGCTTTGCATATTTATCTATAAAATACGCTACAGTTTATATCTGCATACATATATTTAAATATATATATGTACTTTTAAGTCTTAACGTATCACTTACAACCCTCTTGCATTTGCACAATTAGTATACATATTTAAAATTAATTATTATTATTAACAATTAAATTAATTTTTATTTAATAAGTCAATCCATATTTCCTGATATACGTACCTACAATACGTAGGTATATAGTATCATTATATCATATAAAGTAATTCGCTATAGTGCGTGAAAAGGGACGAAGTCAAATAAAATACTATGAAAAAACAATAGAAACAATTTTATCTGAAAAATGATTATTTATCTACGACAACAAAATACATGATAAAGTAGTTTGCAATACTTAAGAGGGTCGTTTACCAGCTGATTATTTTACAGCGGTGCCATATCTACATAATTCTATAAATTGTTTGCTTGATTTTATTTCAATATATGTAATTTGAAAATTGGGTTTCATACACATATTTCTACGAATATTTTATATTATTTTATATATACACATTTTATATTATTATATACAATTTAATCCATTAATATTCGATATTAACTTCACAATCTCTATTCCCGTTTACCTGGATAGGGAAATAGAGATTATTCAATTAATTTTTAGATTTAATTATTAAAATTTGCTATGAGCATGCAAAATACGTCTACACATGTGTGTATGAAGCTCAATTTTAAAATACGGTTTAAATAAATGATAAAAACATTATATTCTGAAAAAATTTAATTGAGGCAACTGTCAAACGGTAGTCGGCCCTCTTAAGGTGACGTTACACAGTTGTGCGGGAAGTTTAAATTTTCCTCATTCTTAGAGTACCGTAGATTTCTAAACGTGCAAGAATATCGAAATTATTATAATTTCTATAAAACTATAACTGCATTATGCAGTTGCTGATTAACAAAAGAAAATTGGAAGACCTGTAATAAAAAAATTAGTAAAAATTACTTGACGAAGTAAGGCTTTTTTAACGATATCTCTTAATCATAACCTAGATATATACATGTAGTTCCATAAAAAAGACACAGTAGCTAAAAATATAGTGTAATTAAAAAATGTATGGTATTTTTTTAGTAAAAGCTCAATAATTTGATGCCGAAGGCAAATGTGCATGCATGAAGTTCAGCGATTGTGCAACAGATGACGCTCATTAAATGTCAATAGGTTTGTTCCTTTTAGACGTTTACAACACGACGCATGCAGTGATATTCGAAACTCGCTCTTACGACAATGCAAATGGAATAGGGTATTTTTATGGCGCATGATAATGCCTTTACTATATAAAGCAGGAGACCAAATCGAACAAAGCTAATAAAATTTTCAATTGCCATAACAAAATTTAAAACCTTATGAGAAATTATTAATTATTTTCTAAATATTTTAAATTTCTAAATATTGAGGTTTACTATTAATCTAAGACCTATTTACGTATTTTTTTTGTTTTATGTCAAATTGAAATTATTTTTACCAAATTATCGTTTTATACTATACTTGCAACTTAAACAGTTTAACAGATTAGAGGAAACAAAAAAGTATTTTTGTTATTAAATTATATTTTTAATATGTTTCACCAGTATGCAACAGATTACTACAGAAAGTAATAAGTTAATAAGGATACTTAAAAACCTAAGAAGTTAAATAAAAATACCTTAATTTTTACATAAAAGGCTAGTTATGGGTAACAAATAACACAACTTGCTTTTTTATTAATTATTTCTGGAAATATAAAAGTCTGATAAAATATTTCTAATTTAGGAACTATTTCATTATTGATATAATAATAAATTGAATTGTTTGTTCTACAAACGTTTTATTGATTTGTAAACTGGTACAGGTAGGTACTTTTTTAATTTGAATTAATCCATTATTAGCTATAAGATCTAGAAAAAGTTAAATATATATATTAGACCGAAATTTCAAAAAAATTATATATAGGACTGAATATCATATTTTACTTTTTGCCCGTCGTTCCTGCATTTTCAAAAGTCTAGGGTTTTTATAAAGAATACATTGGCGAAATGATGTATTTCTTGCTCTTCTATCCATTCTGCAAATCCTGAAAAAATTACTCTACACTACTCTATGCATGTACCTAATGCTAGCAAAACCTTTAGTAAATTGATAAGCTATATAGCATAAAATATTTATATAAGTATATAACACCGCTATATACACAAACCTGGAATTACTACTGTATATACGGTATTTTTATTTACACTAATAACAATAATAGTAAAAAATGATAAAAATGCTAACAAATAAATCTCTTGCGAATTCTTGCAGGACTAGAAAAACCAACTAGCGAACAGTAGAAATACAATTAGGTACAATACTGATTGATACCACATTGATACTGATGCACAACTACTCAAATAAATCAGATGTACCTAGTTGTGGAGTAAGGAAACTTTCGAGAAAACGAATATGTAATTTTTACCCCAATGTATTTATTGCTCGCTGTACCCTTTCCTAATCCAATACAACTGACAAAGATAAACCGAGAGTATGATTATTCAGGTAAATCCAAATACAAAGCAAATAAACTTATAGTACGGAATTAAATCAAGGTCATTAAATTGAAACGGAAATTTGTGATGTGTATAGAAATATAGTACTCTCCGAGCCATCTATGTTTCAGTTGCGACATAAAATACAGTTTGAACGATATGATGAAAATTTAGGCGCGGAAACGTCCCCTTAATAATTTAAAAAGACGTTTTCTATCTATTGTTTTTTGAATGTTGTAGTTAAACTTAGAACAGTAATAAACGGTAAAGATTTACTGCAAATCAGTATACAGGGTGACTGGTAATGAAACCGTCATAATTTACAGCGTGTTAGTAAAGATTATTTGCAATACATACAGCCCAATTTCCCTTATCCAAAAGGCGCCAGTTTTCGACATAGTGTTTTTTTTTTGTTTTTTTCGAAGTTCACTAATTACGCTCACTCAAACTTAAAATTTACGAAAATAATGGAGCTTTTTCTCAATTTTTCAGTTTGACTGCCTAGAGGACATCTCAACACACATTATTTATCGGTGACAATTACGTTAAATACTTGGAAAATTAAAACTTCCGCTTTTGATGAAACTGTAGACTCAGCCGCTACCTTTGTGACTATTTATTTAGCGATTTTCCAACAATTAACAATAAAGGTTAACTAAAAAAATCTACTTGACATAATATTTCACGAAAATGTTGAAGATGATAATGCGTTAAGACATTAATACTTCGAAAGAATCATCATTTTCTATAGCCACATCTATAATCATTTGTAATCACCCTATTAATCTATAAATCAATCAGGTAAACGAATATATGCATACAATATAATAATACAATCATTGTAAAATAAAAGTATTTAATTATTTGTATTAGCAAATCCGTAACTACATTAAAAACTCTTTCTAAGAAGTAAATCTCCATCTATTAGTATAATTAAGGATCGAGTAATTATGTGTATACGACGACTAACACATATATTGATAAATATTACAGCGGACACTATGATAATGCTATTTGTAGGTGTATTTACAGTGCATGCTATTGCGAAAGATATTACTACCTAGTCTTTATACTCACTAAGTAAATGGATCTCTCTAGCCAAAAAAGACCCTATTTGTTAGGCCATGTTGTTGAAGATGATTCTGTATAACAGAATTCGAGTTATTAAAGTGTATTGATAGTAAAATGTTTTCACCAAGGTAATAGCTAAAAAGTTCAAGTATTTCAGCGAAACAAAGAGTGTCAGTTTCAGTGAAGCAGGAGCTTAACTGGCAAAGGTCCTTTTGCAGGATTTAAATATTGTAAAGCCAAAAAAATCGAGCAGATGTAAATTCAGTTAGGTTTGCACGGAAGAATAAAATTTCATAAAAGTGTTAATTCAGTTTGCACCAGAAATAATGCCACTCAATTTTGATGGCCGAAAAAAGGAAACAATAAATATAAAAATTGTAAGTGGTAACTCTCTGCTGATAACTATACTAGAAGACATATCTTTGGTTGTAAAACAAGATTCAATATATTTTGAGTCCATCATTTCAATCTGTGGCTCTGACAAAAATCACCAGTAAAATTTATGAAAAGAAAATGTATTGATAAAAACTACGCTTTTGGTTGTAATACTACCGTAACATATAGTGGGGTGTTAATTTGACCCAACTTCAGTTATTTACCATACTATTTCAATGAAATGGACTTCATACTATTTTACGGATTCATTGCTAGGAAACGATAAATAAATAAATTTATTTTCAGATGCAGTTCTATTTTCAAGAAAATCTGACTTTTTTATGATATTCTTCAATATCATGTTCGAACAAATTCAATCATTAATTGTATAATACTATAGTATAGATTTGAAAATTCGCGCGTGCAGAACCGTTGTGCCATCTACCCATCCTTTTAGTTATAGTGGACCAATTCAGAGAACGGGAGTAAAAAAATATAACGGAGTTGCGCGTCTCGATTGTGTCTGGTATACCATTACAAGGTAAAACAATATTGCCTATTGCGTAGTTGCCACATAACTCGCATAAAATATTTCCTTTTCTTATTTATTTGTTAAGTACTAATTTTAATTGACTCATGTTACCGACGACTATAAGTCAATAACCACCGTAAGCAACACACGTGGTTTCCACTTC